>OX453234.1:5616433-6039810 GCA_949709995.1 Arachnomyces sp. KDTOL00113 | reverse complement strand
GACCATGATGTGGGCCTCGTCGAAGACGAGACGCGCCAGCTCGCCGCGGCTGACGATGCCGGCGAAGAAGCTGTGGAATGCGGGCGTGATGGCGGTCTCCGGGGTGACGATGACGAGCGAGCTGGGGTTGTTGATTTGGCCGTGCGCTTTGAAGATGGTGGGCTGGATGCCAACGGCACGGCAGCGGGGGAGAAAGTCGTCTCGCAGGGCGATGAAGGGGATGATGACCACGGTGACCTTGGGACTCGGGGTGAGGAGGACGGGGATGGTGATGGCCAGCGTCTTGCCGCCGCCGGGGGGCAGGACGAGTAGAAGATGGCCCCGTTCCTTGAGGATGTGCAAGACACCCTGCTGCTGCTCCGGGGAGCGCCATTGAGCGTTGGAGTCGCCGTAGATCGTGCAGAGCGCATCCTGTGCCCGCTGCTCGGGCGTGGCGGTGTCGACGGGGCAGACGATGTCGTTCATGATGTCCGGGTTGGTCAGGGGGAACTCTTCTTCCATTTCCTCTGGCACCGGCGCCGGCGCCGGCTCATCCTTGATCGCGGGCGGCTCAGCGACAGCCTGCGGCTGTTGCGGCTGTTGCGGCTTCTTGGTGAGCGGGGTGGGGGAGGAGAGCAGCCACGACGCGTCGTCGAAGTTGAGCGAGTCGAGCGAGGTCCACTGCCAGTCTTCGGGGAAGGCCAGTGTATCGTCCAGCGTGGTGGCCTCGGTGGTGTGGTCCGTGGCGGTGAGATGGGACAGTTCCTCGGCTGATATCGTGGGCGTCTTGGGCGAGCGCTGCGGGGGGGAGCCGTTTTTTCTTGCGGGGAGGCTGCGCGACGTGGTCCTGTGCCTGATTCTCCGCATCGGGCGGGGAGTGGTGGGTGGGAGCCGGGGACTGCACGCGCACGCGTTTTCTAGAGGCCGTCGGCGCAGGGACCGGGGCGGTTGCGGTGGCGGTGGTCCCGAGTTTGAGGATGGGAGACGGGGCGGGGCGCGAGTCGGGGACGGTGCTCTGGAACTGGCTGGTGGAGATGACCATGGGGGTCACAGCGGACAGAGGCTGCTTTGTCAGCGGGTTGATGTGAGGAGTGGCTGGGACCGGTGGGGCCGCGGTGACATCACGCGGGGGTGACTCTGTGGGAGCTGGGCCGGCGGGATGGTCGACAGGCTGCTGAGGGGTGCGCGGACGGTTCAGGTGGAAAAACTCGTGCCAGGTGAGGGAGACTCTGCGGAAGGCGGCGATCGTTTCCGGGGTGGTGCCCACGAGCATATCGGGAGTGAGGGCGTAGTGGTGTTCGTCAACCTCCTTGGTGTGGCCGAGCTGCAGGATGTGATTGATGGTGGTGTCAGGCTGGCCGGAGTCGCCGGCGGCCGAGGTCATGCCCGCGGCGGTGGCGATGGTTGTGGCTGTGGAGGGAACGTGGCCCAAGGAATTTTTGGCCGCGGCGGCGCTGGGGATGCCGGGAAGAGGAACTCGCGGTTGATGGCGACGGCCAGATGGCGCCACATGGACATGGTGATGCGTAAGCCGAGCATCTGCTCGGTCATGAGGCCCAGGTGGTGGGTGATGTGGTCCGTGCGCCACGGGGTTGGGGTGCTGTTGGGAGTGAAGAGGAGGGGGGTGGGTGGCTTGACGGCGGTGGGCTTGGCAGAGGAAACAGACTGCAGGGCCAGCTTGCCGTGTTGGATGAAGGGGAGGACGTTGCGCAGGTAGGCGACCATGAGGCAACCGACGCGTGGCGGCAGGGAGCGGACGATGACCATGGGACGACCGGTCTGAGCGTCGTTTTTGTTGTAGAGGGAGACGACGGTCATGGTGCCGGACTCGACCAGAACGTTGCGATTGGTGCTCCAGGCGTTGCTGTGCTGCAGTTTGAGCAACTCTGTGCCCCGCATGGGCAGTCCACCGGCGAGGAGGTTGAGCACGGCGAGGTTGAGGAGGCCGCGATCGGCGCAGCGCAGGTACTGTTCGAACGCTACGAGGGTCAGTGAGAGGAGGGAGAGAGAGAGAGAGAGAGAGAGAGGGAGGAAGAGGACAGCGTACCGGGACGGTCGAATTGCAGTTTGCCGTTGACCAACTTGACGGGACGAATGCCGAGGGTACCGCGAAGACCGAGAGTGTCGTTGCGCTGGAGCGCGCGGCAGATGGTATCGAGGCCGCCGTGGTCGAGCCCAGAGGGCCGCTTGCTGTTTTTGGGGTCCGAGTCGAGGGCGGGGCGGGAGAGGATCTCGATGATGGAGTCACCGACCTTGGACCAGTTCCAGTTGTCGACAAAGTGGGTGGGATCGCAGGAGTCCAGGTAGCGATGGCCGGCCTCTGTGGATGGGATAAAGTTGAGGTCTTGGCAAAAGATCTTCTCGGTGTTGGAGAGGAGCACGTCCATCATGTGGCGGATGCGGGAGACCTGGATGCGCACGCCGTGAAAATCGAGCATCTCAAAGGCGCCGTGGACGCGGAGAACGCACGGGTTGCTGTAGAAGCCGCGTGCGATGGTCTTGGCGTATGCGCGGAGGGAAAAGATCTCGGTGAAGGGGTTGGAGGCACCGTCTGAGAGGTGATCGTGCACGATGGGCCTGATGATGCTGACGGGGTCCCAGCTGAGATCGCGGTCCTGCGTTTCGACGGCGGCATTCTGCATGGAGATCATGGCCTGGACACGATAGGTGATGTCGTCGATATCGAGGTCGGTGGGGAAGTGATGCTGGTCCAGCGGATCGTCGTTTTGGACGGCGGGTTGATTGATAAAGGACTGGACCTCGTCGGACAGGCTCGTGGGAGCGTCGCCGGGCAGGTGAAAGTGGATGGTGAGCAGACGCATGCAGTAGACCAGGCGGGAGAGCATGGGAGACGTTTCGTGGGGGTAATACCAGTGGCCGGCGTCGGTGTGGAAACAAGAGTAACCGATGAAGAGCACCAGAGGGCAGCGTCTGATCATGCTGGGGCAGTTTTGCTGGATGAGACTCTGGGACAGGGCCTGTATGGTGGCGAGGAGGCCTGTGATCTGACGGTCCTCTTCCAGCTGGGCTGCAGGGTTTGAGCTGGCGCCACGGCGGTCACGTTGTGTGGCGTAAGCGATGAGGCGGGAATGCAGATCCAGGGCTGCGGTCAGCTGCTCGGGAGTGAAGATCGGGTGGTATGCCAGTTCCGACTTGAGCAGGCCTTTGCGGTTGGCAAAACGCAGGACGAAGAGGATCAGGTTGGTCCAGAGGGAGGTGTACTGCCTGAGGCTGGAGGTGTGGACGAGGCGAAAGGGCTTGGGGCTGAGCTCGGCGGGTTTGCAGGTGCGGAGATGGCGGAGAGTCAGCGTGTCGTGGGTGGCCACGGTGACGGCGGCGGCGTGGACCAGGCGTTGCACGAGGTCGCTGAGGACGCGTCCGTAGGGGAGAGGATCGTCCCGGGCATTAAAGGCGACGGCGAGGGGAGCCAGGTCCTGCATGCAGGCGCCCTGGAAGATGGCGGGCCACCTGGTGCGGTTATGCCAGAGGGAGAAGTCTTGACCGTCGTGTGCGGGCACCTGGGCCAGAGCCACGCGTTTGAGGTGGTCGTGATGGCCGAGGAGCTTCTGGAAATCGCAAAGCGCGTGTTGTATGTCGGGGGAGGCGAGGGTGCGGGGACACTCTTCGTCGTCGAACGCGTGCAGGGACAGATGGCTTTGGGCAAGGGGATCTTCCGTGGTGGGGATGGACTCGGGCTCGTGGTCTGCCTGCTGGATAGATAGGAAGCGTTAGCAGTCTTTGAGTAACAGAGGGTGTGTGAGGATAATGGGAGAAGAGGACGAGAGAAACCGCTTGCGACGTACCGACAGGGCCTCGGGTGGCGGATCGACTACAAAGTACTGAATGCGATGAGCGAAGATGGTGCAGACGCACACGGGGTATCTGTAGTGATCGGCGGGCTCTTCCAAGTCGGTATCGGTGGCGGAGGAACCATCGGTGAGATCTGTGATGGAAGGGGATACTTGGTTTCTGGCCAGTTCACGTGCATGGACCTTTTTCATATGCTGAGTCATGGAGTCGGGGGTGATACAGGCGTATGAGCATTCCGGCATCAGACAGAGACGACCGTCTCGATGAAGCTGGAGGTGTGGGGAGTAGCCGAATGTCTGAGCATGCAAGATGCCGGCTGTGTCAGTGGACTGAATGGCTGGCAGTGATTTGACAATCTTGGAGATGCGGCCGCGCTCTGCCGACGAATAGCTGGAGCGATGACGTTGACGGAGATGAGTTCCCGCAGAACCAACATTGATGGCATATTTGCATATCGTGCATATCACCACACGACGGTCCGTGTCGTGGAAGAGGGGAGTGATGTCCGGGGCTGGAGAAGTCATGCTGATCATTTGCCTGCCGGAGGCAGATGTAGCCAGGCCGAAGAAGATGTCAAGACTGGACTTGATAAACGTAGGCAGAAGAAAGACGAAACGAAAGACGAAACGAGAGGGATTGGATCAATTAGATATCTTTTTTGAGACAGAAACACCAGCGAAATGATGACGTCGATAGTAATTGATGTAGATGAACGAGAAGAGAAGACAGACGAAAGAACGCGTCAAGACTGGACTTGATAAACGTAGGCAGAAGAAAGACGAAACGAAAGACGAAACGAGAGGGATTGGATCAATTAGATATCTTTTTTGAGACAGAAACACCAGCGAAATGATGACGTCGATAGTAATTGATGTAGATGAACGAGAAGAGAAGACAGACGAAAGAACGCGTCAAGACTGGACTTGATAAACGTAGGCAGAAGAAAGACGAAACGAAAGACGAAACGAGAGGGATTGGATCAATTAGATATCTTTTTTGAGACAGAAACACCAGCGAAATGATGACGTCGATAGTAATTGATGAAGAGAAAAGAACGGACGGAACTTGAGGTAGAGGTCTGGCAAAGGAACGAAGATGCTGCACGCGTTGAAACGTGACGAAGATGAAAGAGAATGGCAGAAATGACAGCGGGGTAGAGAAGAGCGGGAGCAGAACAGAATTCTGATTCCGAAGATGATGATGATGATGATGAACGAAGGAGATGAGAGAATGAGAGAGTGAGATGTGTCTGAACGAGGGGGTAGAAGATGAGAGGGTCAGACAGAACGAGAGTGCTGATAACTGAAGGAGATACACAAAATCAGAATGACAGAATGAGAAGAGAAGTATAGATCAATTAGATATCTTTTTTGAGACAGAAACACCAGCGAAATGATGACGTCGATAGTAATTGATGCAGAACTTGATGTAAAGACATGATAGAAAAGAGCAAGATGAAACAAGGGCGAAAGAACGCGTTAAAGTGACGCGTTGAGATGTGATGATGGAACGAGGTGGACGCGTGGGAATGGGGTGTGAGAACGGGACGCAGAACGAGAGAAAACGGGGTGAGAAAACGAGATACAGAACGAGGAGGACGTGAGGAAACGGGGTGAGGAAACGGGGTGAGGAAACGGGGTGAGGAAACGGGGTGAGGAAACGGGGTGTGGAAACGGGGTGTGGAAACGAGATACAGAACGAGGTGAGGAAACGAGGTGTGGAAACAAAATGTGAAAACGAGATACAGAATGAGATACAGAACGAGGTGAGGAAACGACATGAAAACATCAATGTTGACGTTTACGAGGTTCGGAATACTCTACGAGATGAAGAGAAGAAGATGAATATTGAATTGCTATCAAGTGCTGTTTGTTGATAGTAACACGGATCTGAAGAGAGTCAGAAGGATGAAACAGGTCAATTTCTGAGCGAGATTGAAAGCGCCAGGTGTGATGAAAAGAAAAGATGATCTCATCTACAGCTACGTGTAGATATATGGAAAAGCTGTTGAAAGAGATGTTGCTGTGCAAACGACAAAGAAATACGTTCGAGTTGACATGAACAGCGCTTGCTCTTTTCATCATCAGACAAAGCCGATTCAGAGCAAGCTCATGCTTGATAAATAACAGTATTTTCGCTCGGCTGTAGAATAAAGAATCCCGTATCATTTCCGCTCGCTCTTGTGTCGAGGTTTCAGATGATGCTGTGAGGTATGATGGCAAAGACATCTTCAGGTTTCGAAAGATGATTCCGGTTCAATGGATGGAGCTGTTTTATGATCAAAACACGTTAGTCGAGCTTCAAAACAGAAAAAGAGTAGTGCACTTGCTTCATATTTTTGTGATGACATCTGGTGTTTAAAGTTGAAAAGAGTTGAGGATGAGAATGAGTGGGTTGAAGCCGCGAGAGCTTCTTGGGATTGACTTTGCGCATAGTTGCAAAGACGAGCAGAATGAAATGTCTGTGCGAAGATGATGATTGCTGAATATCCAGCTGTTTTGAGTCTGCAGACGAAGATGCGTGGACGTGAGCTACAGAGAATGATGAGCTTGATGAGGACTGGGAGAATCGAAGGGTTGATGTTGGGAGTGGCTCGGGGTTATAGATTAGATCACATGACATGGTGATGATCGCTGTTCTGGGCTGTGAGTTTTGGTTCGCCGAAAGCGGTGATTGCTGGGAAATCTTTGTTTGGGATATTCGGAAATTTTCGAGAACATGATCTAATCTCAATGTTTTTTATGATAATATCGTTCTGGACTTGTTTGATGTTGTAGGATGATTGACTACATTTTGAATGTCTTTTTTCATGCGCTGGTTAACTACGAATTACTAGACAGATGACTGACGCGCGTGTTGATCGAAAAAACGTGCATTTGCTTCAATGTTCTTTCTTTCTGATGCGGTGATGACGGGATGAGGGTGGTGTGGTGAGAGAGAGAGAGATGGCGACGGTGAGATACACGGTGATGTAGAGTGGGAATTTACGTAGTCTCATCGATTTCTGTTGCAGATTGAGTGAAACCGATGGTAGCAACGAGGCGATAGGCTGCCTGTCTGTGATGTACTTGATACAGGTATACAAAGAAAAAATCTTGATGAAAAATATCACTGTGATTTGAAAACGATGATGGGATAGCTAGTGGTGAATGCGACTCGGTCCCGGTGAATGTTGGTTGAGGCTGACTCGGCTGAGTGTTGAATATATATATTTATCACACGGATGGGACCACGAAAAAAACAAACTCAACGCGCCGGAATCACGGTGATCAAAACACTCATCTAGTCAACTACGAGAAGGGGACTTGATATTACTTTGGCGAAATCACACAGCGAAAAGAAAAAAAAAAAGAAAGATGATGAAACGTTGAGTATGTATCTAGGTATCTGTTTGTTTTTCTCAACAATGATTTTGCATATAAAAAAAAAAGACACTGAGCTGATATACAATGATGATGATTACAGTGAATGCCGACTGGCCACGAGCCTTTTTCTCTCCGCATCCGAATCTAGATCCGTGAATATTCGTCTCGACGCGTTGAAAGCAGGAGAAAGCGGACGCCCTTGAGTGTGGCGGCCGGTGACTCTCGCCCGACTCGCAGGGCCGCCCTTGAATGTGGCGGCCCATGAGAGGCCCACGGGCAGAGCGCATAGCGTGTACAGCCCGTGGGTCAGAGTCGGGCGAGAGAGTCGAGGGCGCGAGTCAAAGGTGCGTCAACAACAGCAGAATGAAGAAGATTTCAGATAGGCGAGGGAGCTCGTGTGAAGGGGTTCTATCAGGCTAACCGGTTAGGAACAAACACACAGATGCCAAGGCTTTCGAGCCTCAGTGAGGACGACGAAGAAGATCCCGATATCAAAAAGAAGGATCTCTTAAGAGCATTTCTCTCACCCGAGAGGAACTGTTCGAAGAGACAGTCCCCGGATGGCGACCACGAGAAGCAATTACATTCGTCATCCGGGGACTTTCGGATGGATCACGTTTTGAGAGGTCGACGAGTTGAGATCGCTGTTGTACGCACTATGAAGTATAATGATTCATTCTTCTTATTTTGCCATTGTTGTCTTCGACATCAAAAGCGTATATACTAACGATGCTGCTACTTTATAGACAACGCAAAACACTCTCTCATTCACAGGTCAACGCAACTCGCTTCGTTTCGATGAGAGGCCCACGGGCAGAGCGCATAGCGTGTACAGCCCGTGGGCCTCGACGACTTCTTTCAGGAGTGGCGTTGAGGGAGAGATGGTGAAAGGTAGGCGAGGAAGTTCGTGTGTTGAGACGATTGGCGCTAACGCTTTTGGGAAACACAGATGCCAAGGCTTTCGAGCCTCAGCGAGGATGAGGAAGAGCAAGACATCAAAAAGGAGGATTTATTGAGAGCTTTTCTCTCACCCGAGAGAAATTCTCCAAAAAGGAAGTCACCAGATGGCGACCACGAGAAAAAACTTCAAGTGGTCATTCCGTCGCCAAGACCAATCTCGGTGGTCGATAATTCATCTGTGAAGCAGTCTTTTTCTGTATTGATGAACTCGTTTCATGCGCATAATGATCTCTCCGACTTTTTCACCCTGAATGATGACGAGGAGAGGATCGAAAAATCCTCATATAAAGCTAACTCTTTGAAAGACAAAGAGATCAAGAAGAAAGATGTGAGGGGAAAAGTGGACTGTGTCTGAAGACACGCTGGTGGTTCGTGGGAGGCCCACGGGCAGAGCGCATAGCGTGTACAGCCCGTGGGCCTCGATCACATCTTCTTCAAGGATGCCGTTGAGGTAGAGAGAAATGTCTGTATCTTGAGGGTGGTGTTGGGTGGATAGGATTGAGCTCGGGGTGCCGATTGGTGGGTTTCTTATACTCAGGCTCGGGAGAGGAACAGGAATAACTGGTTTAATAAACACTGATGTCTTAATTCAATATCAATAAATTATTGTCGAACATTAAATATGATAAATACTTTACCTGGGGCGAAATGGACGGCGTGGGACTTGATGCGATGAGAACGCAAAGAATGTAGACAAAATAAAAAAAGAGTTGTAGAGAGCGTGAGGATGTGAGAGCAGGGGTGAGGGTGATGATGAGAAGATGAGAGAGTGGGAAAGAGGGTGGCGACGGTGAGATGCACGGTGGTGTAGACTAGGCAGGAACGGGGATGACGACGATGATGTGACGCGGAAACAAGATGATGTGGGCGTGTAATGAGAATAAGGTTGGAAAGACGAAAAGAGGAATGATGGCAGAAGGGTTGTATGATGTCGAGTGGGAATTAGATGACGACGACGGGAGTGGAAAATGCAGTTATAATAAGGGTGTGAACAGATGGAATGTGTGCTGGGAATGGGGTGGCGGCAATGAGGGGGGTTGAAGATGACGATGGTGAGGTGTATGAGAATGAGAAGGAACGAGGGTGGTTGAGGAACGAGGGTGATTGAGAAACGAGGGTGGTTGAGGAACGAGGGTGGTTGAGGAACGAGGGTGGTTGAGGAACGAGGGTGGTTGAGGAACGAGGGTGGTTGAGGAATGAGGGTGGTTGAGGAATGGGGATGACGACGATCAGATATATGATGAGAGAGTGGTGGGTAGGAACGGGGATGGCGACGGTGAGGTGGTGAGAGTGGGAATGAGGATGGCGACAGAAGAGTATGAGGTTCATTTCTGTGGTGGGTCTGGTGGGGTAAGGACAGGGTATCTAATCAACCAATCGCAGGGCGCCTGGAATGGCTAGCCATTCCAGGGTATATGGTGATAGATGACTGACGCGCGTGTTGATCGAAAAAACGTGCATTTGCTTCAATGTTCTTTCTTTCTGATGCGGTGATGACGGGATGAGGGTGGTGTGGTGAGAGAGAGAGAGATGGCGACGGTGAGATACACGGTGATGTAGAGTGGGAATTTACGTAGTCTCATCGATTTCTGTTGCAGATTGAGTGAAACCGATGGTAGCAACGAGGCGATAGGCTGCCTGTCTGTGATGTACTTGATACAGGTATACAAAGAAAAAATCTTGATGAAAAATATCACTGTGATTTGAAAACGATGATGGGATAGCTAGTGGTGAATGCGACTCGGTCCCGGTGAATGTTGGTTGAGGCTGACTCGGCTGAGTGTTGAATATATATATTTATCACACGGATGGGACCACGAAAAAAACAAACTCAACGCGCCGGAATCACGGTGATCAAAACACTCATCTAGTCAACTACGAGAAGGGGACTTGATATTACTTTGGCGAAATCACACAGCGAAAAGAAAAAAAAAAAGAAAGATGATGAAACGTTGAGTATGTATCTAGGTATCTGTTTGTTTTTCTCAACAATGATTTTGCATATAAAAAAAAAAGACACTGAGCTGATATACAATGATGATGATTACAGTGAATGCCGACTGGCCACGAGCCTTTTTCTCTCCGCATCCGAATCTAGATCCGTGAATATTCGTCTCGACGCGTTGAAAGCAGGAGAAAGCGGACGCCCTTGAGTGTGGCGGCCGGTGACTCTCGCCCGACTCGCAGGGCCGCCCTTGAATGTGGCGGCCCATGAGAGGCCCACGGGCAGAGCGCATAGCGTGTACAGCCCGTGGGTCAGAGTCGGGCGAGAGAGTCGAGGGCGCGAGTCAAAGGTGCGTCAACAACAGCAGAATGAAGAAGATTTCAGATAGGCGAGGGAGCTCGTGTGAAGGGGTTCTATCAGGCTAACCGGTTAGGAACAAACACACAGATGCCAAGGCTTTCGAGCCTCAGTGAGGACGACGAAGAAGATCCCGATATCAAAAAGAAGGATCTCTTAAGAGCATTTCTCTCACCCGAGAGGAACTGTTCGAAGAGACAGTCCCCGGATGGCGACCACGAGAAGCAATTACATTCGTCATCCGGGGACTTTCGGATGGATCACGTTTTGAGAGGTCGACGAGTTGAGATCGCTGTTGTACGCACTATGAAGTATAATGATTCATTCTTCTTATTTTGCCATTGTTGTCTTCGACATCAAAAGCGTATATACTAACGATGCTGCTACTTTATAGACAACGCAAAACACTCTCTCATTCACAGGTCAACGCAACTCGCTTCGTTTCGATGAGAGGCCCACGGGCAGAGCGCATAGCGTGTACAGCCCGTGGGCCTCGACGACTTCTTTCAGGAGTGGCGTTGAGGGAGAGATGGTGAAAGGTAGGCGAGGAAGTTCGTGTGTTGAGACGATTGGCGCTAACGCTTTTGGGAAACACAGATGCCAAGGCTTTCGAGCCTCAGCGAGGATGAGGAAGAGCAAGACATCAAAAAGGAGGATTTATTGAGAGCTTTTCTCTCACCCGAGAGAAATTCTCCAAAAAGGAAGTCACCAGATGGCGACCACGAGAAAAAACTTCAAGTGGTCATTCCGTCGCCAAGACCAATCTCGGTGGTCGATAATTCATCTGTGAAGCAGTCTTTTTCTGTATTGATGAACTCGTTTCATGCGCATAATGATCTCTCCGACTTTTTCACCCTGAATGATGACGAGGAGAGGATCGAAAAATCCTCATATAAAGCTAACTCTTTGAAAGACAAAGAGATCAAGAAGAAAGATGTGAGGGGAAAAGTGGACTGTGTCTGAAGACACGCTGGTGGTTCGTGGGAGGCCCACGGGCAGAGCGCATAGCGTGTACAGCCCGTGGGCCTCGATCACATCTTCTTCAAGGATGCCGTTGAGGTAGAGAGAAATGTCTGTATCTTGAGGGTGGTGTTGGGTGGATAGGATTGAGCTCGGGGTGCCGATTGGTGGGTTTCTTATACTCAGGCTCGGGAGAGGAACAGGAATAACTGGTTTAATAAACACTGATGTCTTAATTCAATATCAATAAATTATTGTCGAACATTAAATATGATAAATACTTTACCTGGGGCGAAATGGACGGCGTGGGACTTGATGCGATGAGAACGCAAAGAATGTAGACAAAATAAAAAAAGAGTTGTAGAGAGCGTGAGGATGTGAGAGCAGGGGTGAGGGTGATGATGAGAAGATGAGAGAGTGGGAAAGAGGGTGGCGACGGTGAGATGCACGGTGGTGTAGACTAGGCAGGAACGGGGATGACGACGATGATGTGACGCGGAAACAAGATGATGTGGGCGTGTAATGAGAATAAGGTTGGAAAGACGAAAAGAGGAATGATGGCAGAAGGGTTGTATGATGTCGAGTGGGAATTAGATGACGACGACGGGAGTGGAAAATGCAGTTATAATAAGGGTGTGAACAGATGGAATGTGTGCTGGGAATGGGGTGGCGGCAATGAGGGGGGTTGAAGATGACGATGGTGAGGTGTATGAGAATGAGAAGGAACGAGGGTGGTTGAGGAACGAGGGTGATTGAGAAACGAGGGTGGTTGAGGAACGAGGGTGGTTGAGGAACGAGGGTGGTTGAGGAACGAGGGTGGTTGAGGAACGAGGGTGGTTGAGGAATGAGGGTGGTTGAGGAATGGGGATGACGACGATCAGATATATGATGAGAGAGTGGTGGGTAGGAACGGGGATGGCGACGGTGAGGTGGTGAGAGTGGGAATGAGGATGGCGACAGAAGAGTATGAGGTTCATTTCTGTGGTGGGTCTGGTGGGGTAAGGACAGGGTATCTAATCAACCAATCGCAGGGCGCCTGGAATGGCTAGCCATTCCAGGGTATATGGTGATAGAATGAGAGAGTTATTAATTTCAAAAATGATTTTTAACACACAGTGAGAAAAGTTCAAGTATTTAATTATGTTTTTTGAATTTATTAACATTTTAGTAACATTTCAGATAATAATAAATTCAATTCTTGACAAGTACAACAATTGATTATATTTAGTCTATTTGAATAACATATTGATTTTTTCGAACACAATAAAAAAACACTTGAAACACTTGAAATAAATTTTAAGACAATTTTAAAAACATAAACTTTACATTAAGATAATGAAATGCGTTTTTGTGATCATAAAATTGAAATTTTGTGAACACATTGTGAGAAAGAGAAAAATATTTCTTATGTTAACAAAAATTAATGTTATTGTTTCATGATTAAAATCAAAAATGATATATGATATACAATAATTTTTGAATCTTGCATTGTATTACAAATAATTTATTAATTAATTTGTTTAAATATTTGCATTAATATTAAATTTGTTAAAAAAATTGAATAAGATCTTGAGAAAGAAAAAGTATGATTTAATTATGTAAAACGCGAGCTGTGAGTCAGTATTTCAAATATTAAAAAAGATGATAATGTCACATTCAATATTGTTACAATCAAGAAAAAAAAAATTTTTAAAATTAAAACGAATGCGTTAAAGTGAGTCATAAATTGCGCATTATTACAATTAAAATTGAATGAAAAATATCATTTAATAACATTTAACAAACGCAAAATGACTGAAATTAAATTAAATTATTTTGTGCATGAGAAAAAACTATTAACAATCAAGCATGCGTTATAAATTTAAAATCAATATATTAATAATAATCAGATAATAATAGTAATTATAAATTATAAAAACTTGCAATATTTTTAAACAATGAAAAAGCTTTAATTGAAAAAACTTGCATAATAAATATTAAAATTTCAGAATTATAATCTCTCAATCAAGTACAAAAAAAAATTTAAAACAATCATATTAAACGCTATTAATCAATAACTTGATTTCATAAAAGAAAGATTAGCTAACATTATTTAAAAAATAATGAAATTATTCGCTTTGAACGAATGCTCAAAAAAAAATTGATTATTAATCATGAAACACTTTTTTTAAACTCATAAACTTCTCACGAATACGAAATTGAAAAAAATTATTGAGTGAAAAGTGACAAACTTTAAATTTTATGAGTTGAATCATGATAAAAATGTTTTAACACAAATATATAACAATGTTAAAACACTTTTTTTAAAATAAGCTTTTTAAAAAAATCTGATTAGCAATATGCACAAAGAATTCAAACATTTAAAAAGTCTTGAATTTTTAAAAGTATTTCACACACGAGCATGATGACTTAGCATGAAAAAAAACGTATAAGTGTTTTTTTAATTGTGCTTAAATTGTTAAATATTTTAAAAATGAAAGAAAAGCTTGAAATGAGAGACTTTATAACATTAAATTAAAAAAAAAATTCTATTTTTTGAATGATAAGAAATAAATTTTATTGATTTTTTATTAATCACGTTGAAAAAGAATTAATAAATTATAACAATGATTAATTATGTGACGAGATAATCTCTCGCATAAGCAATAACTAAAATTATAAAAAAGAAAATAACGCGTTTCATATTACATGAAAAAATTTATGTAAATTATAAAGCATCACGAAAAATTTTGTTAAACAATAAAATCAATTTACTTTCAAAAATAATTAAATATTATGTCAGTTTTTTGAAAGCGTGACATTACACGATCACGTTATATTATTTTAAAACAAATAAAAAAATTAAAAATTTAAATGAAACGCTAAGCAAAATGCTTATTAAGTATTTAATAAAAAAGCTTACAAGACTTTAAAATTAATATTTTTTTTAAACTCTTTTCGTAACACGCGTGCAATTGCATGCAATCATGAAAAAAAATTCTTTTTATTTATTATATGAAATATATTCTTGAATACTTGCAAATGATAATAAATTGAAAAAAACAAACGTTATGATAAATGCGAAAAATTAAATTAAACAAATTGATCACGCGAGAATGTTAATTAATAAGTTACTTTTTAACAAAATGATTAAAATTAAAAAAATCAAAAACTTTAAAATGATAGAGACGTATTTTAAAAAAAAAATTGAGTACTTATCAGAAATGAGAAATCAAAAAAATTTCAGTCAAAATAATTTAAATCATATCATGTTTTGAAAGCACATTTTTTGAGAATGTATGCGCTGAAAAAATTTAGCAAGCGAGTTTTACATAATTTAATTAATGAAACGAGATTAATTAAAATAAACGTGAATAATTTGAAAAATTTATAATCATTATTAGCGTACGCAAAAGCTTTGAAAAGACAGAAACTTACATTGAAAAAATTTATTAAAATAAGACAAATTGTGAACGCGTATGAGTTGAAAATTATTTCTTACTCAAAGCTTTTCATTATCACGCAAGATAAGTGAAACGCATAGAAACATACTAATGTGTGATTAACTATAATAAGAAAAAGTGATATTATTGTCAGTCATGTCATAACAAAAAGTTATAAAAAATTGTGACAAAACGCGAAAAGAAAAATGACAAAAAATGACAAAAACAATAAAAAAAAACGCACTTCATATTAATGACAAGAAAGTTTGAAAGAAAATTTAATTACAAATATTAAATCAGTTATAAAATTGTCAGATAAGAATGAAAATATAAAAAATGAACAAAATGTCAATACTCAAAAAAACGCTTGAGAAATCATAATAAACATTTTTAAATTTAACGAATCATTTGCAATAATAATTTAATTTAATAAAAATAAATAAAATGCATAACAAATTAAAAATGACAAATGTCATATTAAACATAAAATCATGAAAACAAAATGACAAAAAGTCACAAATAAATTCAATAAGAAAGAAAGTACAAACAAAAAATTTTTATTTTTTTTGTGTCTCGAAAAACAGACATATCATACATGTAAAAAATATTCTGATCATTTTTTAATAAACTTTTGCGAGCTATTTACTTTACATTTTTTAATATTTATTTTTCAAGTTATTTTTTTATTTCAAAGTAAAATGTTAATTTTTTAGCTAAGCGTTAAGTGAATAAATTAAACTCAATCTCATTATCAGCACTTCACGAACACTGTTAATTTTCTTAATAATTTAATGCAAATTATTTTTCAAATTACAATTTAAGTGAGCAAAAATTTTGAAAAAGATATTTTTAATCATACGTTTTAATGAGAACTTGATATTAAAAAGTTTTAAAATCTTGAAAGTATTAAGAGTTTAACAAGAGAATTTCAAGATAAAACGAAAGATAGTGTTAGAAAACTTGAAAACAAACTTTAATTTTAAAAAGATACGTCATTTAAAAAAACATTTTTTAAAAAAAGTGTCATTTTTGACAATTTTCACTCTCTTTTTTTTGATAAAAAAAAAACGAGTAACAATAAAAATTTTCAAATGCTTTAACATGAGAATAAAAAAAAATTTCACATTTTTCGAGTAAAAACGCGACAGATTAGTCACACGAAATTTATTAATTAACGTATTGATAAAAAAAAAAACACTTTAAGAGCATTTAATATTTCGTAAAAAAACAATTTATTATTGAGTAAACGAGTAATGATGAGAGAAATGTTTTTAATCATGATAAAGTTTTTAACTAAATTATTTAATTTTACAAACATTGAATGTCATTAGTCAAATTTCAGATAAAATTAAATAAAAATGAATTTTTTAATCAATTTTTATAAAAAGAACAAATAGTGAGAACTTTTAGAAATTTTTTGAGACTTTTATTCAGAAAATAAAACAATTTTTGTTAAAACTTACTAAAAGTATAGCAATTAAGTTTCTTTTCATAAACACAATTAACGTAAACTTTATTAGTTATGATTTAATTATTCTTAAAACTTGTTAAGATACACTTTTGTTAAAACTCATAATCTTGAACATAATAAAAACAAATGTTTTTTGTGATAAATATGTTATGTTCATGAGTTTAACAAATGATCGTGTTGACTTGACTAAAAGTAATGATATTTTTTTTAATAAACTGACTTTTTTTAATACGTTAATATAATTCATAAATAGAATTTTGTATCTCAATAATCATGATTGCATGTGTGATTAAAAAAACATAAAAAACTTTCTTAACATATTTGTCAAAGCGATAGCTATAATATTTTTCATAAATAATTACTGAATCGTCGCGTTTTACAAAGATTAGTGTTTTGTTTTAATAAAAAATTATTAAAACTTACTTTGAGAGAATGTGAGAGAAAAATAATTATTAGCATTCGCGTTAATATTATTAATAAATGAATTCTCACTTTTAAAAACTTTCTGCTCTTTTTCAAAACGTATAAGCATTTTTTTTTGTATTTATCATTTTTTTTAAAACAGAAAAGTCTTAATAACGCATTATCAAGTTAAAAGAGAATGTTAATAGTGTTATTAAATCATTAAAGAAAAAATTTCAGAACATGAACTTGATGCTATATTATTAAAATAGTATCAAATACAGTGTTTATTACAACACTAATCATGAAAATAAAATAACTTACTTAAAAATTTGTGATTAAAAACAATATTTCAATAAAGCTTGAAAAAAAAAAAAAAAAAAAAAAATTAAAATCAAAACAAAAGATCAATAAATGTTTTGAAAGATAATATTAAAAAAAATTAAGCGAATTTTGAATAATTGTGATAATAATTTTCACAAAAAAACAAATTTTTCGAATTATTTAATATTTCAGAATTTTATCGACTCATAATTATTATGAAACATTTCTCTCATACATTTATACAATTTATGACAAAGATACTTTTTAAGTACTTATTATTTTTATTTTACATTATCAGAGAAAATCAACACTTTAAGAGCAAAATTGAATTTAATAAAAAAAAATGTGATTTTAAATGTCACTTTAATGATAGTCAAGATTTAGTCATATTTGTGTGATTATTATATTCAATAATTTAAAATACGTGATAAATTATCGAATTTTTTTTGTAACATTCGATGAATCATAGCATATTATAATAAATAATATGTGATAAAATGAGTTCGATCATAATATATTACAAAATGATTCGACTTATCGTAATATGACATTTTGTCATATTATAAGATAGTTAAAAATAGCTCTCTTTTTTCACTTTACATGTATATATAATACTTTAGTTTTAGTATTTTTTAATGAAAGACATGTTCTTTTCAAATTACAATTACACGAAATCATAAAATGTTTTTATATTTTTTTTATATTATTAATATATTTTATTATAATGTTATTACATAAATATTGAATTGTTACATTTGTGTTCGCAATTTATCACATAATATAAATAATTTAAATAAGCTAACAAAAAAAAACTTTTAATTATTTTATTTATAAATTATATGACATTTTGTAAAACTTTTCACTCATTAAACATACTTTAAATATGTTTAAATTTTAAAATAAAATGAAATAACACTTAAAATAAACTTTGTTTAAGTTTTAGTTTTAAATTTTAAAAACTAACTTGACAATAAATATTAAAAGTTAATTAATTAATTTTTAAAAATTGATTTATTAATTTGTCACATTAATATTTGTAACAATTATATTTATTATGAGAAATTTGAAAGTTGATCATCAACTTTTGTAATAATAATAATTATTATTATTAATTTTATTATCACTTATCTCATTATTATCAACTAGTATAATAATAACAAGAAATAAAATTTTTGAAAAATGAAATTTTTAAAAAAATTTAATTTTATCATCACACTGATTTATTAAACACTTTAAGTTTTATTAAAAATAAAAAATAAATTTCTTGAAATTTAAAAAACTGAAACTATACTTTGTAACTTGAAAGACTTTGAGAATGAGAGTAAGTTATATAAGTTAATAAATTGCTATATGTTTAAGCATGAGACTTTTTTCTCTTGTTAAAGATGTATGTTTGAAATCTGTCTCATTGAATATCAGAGCGCGAACCTTAACAACACGTGACGAAATCATTACATTTAAAGTTAATAACTCAATTAAAATAGCGAAGAGAATGAAATGAGAAAGAGAATAGAGAATGAGACAGCCTGGAAGAGAACAGAGAAGAGAATAGAAAAGGGAATGAGAATTGAATTGGCATGAAATAGGGAATGAAAGAGAGAAGGGAACAGGGAAGAGAATAGAGAACGAAATAGAAATTAATATCGGGATGAATATTCTATCTTCTATTGAAAAACCTTAAAATCAACCCGAGCGAGCGAGAGAACTAAAGGTCCGAAGTATATAAAAGCCGAAGTATATAAAAGATGGCGTGTATCGCCAGGTCTGGCGGGCAGTTCAAATCTAGTAGCTTATAATAGTTAACTAGAACGGTTTGTAATCTTAGATATTGCTAAGGCTTAAATGAAATTTGACATTCGTGTTCCTTTAAATAACCATAGTAAGCACACAATTCAGTCAAAGGATTAGGTAGAACGTACTCGTATCCCACTGCAACCTTCATCATAGAAGACCTCGAAACGGCTAGTAATGCCAGGGGAGACAATGTCAAAATCGTCTCTGGGCTTGGTTGTATATTTGCGGTAAACTGCAGCCAGCAAAGTGGTCATCTCTGCCATGGCCAGACTAGTGAAAGTAAGTAACCACACATCACAACACTCATTGGGATTGTCCCTTACTGCATCCCAATACACATCCGCCCGCCGCTAGAGAAAGCCCAGAATAGCTTCTTCATTTCGGCAGTGTCCTGAGAGGAATCGAGCCAGCGGTCCGGATTGAATACTAGAGGGTTTCTGAAAACCTCTGCGTTTCGATGTAGAACATAGGGTGAGATTGACACGACTGTACGGGCGGGAATCAGATAACCGTCAATGGTTGTGTCTTTTGGTCGAGATCTTAGCTGTGACGCTGGAAGAGGTGCGAAGAGTCTCAGCGTTTCTTTGATGACCGCATCCATAAATTCTAGCTTGTCGGCAACTTCTGCCTGTGGTATACCATCTGCATTAAGCTCATCTTCTGATAGGCTTTGAACCTCGTCAATGAGTCTCTGCTGGAACTTCCGATGCTTGGGAAGAGAAAGAGACCAAATTGCGAACATGAGAGTATCACTTGTGGTGTCAACTCCCGCATCGAGGTGATCTGAACATTCAGCTGCTATGTCAAGATCATCTAGGCCGCCGTCTTTCTGAGTGAAATGATGCTTCCAGAGCTTCGAGATGAGAGACGACTGCTTTGCCTTCTCCTCCTCAGACAAATTTGAGAATATCTGGAACGCGTTCATTGCGTGCAATTTGATACCAGTGTATGGTATTTGTCCCTGCCATGGGTAGAACCTGCGAGCGGCGCAGCCCATCAATCCAGTCCTCGAGTAAAGCCAGCTCATAAATTTCGGGTGATGGACGGCAAGCCATGTAAGCCTGCGACTGCCAGCGGCCATAATATCACGAAAGAGTGCACGGTCTTTTCCTACGCCATCAAGACATGCCGTTTTGCCAGCATCGCCATAGAGGAACTCCGTGATGTTGTCCAAAGAGAAGTAATGTAGCGTGGAAAATATTTCAATAGGCCGACCGTCTCCCTCTCTTTCCAAAAGATCCATGAACTTCCTGACCTTAGTTTCAATCGTGCGCGCTTTCTCCCCCTTTAGCATCGCAGACTTGGCATACGCATGTGCGAAGAGTTTTTTCCGGTCGCTATGCTGTTTCGCTGGGCCAAACGAGAACATGTTCTGCCGCCCATATGACGAAAACATATGGTAGAAAGAGGTCCTTTCGAAGCCGGTCCCGGGCCCATAAATTGCACGCAACGCCGAAAGGCTGTTAAAGGATACTTCACCTGGCCCCACGCGGACGACCGAGCCATATTTCTCGTGAAGAGCATGAAGTTTGCGGGTGCGCGTGCCCTTGTAGTCTTCGAAGGCAAGTCGCCATTTCGTCAAGGCAAAGGTCTTGGGCCCTGGAATCCTCGCCAAGGGGCTGAGGAATAGGGACTGGCAAATGTGATGGACCAGAAAGGAGATACTGATCGCAAAAACGATGGCGATTGTCATAGACATCTTGATGCTGATATTGTAGCAGACGAGGTGATGGCACTGATAGTTGAAAGGTGAGCGTAGGTTGTCGATATCCTATAACCGAAGTGGTTGATGCTTTCCCTCGAGTAGTTAGTTGTCACGAGGTGACTGTTTAGAGGTTGTTATAAGCATTGCAATAGCCAGCGGGACCCAAACCACTTTGACTTTCTCCTCCTCTGGTCGACCCCTCTGTTCTGGCACAGTCCGATGCGGGGGATCTTCAATAGCCGAGCTGCGTACCAGCTAGTCGTAAAAATATGCGCCATAACTTCTGTCTACTGTATGATTCCTTTCTTTGAGACCTATGTCTCCTTCAACAGTCTTCTTCGGCCTAGCTCGACCATGAGACTGTGTAATAATGAAACATCTTACTTGACATTGACTGAAATCTCTGCACTTCGACGGCTTGTTCTCTCCTCTTCCTGCCGGTGCATGGTGTTCTAGGCTATGAATGCCATGAACATCAGCTTAGGAGAGAGAGAAGTGGAAAGAGTTGCCAAATGTGGCTACAGCAGCAGCGGAGACGACGCAATGGAAGCGGAGAAAGCTGCCCCGTATTGGAGCAGTGGGGAACGCGCAGGTGTGCACGACAATCCCCGCGCACCAGAATGGGGGATTGCGCCGATGGTTTTTCCCCGCAAGACGCCAGCCGATCCGATTTTGTCGAGAGGCAAAATAATAGCACACGTAAAGAAAGACGGTGGATATGCACTGGCAGGCAACGGCCTGGTCGCCTGGAAGTAAAGCTGGAGATTATTCAACACTTTACCCGAACCCATGTGCAACTAGCCCGAACCTTACCTAAGATGTGTATCTTGCCAAGGCTTGTGTGGGGTTAGGCGGACCCTTAACGAAGAAAAATTCAACCAAGAAGACTTAAAAACATGAAGTGCCGCTGGCTGGGGCGAAGCAGGATGTCCCCGGAAAGCACAGCAATGGGAATTGACTCTGTAAAGCACAGAGCGCTGATAAGGAAGTTGGATTGGCATATTGTGCCTTTTTTGATAGTTTTGTACTTGTTCAGCTTTTTGGATAGAGGTGCAACGCATAATATCACTCCGCCTAGCAAACTTATAAGTTATGAGAGGCTGTTTAGAATGATATACTGACGATGGTTTTGTAGTAAACATTGGAAATGCGCGTTTATATGGGATGGAGGAGGACCTGGGCCTTCATGGGGATCAATTCCAGATAGCTGTTTCAATTTTTTTCGTCCCGTACTGTGTGAGTTCACTCTTCCCATATTCTATCACCTGCTAATTCTGAGCCTGTCTGCAGCTGCTAGAAGTTCCCTCCAATCTGGTAATCAGGAAATTTACTGCCTCTCGGTATATTGCTGCGCTCACGGCAAGTTGGGGTATTATAGCAACGCTGACTGGGATCACGCAAAATTTTGCGGGCCTCATCGTATGCCGCCTCCTTCTTGGTGTTGTCGAGGCTGGCCTATTCCCTGGGCTGGTGGCATATATGACACTTTTCTACGGGAAGCGCGAGATTGCCCTTCGTGTGGGATATCTCTTTAGTGCCTCCGCACTGGCGGGGGCCTGCGGTGGCCTTCTTGCCTACGCAATTGGTTTCATGGATGGCATCGCGGGTCAAAAAGGCTGGCGGTGGATTCTCATCATCGAAGGACTCCCCGGCGTACTAATTGGACTGTGGGTTTGGTTTGGCATGGCAAACGATCCGGACACGGCTCACTATCTTAACGCCGAGGAGAAGACTCTCATGAAAGCTCGTCGCGGTCTCGAAATTGGGCAGACAGACTCCGCGCAACAGTTTCACATGAAGGACGCTAAGGAGGGGGCGAAGGATTGGTCTATCCACCTCTTCTGCCTAGCCCAGTTTGGAGTCGATACCCTACTCTACGGATATAGTACCTTTCTCCCCACGATTATCAATGATATCGGTGATTGGAGCGCGCCGCAAGTCCAGGCCTTGACAATTCCGTGCTATGCCCTCGGAATGATCACATACCTAGCCGTCGCGTGGTTCAGCGACAGGATGCAGCGCCGTGCTGTTTTCGCGGTTAGCTTCTGCATTATTTCCATGATTGGATACGCCGTCCTAATGGCAGACGCATCATCCGGGGTGCATTATTTTGGCTGCTTTCTCATCGCTGTCGGGCTATATGTCTGCGTTGGGATTCCACTGGCTTGGCTACCAACTAACCTCCCACGATTCGGGAAACGCACTTTTGCTACGGGCCTTCAGCTGACGATGGGCAATATTAGCGGCGTCATGGCGCCATTTTTGTACGTCAGCAGCAATGCACCAAGATATGTTATGGGCAATGCGGTTACGCTTGCTCTTGTCGGGTTCTCTGCGTGCATCTATACGTTCATGTGGTTCCATTATCGCAGAATTAATGTTGCGAGGGCGAAGGGAGAGGAGGACTATAAGATTGAGGGTCTGGAGGAGGAGGAGATTGAAGAGATCGGTGATCTTAACCCCAGGTTCCGGTATACAACGTGACATATGTACTATTTCTCTTTTGACCCTTCTATATTGGCAAAATAGGATAGAATATTTTCTTTGCGTTGGTTTCTCCCAACTTCATGAATTTAACATTTATTACTCGAGGATCGTTTGTCCCGTCACTCAAGATCTGCAAAGGGCGCCGTTTACTTTCATTGACCGTCTATGGCCCATAGACTAGCTCAATCTCGAGTCTCTTCGTCCGTCTTATACCAAATCTGGGGATATCCTAACTCTTTCTCGGTGACCTGGAAAGTAGCCTTCATCTATATGAATCTTCAGTCACTCTCAACTTGGTGCCTTATACCGCGTCAGCCATGAATATAACATGTTCATACCGTGAGATCATTTTGCAGGTTACCAAGCCACAAAGCTCTTTGAAGACAGCCAGAGAGACTCTGGCCTACATCTGCGGTGGCAATACCTATCTGATGACCTCACGGTTCATGCTCCTCTCAGTAGATCCCCACGGTGCCTGCAGTGATAATCAACAATGACTTAATAGTATAGATCCCGACTGCCCGACTCTTCCTATATGTCGGAACAGATACAATCCGACGAACCAATTACGCAAAAGCCGGATGTTGATGCACCACGGATATCTCAGTGTGTTACGGTTGTGACGTCAACCAAATCCAAGATAGCCGCAAGGAGGAACACAGGTAAGACGTAATGATGGAACTTTCGGAGTCGGAGATTTCGGAGATTGTGACGATTCTATGTATATAAGAATATCTAAAAATATAAGAAGGCCGCTCTTTGGGATTTCTTTTTGTCGAGATGAGTTGTGCTGGAACCTGATGAATCCGTTTGTTTGAGCGTCATAATCAGATATAGATAAGATCTTATCATGGAATCTGATAAGGCGCACCTCCGGGCGCAACAACACGCTTATCCCGACTACACTACCACCTCACACGACGACGCATCCTCAAACCACTACGAGACAAACAGCAATGCTCCCTCAGAGCCAGAATTTGCTCCAATCCGTCCCGCCCCTGCTGACAAGACTGCATCTAGCGACAATGCCGCCTCCTCCGACCAAACCTCAACGTCGAGGAATGGCCTCGATACCTCCATACCAAGCAACAGTCTCATGGCATCCCGTACCTTATCTCGCGATGCCAGCAGCAATGCTGACGAACTGGCCTCCATCCGCAAAGTCATGACCCAGATGTTCGGCCGCGAGCGTCGCGCTGCCTCCGAGGAAGAGAAAACACGTCATGTGGGTGTGGTCTGGAAACATCTTACCGTCAAGGGCGTGGGGCTGGGTGCTACCTTGCAGCAAACGAATGCGGATGTTTTCTTGAAGCTACCGAGATTCTTGTGGGGGTTAGTTACAGGGAAGAGAAAGAGGAAGCCGGTAAAAACTATTTTGGATGACTTCTCGGTTTGTCTTATCCTAGAGTTTATAAAGGTCTGGAAAAATGGGGCACTAATTCTGGTATTAAGGGATGCGTTCGGCCAGGGGAAATGATTGTCGTGCTTGGACGGCCGGGCTCTGGTTGCTCAACCTTTCTGAAAGCGATTGGAAATCAACGCGCCGGCTTCGAGAGTGTTGAGGGTGATGTCACTTATGGCGGAACAGATGCGGAGACTATGTCAAAGAAATACAGATCAGAAGGCATGTCCCATCCCTGTCCTATAGCTATTTCACACGGTTACTAAGTGTTATTCCGTTCTAGTTTTGTATAATCCCGAGGAGGATCTACATTATGCCCCTTTGACCGTTCGCCAGACTCTCTCGTTTGCACTCAAAACACGAACTCCTGGCAAAGAATCCCGAAATGAGGGTGAAAGTCGTTCTCAATATAGACAGACTTTTCTTCAAGGTGTTTCCAAGCTGTTCTGGATCGAGCATTGTCTGGACACACCCGTCGGAAACGAGATTGTCCGTGGCGTGTCCGGCGGAGAGAAGAAACGTGTTTCGATAGCCGAGGCCCTCATCACGAAAGCAAGTACCCAGTGCTGGGATAATAGCACTAGAGGGCTTGATGCATCGACGGCCTTGGAATACGTTCAATGTCTGCGGAGTCTCACTAATATGGCTCACGTCTCCAGTCTAGTCGCTATCTACCAAGCATCGGAAAGTCTATATAAACTCTTTGATAAGGTTGTTCTTCTAGACCAAGGGAAATGTGTCTACTTTGGTCCTACAAGTGATGCCAAAGCGTACTTCGAAGGCCTAGGGTTCGAATGTCCTCCGCGCTGGACGACAGCTGATTTTTTGACATCCGTCACTGAGTCCTTCGCCAGGCGGGTGAGGGAAGGCTGGGAACACCGTATTCCTCGTTCTCCCGAGCAATTTAAACAAGCCTTTATTCAGAGCGATGCTTACGCGGCGGCTTTTCAAGATATCGAGGAATTCGAGGAGGAAATCGAGTTACAGAAGCGAGAGAGAGAAGCCGCGAGGCAAAAATCTAAGACTAAAAACTTTACCATACCATTTTATCATCAAGTACTTGCTTTGACCCACCGTCAGTTTTTGATCATGATGGGCGATAAGCAGTCATTGTACGGGAAATACAGCATCATTGTTTTTCTTGCAATCATAGTTGGTAGTCTGTTCTATAATCTCCCTCAGACGAGGTAAGCTTGTTATATCCCTAAGTTACCTCTAAAGCTAACAAACCGTTATTAGTGAAGGAGTATTCACAAGAGGCGGGGTTATGTTCTTTATGATTTTGTTCAACGCGCTGCTTGCTATGGCGGAGTTAACTGCGGCTTTTTCCAGCAGGCCAATCCTTCAAAAGCATAAGAGCTTGTACGTATCCCTCATCTGGTAACTGAGCAGGCGAGGTGCTGAAGCTGATTGTTCACAGTTCTTTCTACCGCCCGTCCGCTTTCGCTCTCGCTCAAGTAGTCGTCGACGCTCCCCTGGTTCTTATACAAATAACTCTCTTTAATATCATTGTGTATTTGTATGTGTACACCCTTGGGCAAGTTGGCAGCCTGTGCTAATACTTTCCTTTAGTATGGCCAATCTTGCGCGGACGCCTTCGCAATTTTTTATCAACTTTTTATTTACGTGGATGGCGACGATGACCATGTATTCGTTCTTCCGTGCAATTGGATCATTGGTCGGTTCACTTGATGTCGGTGCGTAACGGTCCTCTTCAGCCCCCCCTGCTAAAAGGGTCGCGCCGTTGTCGATGCTAACTCACGCAGCCACTCGCATCACTGGTGTTGCTGTCCAGGCACTTGTTGTGTATACAGGTATGGAGAGAAACTGTCGGCCTCTAGTTTTTTCTCTCATTGACACTGCGCTTTTTAGGGTATCTTATTCCTCCATCAAGTATGCGGCCCTGGCTCAAATGGCTCAAATGGATCAATCCCATTCAATACACATTCGAATCCTTGATGTCAAACGAGTTCTACGACCTAGATATTCAATGTGTTCCACCATGGCTCGTACCCATTGGACCCAACGCTTCACCTCAGTTCCAAAGTTGTTTGGTACGCGGAAGTCAACCCGGCCAAACAACGGTGCAGGGTGCAAGATACATCGAGTCGAATTATACCTACACGAGGGCACATCTATGGCGCAATTTCGGCATCATTATAGCCTGGTTTGTGCTGTATGTAGTACTAACTTTGATTGGGACCGAGCTTCAAAAGCAAACTCATGGTGGTCGAGCAGTGTCAATTTTCATGAAAGGCCAGGTTCCCGAGTCTGTGGAAAAGGAGATGAAAGCAGATAATGGCTATAAGGATGAGGAGATGGGTGAGAAGGATGCCGCAGCTGATGAGAGTGATTCCAGGAATTCGGACACAAAGGAGGTCGAAGGAGTGGCCCAAAGTGCAGCCGTATTCACATGGCAGCACGTCAATTACAAAATTCCCGTCAAGGGCGGCGAGAAGATGCTGCTTCAGGATGTCCAGGGTTATGTGAGACCCGGCCGCCTCACTGCATTGGTTGGAGCTTCCGGGGCGGGGTAAATCTTGCAGTTCCACGCTTGACTAGGTCCAATCCTGACTTTTTTCAATGTAGGAAAACTACTCTTCTTAATGCTCTTGCCCAGCGTATCGAGTTCGGAGTTATCTCTGGAGATTTTCTAGTTGACGGAAGGTGAGTAATTTTCTCCAAGTGCGCGTGGGGACGATGTACTAAGGAGCGTAGGCCCCTCCCGAAGAGCTTTCAGCGTGCAACTGGTTTCGCAGAACAAGCAGACATCCATGAACCGACAGCAACAGTTCGCGAAGCTCTCCAATTTTCAGCTCTTCTTCGACGACCAAAAAGTGTGCCTGTGAAAGAGAAGTATGAATATTGTGAGAAGATCATTGACCTTCTTGAATTACGGCCAATTGCTGGTGCGATCGTTGGAGACGTTGGAGCAGGGCTGAATCAGGAGCAGCGGAAGCGTGTGACTATTGCGGTAGAGCTAGCCAGCAAGCCTGACTTACTTCTATTTTTGGATGAACCAACCTCTGGCCTGGATTCCCTTGCCGCCCTCAATATTGTACGGTTTCTAAGGAAGCTAGCTGATGTTGGACAGGCGGTTTTGTGTACCATTCATCAACCGTCTGCTGTCTTGTTTGAACATTTCGATGAGCTAGTATTGTTACAGGCTGGTGGAAGGGTTGTCTACCATGGCGAACTGGGCTCGGACTCACGGGTTATGATTGAATATTTTGAAAGGAACGGGGCAAAGCAGTGCCCTCCCCATGCAAACCCCGCGGAGGTATGTGCCTGTTTCGGAGCATGCATCTATGTACCATACTAACAAAATGTAATAGTATATGCTCGAAGTAATCGGTGCTGGAAATCCTGACTACCGAGGCAAAGACTGGGCTGACGTATGGTCAAGCTCGCCGGAGCATCAATCCCGTACTGAGGAAATAGAGGCCATGATCGAATCTCGCAGGAAGGAGGATACTATCAGCAGTGCGTATGATGAGCCCGAATTCGCCATGCCTCTGTGGACGCAAATTTTGGCGACATCCAAACGGACATTCACGGCTTATTGGAGGACCCCAAATTATGTCATCGTATGTCGCTCACCCAGTGCATCTCTTCTCCTAGTCTAACAGTTTATCCTTGTAGGGTAAATTCATGCTTCAGATATGGACTGGTCTCTTCAACACGTTTACCTTTTGGCATATCGGGAATAGCTCTATCGACATGCAGTCAAGACTCTTCTCCTGTTTCCTAACACTCGTCATTGCTCCGCCATTAATCCAGCAGCTGCAGCCTCGGTTCCTCCATTTCCGTGGCCTTTATGAAGCTCGAGAGGCCAAGTCTAAAATATACTCGTGGTTCGCGTTTGTCACAAGTACGATATTACCGGAGCTGCCGTATTCCACTGCCGCGGGATCAGTATACTTTTGCTGCTGGTAAGTGTACCTACATATCTTCAATTACCGATCCTAATTCTTGAAATAAAAAGGTACTTTGGCACCTGGTTTCCCCGCGATTCATACTCGGCCACAATAGTGTGGATGTTCATGATGCTCTTCTCCTGCTTCTACGTTGGGTTTGGTCAATTCATCGCGTCAATTGCACCCAACGAGCTTCTGGCCTCCTTCCTCGTCCCAGCGTTCTTTACTTTTCTTACGTCATTCTGCGGTGTGGTCGTCCCCTACTCCGGATTACCAACCTTCTGGCGCCGGTGGATGTACTGGCTCACTCCATTCCACTACCTCCTCGAGGCCTTCCTGGGTGTCGCCACGAATGAAATACCTGTGCAATGCGCGCCGGAGGAGTACGCGAGATTTTCACCACCACCGGGAATGACTTGTCAGCAATATGCTGGGCCTTTTGCAAACCAGATGGGCGGTTACATTGGGCCTGAGCGCGATGGGCTGTGCTCGTTTTGCCAGTATGCGAATGGAAACCAGTTCGCGGCGTCCTTTAATGTGTTTTATTCGCATAAGTGGCGAAATTATGTGAGTAGCGGTCCCTTGCGATTCTTCCAGTTCTGTCCCTGGCACATCTCGTTCAAGCTGACCGGTATAAATCCTGCCAGGCCATTTTTTGGGGTTATGTCATCTTTAACTTCGTAGCTCTGTTTCTACTGTCGTGGGTCTATCTGCACGGCGTTCCCGCTATAAGGAGGAGACTCAATGCGCGGAAGATGAAGAAGATCACGCATTAGAAAGACTTATCAGCTTGTTAAGGTGAAAACCATGCGGGCGAGAGACCACCTAATCGTTTCAGGCCCAGTCCGGCAGAAGCAGCTGCGACGGCGCAAACCGGAATTATGTTCTCGATGTATTTCATTTTGCCTCAGCGCTTCAATTTTTTGGTGATAATAGAGATTAAAATTCCAAGCTGAAAAAAAAGAAGATCGATTCCTTCCAATTCCGTTCCAACGAGCCTAGCCGAGTACGAATGGCTATGAATGGAGACGTGCTGATCAAGCTTTCAGGGAATGAGAGAAACACGATGAGCAAATCAAAAACTGTGATTTGAAATCTTCCACCCCTCACGGGGGAAAGAAACGGTTGAGTTTCATAAATATATTAACTCCGGCGACAAAGCTATCCGTGACGAAGCTGGCACGGCACGCCTGAAGATCTTTCAGATTTCTTTCATCTCGTATCCATTTCCTTATATAGCTAGGAATACGACAGTTGCCGAGGTTTACATATGACTAAGCACTTAGTGACGACCGCAAGCGCTTTCAGGGTTTTAACGGCCGCGAGAACTTCCTATAAAGGTAGCCTATACGACTACGACAAGAGCCAATTTCTTCTTCCAAGCGGGGAGACAGATATGATTAACGACCATGTGGATTCCACGTACGCATATACGCGTGCAAGGTGGTAATCATCTAGCTTCCCATTGGCGAGTCGAACACTGAAGCCTGGCACTATGAAACAGAAAACAAACAATAATTTGCTAAAGTGTATGGTTCTGTTGAGGATGTGTTGTGGCGTTGAACTCAAACTAGCACAGCGTCCGCTGCTTAACCCCTATATAAGGCGTTGATGCCGTCCAGTATGAAACCTCTTGCCTTGCAATTTGCTCAGACAAAGACGTCAATCTCTTTGACTCGGTCCATTTTCCTTCTCAATTCATTCCATTATTATCAACTGCGAACAGCTCAGCATGAAGCTCACGATCCTTTCCACGGCCCTAGCCGTTACCCTGGCCTCTGCGCACCCTCACTATGGGGAAGGTTCTCTTTCCCACTGGGAGCCAGTCGGAGAAGATGACTGTATGATAGTGAAAGATATCTAGCTTCCTCTTTCAGAGACGCTAATGATCGATAGTCAGAGGCCCTTGTCCCATGATGAACACTCTGGCAAATCATAAATTCCTTCCACACGACGGCAAAAACATTACAAAGGAAACCGTGATTGATGCTTTGTCCGGTGCCCTCAACTTCAACTCTTCCCTTTCGGCCCTGATGTTCGAAATGGCTATCATTGCCAATCCTGAGCCGAATGCTACGTTCTTCACCCTGTAAGGATTTCCAAAATCCTTTGCTTTCATTCTACATTTAGCCAAGGCCTCATGGGATTTTTTCATGAGGGCCCGCCCTTGAGATGTCTATCCAAGGGTCCTTTCCTAGAGTCTGCAGTTCTGCGAACCAGCCATTGCTGACGCTAGTTTCCTTAGTGACCATCTCAACCGACACAATGTCTTGGAACACGACGCAAGTTTGAGGTTAGTTTACGATACTGATTCCGCTCATAGTTTCTTGGGAGGATGTACTTCCCTCAAGGTTATGATCCCTGCGTTAATGAATTTGGAGTATCCCATTCCAGGGCCACGCTGCTTTCTTCCCGTGGTCAAATGTTTTTCAATGCCGCATATCTGATCGTCGAAAGCTAATCTTCGCTCATTAGTCGTTCGGATGCTTTCTTTGGAAATAACCACATTTTCAACCGGACTATTTTCGACGAGACGAGAGTATACTGGACCGAGCCTATCCTCGACACAGATATGTTGGCCAACGGCAAGGTAGCACGCCAGATTGAGTCCAAAGCGTTCAATCCCACTTATACCTTCACTGCATCAATGGAAAAATTCAGCCGTGGAGAGCTTGCCGCTCCTATCATAGCTTTTGGCGATCTGGACTATATGACCGTTAACAGGTCTCTGGTAGAGTATTTCTTCGGTAAGTCCAGCAAACCAATCAAGCAATCGTCAGCACCTATTTCCGGTCTAATCTCGTATAACAGAGAACGAACGTTTTCCCACAAACCTGGGGTGGAGCACGCGGCCCCAAATTGTAAGCCAAGATGATATCCTCAAAATTTCACAAGCAATTGGCGATGCCGCCGACCTTATCACCGATTCCGAACCAAATCAAGTAACTAGGCGTGGAGACTTGCATTCTGGCTTTAATCTCTAGGATAGGAAGGAGGTCTCAAATAAATATATTTTGAGCTTCGCAATATTGAGGTAAGAGCTCAGCGCTGCGGCCCTATAAATAGGAAGAGGGCTGGTATGGGTGCCCACGACGCACGGTAAGAATATCCACCGTAGGCGATGAGGGATCCTGTATCTTAGTATCAACGACCATTCTTTTCATAGTTGAATCAACCACAGTTAACTGGTCCTTCTCATGTGATGCACTTATTTTTCTACAATTGCTAACATCTTGGATTTATGTTCATATATACATTAAGTCACAAGGAGTAGCTGGAAAAATTCTGATTATAAAAATATAAAAAAATAAAATCCCCCAACTCAGTTCACAGGTTAAGCCTGAGTCTCACAAGGAAACCGCGAACGAATCGAGAGATGCCTTGTTCCCTTTAAACTGCCATTCGATTGGGCTCTTCGAAATGAAGTTGCCATGCTACAAAAAAGGGGGAAATAGACAGTTAGCAACGACAATCTTACTCATAAAGAAACTTCGATGTAGAAAGGTGATAATGGGGGTGAGAAGTCAACTTACTTGACGCATAAGGACTAAAGCTAGACCAATCCTCAGAAAGGTAGTAGAGCGTTCCATGCTGTTTGATAGTCTTCAAGACTCCCATCCCGCCCGACGCAGGACGAATATTCTTCAGCGAAGTAACATACTTCACGACACCGACCAGATATGTCAGAGCCAGCTCGCGGCCGAAGCATTGATGAGGTCCGTCGCCAAAAGTAAGGTAGCTGTTGAGCGGGCGGTCGAGCTTCAATTCCCCTGGGTCTGGGAATGCTTCGGGATCCATACCTGCCGCAGACTATTTGAAAAAAATATTGGCATTAGTATCTACTCAAAAGATTAGCGGTTGATATGGGTGACACTTACCAGATGCCCAATGATCTGATCACCCGGCTGGAAACTTATATTTCCAATCGTTCCGGATGTCGCAGCGACACGCATCGTAAGGTGGGAAGCAGTTAGACGTTGGATTTCAAGAACGTATCGCCGAAGCTCATTATTCGCAGTATCTGAGTCCTCCTGAGCCAGCGCCTGAACTGCCTCAAGGTGTTCCGCGTTCTCGGGGACAGCAATAAGAAATTGGATAACTTCAGCCACAGAGGTTATCGCGGCTCCAATGCCACCAAAACAGGTGAATATCATGATATCAGCAACTTCCTGGACAGATTTTCCAGTGGCAAGAAGCTGAGCAACAGCTTCACGGCCAAAGGTACGCAATGAACTTTTACCGCTGGAAGCATTAGGCCCGTTCCTAACAGTCTCGATGAAATCTCGGACGGGGCCGGAATGAGCGATCTTAGAAACAACACCCTCAGTGGTCTCAAGTAACCGACGCATAGACTCCTGAGCTTTGCGGCGGCGGTTCCATGCAAGGGCCGGGTCATCGTTCGCAAAGCCCCAGATGCGGATATTGAGCATATCGGCGTATAGGGTATCAATGTCATAGAAGCCTCGTGGGTTCTCGTCGGTTTTCAAGTCCAACTGGAAGAGATCCGCTAGGAATCTCGTCATGACAGGGATAGCGACACTGTTTCCTCCAGCGTAAGCAGCAGTTTTTAAATGAGAAAGGTTATGGGTGATTCAGCGCTTACTCCTTGATAATGTCCACATGATATGTCCCTTTGCCAATGGGGAACATGCTGGCGGTTAGGTAACTGTCTGTATGCTCCTTTATGAAGTCCGCTAGCAGGCCTTTCAGTTCTCCAGAGCCATACAGCAGATTACCGTACACATTCCGCTGATCCCGGTTCCGCGGCATATCCCCAGCCAACATGAAATGGCTGAAATCTCTTCCCTCAAGAAACTTGTCGAACGGCGCATTGAAGGGAACAGGGAATCGTTTCGGATCATTCAGCATCTTGCGGATGGCAGCATGCTGGATAAGAAGTTTGCGTTGTGGAGGTGGCTTTGGATCAGCCTCAGTATACTGAAAGGTAGTCCCAATCTCCTGAGCGATTTCGCGGTTCATCTCCTTTGTGTACATTGGCTGCATCACGTGGAGAGAGTTGTAAGGCCACCATCCTGGTAGTCCACGCTGAATGAGTTTGTAGAACATAGATCCTCCAAGTCTGTTGATGTTGTCAGTGTGTACCTGGGCAAAGGATGATTATTTTACCTACGTTTCGTAATCTTGTTCAATTTCCGCCATTCCCCAGTTTGTAAGTGTGGCAACATTATAGTCCTGTTCTCAACGTTAGCGACGAGCTTGATATCACCGGAGATTCCACTTCTCACCGTCGTGTTAAACCTGTCCGACCGGACCAAGGTTATAGCATCGGAGAGGACAGCTCGACCAACAGTATATGGCGTACAGACACCCGATCCCGCGTCCATTCTAGGTTTCGCATCTTCAACGTACAAACCCGGATACGCCTCCACCATGTCGGGATGCCCGTAAAGATTGCGAAGTGTGTCCGCAATAGCTGGATCAGGGTTGATGTCCTCGAATGTTTCATGAGGCTTTAGCTTGAAGAACTTCCGGAACTCATTGAGTGATGCGGTTTTCCTGTAAGTCACGTCATGGTTAGAGAGCAACAATTCGAGAGGGGCAATAATATTAATCGTACCATTGACGCGCTTGGTTAATACCCAAGATCTCAACCACACGGAGCGCTTTGGGTGTGTTACGGGGTCCAAAAGATCCTACACCATGATTAGAATAAAATATGGGTCAGGGTTAAACTAGTGTGCTTACCAGCTGGGTCTTCCATGCCCTCCTTCAATATTTTCACGAGATCCTCATCATTGAATTTTCCGTCCTCTCCCCTTTTGATGCCACCGAAGTTACGTTCGCTAGGATCCTCAGGAATCTGAGCTGCAAATCTGCCTAGGGCCTTCATACCATCCCCTAAATCAAGCTCATCAATGGACTTTCCAGTACCCGAGAAGATATCTCCGAAAAAGTCGTCCAGCCATTTCTCATCACGCTGCGAGATTGTTGAATGAAAGCGATACAAAAGGTTGAATTCAGAGGTGACCTGATTGCCGATACCTCTCTCGGCGCCGTCTTTCACTAAAGAATCCGGCATTTCGACGCGTGGATCTAAAGTCCACGAGCTATCACTGTGATGGGTGTTGGTGATGGCACGCAGGTAGTCATGAAGACTAATGTTGATATACAGCCCTCCAACAATCCTAGAAACCCGTTAGCTTATTGGACGACTGTGGCGCATGCAATTTTTGGGGGTCACGTACAATCTCGTTGTTTGAAATAAATCCTCATCCTGTTGCGCAAGCGAGTCTTCATCTTCCCCGCGAAGAGTGAAGCGCCCCCCTTCATTGATCTCAAGCAAAGTTTGAGCAACATAATTGTGAAATCGGTTGTAAAGAATCAGAAGCACGTTTGCTCCAGGAGTCTGACCAATCAATCTGTCATCATGGAAAGTATCTGGCTTGAGAAGTCCGAGTTTCAAAGCTCGAACTTTCCGCTGATCTTCAATATTCGATCCATACAATGGTGAGAGGTCGAGATAGGAAGAATTGTTATTGATATTGATGTCGCGTCGGTCGGTTCGAAAGATATCTGGCAAATAGGTCAGTAAAGGTTTCAAAAACGAAAGCTCGTGGCATTGGGCAGAACTATGCTATCTTACCATGAATAATGAGTGTCGCGTGATAGAACAGCATTGACGAGATGCCCCCTTCGTTCACCTTGAATTCGCCCTCCTCCCGTTTCATCAAGACTATTAGTAAATGTTAGCGCCACGTTTCAATCTATTATGGCCAGGTCTTAACCCACGGTCGAACAGCAGGCCGGGGTCTGGCCGTGCGCCCGGTAGTTTGGTGTGACTCGCGATTGACCTAGCATAAGGCGTCCCCGCCTTTCCTAAGTTGGGGAAGTGCGCATTCTAGAGAGGATATCAGCAACTTAAACCAATACTCAAAAGAGCTTCCCCCAAAGCCTGATAGTTCTGGTGATACTGGAATGGGAGTATTGAACTGCATATGCAATTGGACGGTACTATGTTAAGTAAAAAGAAACACGGAGCAGGGGCTTACGTTATAACTTCCATCTGCAGTACGATAGTTGAACAAAGGCCCTTGGAAGCTAATCGGGGGGTGCTCGAGACTATCCCAAAGCCCCGTAACAAGAAAGTTCGTGAGCTTTGCTCGGTGCTTTGATTTCGGTGGCATAGCCCCAACCATAGAAATTATAGTTTCCATCTGAGATTCTCACATTAGCGGGGAGAACGAGCCACAATGGGCAAGGTTCAGGGCATACTGCAAGCGCGCGATCGTTCATAGGTCTCCCTGCAATGGTATCCTTCACGAATTGGATGACGTTGCGGATCTGCTGGTGGTTCATATTCTTGGGATGATGCTTCAGAATTGTCAACACAAGGGAGCCGCTACCCAGTTCGTCATCGCTGGCTAATGCACTGCCTGCCGCAGCAGCTCCAGCTGATGTCGAAGTGACCAACTGGCGGAGGTGTCCGCCATATCGATATAGAGCATATCCCGCCGCTCCTGTCCCAACAGCAGCAGCCATATGGCTAGAGGTAAGGCTTTCGAAAGACATGGTTTTCACAAGGTATGTAACCGTCGAAGGGTTATGGGTGTAATGGATGTTCAGGTACAATAAATAAATGAAATATCCCAACCCAATGAGTCTGGTTGTAATGCGGCCCGGGGAAATGAAAAGAACAGAAAATATCTAGGTTCCATGGCCTTAAAAGAAGAACCTCTCTTCCGAATTTATTCCTTCCGGAGCAGAGGGAAAGAAGGAGATCTCAGCGAGCCGTCAAACGCCATGCAAAATAGAGTGGATACATGTGTATGGAGTTCAAATGTACATTCAGTTGATACCAATGTCCAGCTATCTTGTGATGGCGCCACTGATGTGAAGCCGTCAATGGTTTGATCGTGCATGTCATGCATGTGCTGGACTCTGAGGGATTTCCTCTATTGCAAAGCCATTTCTTATTTGTCCAATGATGAGGACGATATTTGCGAGACCATGACGACTGATGAAGTGAACATACGAAGAGCAGCGGAGCAAAGCTTCACGATCTTAAAAACAAGACCAAAGAGCCCTGTCAATCTCTCAGTCAGGGGAACGAGCGTATTTCTCAGTTCTCCACATTGGGTTGTCGCGCGGGTGTCATTCGATTGACGACTGCATTAAGATGTGATTCTAACTTGCAGGATCTCTCGGAACCAACCAAGGGGCGTCTCACGTGATTAGCTACGTTCCAAATCTTTGAACCCGATATCAAACCCAATGTATTGATATGATCGGTTAGAAAAATGGAGTCGGCATCCGCATTATGCAGTGTGGAAAGCTGAGGTTCAGCCAGCCGCATATCAGAATGTCCTAGGCGCGACTGACATTTGATTTAATGCCGGTCAATTATTACGGCACACGGCACATCGCATCCAATCCAGACATCTACGTACTGTATATGAGCTTTATGAACCAAGCAGCTTGCATGGGGGGTGTGAGTTGCCTCGCTGGATTGCTATTGACGAACTAGCATTGGTCAATTATCACCAATACCTCTTTTTTGCGACTTCTCGTCCCCGTTCTTGTGGACATGTGTTGCAGCTCAAGTAGCTGAATGTAGATGATCGGAGCTGTTGATGAACACAGATATGCCAATTCGATATCGCAAATATGAAGGGATCTACTGGTTGCAGAGTCCATTGGCTCCTCGGGGGCTTGTGCTTCTCGCCTCGCATATACCTCGCTCTGTATCAATCGAGGATCGTGGAATCAACGTCCTCCGTATCCCATACTTTCTTTTCTTGCCAGTCTTCTTGCAAGCGATCTCGATCAGAGGTTGTGGACTCATCACGAGACGTGCAAAATATTCATTTTCTAATTTCCGAGTTCTTCGCGATTCGAAGCAGAAGCCCGACATCCCCTTAATTTGGGAATTGAAAATAAGGAGCAGAAATAATCCCCAACTCCCTCCTTCCTTGAGGTCAAGGTTTCTCCCCGACTGAGCGATAGATATTTGTTCACCCTTGCAGTCATTTCTTCGATTTCAACCCTCGCATCATGAATACGTCCCAACCAAAACGAGAACGTAGTGATGGGCCACGGCGCCTCGTTCTCTGCTTTGACGGCACAGGAAATCGCTTTCAGGCCAATGAATCTGACACCAACGTCGTCAAGATCTATGATATGTTAGATCGTTTCGATAAGAATCAATTCCATTACTATCAACGTTAGTAGAGCCCTACACCCACATTCAAGAACGGGACATTTGATACTCATTCTACAATTATGTCTCTTTACAGCGGGAATTGGGACGTTTGATACAAACTCGGGCGGCACTGGTTTGGGTTGGCTTGGGCGCATGAAAGCCAGTATTGGGCAAACGATAGATCAGGCCATTGGGACAACGTTTGAATACCACGTATCAGCCGGATATAAATTTCTCATGAGATTCTATTCGCCCGGAGATGCGATTTACATCTTTGGGTTTTCGCGAGGTGCATATACCGCGCGGTTCTTGGCTGAGATGATCAATGTCGCCGGTCTTCTTTCCCAGGGAAACGAAGACATGGTCCGATTTGCGTTCTCTTCATTTAGTGATGTGCAGCGCCACCGTGGAAAGTTGAAGAAAACCGAGGAAGAACGTAACCACGAGAAATACTTGCAGAACTTCAAAAAGACGTTCTGTCGCCCGAATGTGGACGTGTACTTTCTCGGTCTCTTCGACTGTGTCAACAGTGTCGGGCAGTTTGAGGTACCATTCAGACGGGGTTCCTATCGTTATATCGCCACTGTAAGAGTGTTTCCTTTTTCCTTCTTCTCCCTGGACTCGAATTTCTCTAACGTCCTCTCGCGATAAAGCCTCCAGCGGCTCACGTTCGACATGCCGTTTCCATTCACGAACGACGGTTAAAGTTCAAGCCAGCGCTCTTTTTGTTTGAAAATGAGCATAAAGACTCCGATATTGAAGAAGTTTGGTTTGCCGGCAACCATTGTGATGTTGGTGGGGGTTTTCACTTCGACGGTCCTGGAAAGCATCTCCTCTCTGACGTTCCTTTGGCCTGGATGATCGATCAGGTCCGAGCACTTGATGGCCACCCGGCAGGCAAATTGGCATTTGACCAAGCTGCTATCAAAAAGAGCGGGCATCTCAAAGCTGGCCATGCCAAAGTTCAAACTCCTGTCCACGGTATTGCTTCGCACAGCCCCCGGGAAGCCGTTGTAAAAGAACGGCGACCCCACGACTTCCTCGCATTTGACCGTGGAGTCACACGATTTGCGACATTGGGGTGGTGGCTTTTAGGTCAGTTTCACTGAGCGAACCTTTACCGCTTCTCTTGTAAATGACGAACTAAAACTAGACCACGACCATTAGAGATCCTCCCATTCTTCACCCGGCTCGAACTTGAGCGAGGAGAATGGATACCCAGATACTGGCCACCCAACTTCGGCGCCACCCGAGATCTACCCGACGATGCCCGAATCCACATCTCTGTTCAACAGATGCATAAATCCGGAATCCTCCCAAGAATGCCCAAAGTCGGGGGAGACGCTCCACCGGCGTTCGAAGATCCGATTCAAATAATCCGCGTTCTCGCACGGCAATTTCTCCCGTGGAACTGGAGGTGGTTCTCGAAAAAATCCAAGGCTCCCACCAATCCAAAACGCAAGGTATTTAACGCGAAGGTGGTTGAGGTGGATGGAGCCAAGTCGTGGAGCTGGGACACCGAGGCCTCTCCGTTTGGTTCTTCCTGTGACCCAGAATAATCGAACGAACACTTGGCACGGAAGGGTTGGTAGTGTAGTCACATGACCCGGTTTTCCATTTGTGAGACAGCAACAACCACCTTGGAACAGAACACAATTCCAGATCGTATTCCTACAAATATCTCTCTTCCGTACCACTGAATCCAACCTCGTATTTACCTATTATCAATTTCGATCTCGAGGTAGATGCTATGCTTCATCTGTTCTCTCCAGTCCGGTCCTACTAGCACAGTTGTGATACCTACAACGGAACGATCTGGCCACGCCACCTAATGTAGATACCTTTCAGGAAAGCTCGCACAGTTTGCATTGATTGATAGTGGAATATATCTGCTCAAAGGCGGCTCCACTGGCAGGTACATGTTTATGGACATCCATGATCACTGCACAACAAGACGTAAAATAAGTACAAAGGAAAAAATTTTTCTAAAAATTAAGAGGTACAGGTTCTGAGATTCATCTTCTTCGCTGTTATGTTCTATTTACAGTGGAATATTTCCAATCAAACCCTCTATAGGTTTGCCGGCCAAAATCTTTCCTACAGTGTTTTCTGTAACCTCTAATCCCTCGGGTAATATCTCGCCTCCAGCTGCAATGAGCTCAAGGGTCATAGCTACAACAGATACCAAGTTCGTTGGTATAGTCGAAGGTCGCCAGCCCTCATTGTACGGCAGCCTTTCCTCCTCTATTCTTCCAGTCAGAAAAGCTACCACACAGCCCACTCAGACATAGAATCCAGAACTATCGAAGTACTCACCGAAGAATATTTTGACCCATTCAACTGGAGGACGACCAGTGATGGGGTCTCCAAAGACACTGAGATACTGGGCAGTTTCGGTGTAACTGATGACCATATTCTTTGCACTATAGGTGAATTCGGGGTTCTGTTCGCTTTGAGTCTTGACGCGATTGTACCGTGCCTTGGCAGCAGCTTTGAGGCTGACGATATCAGCATCCTCGAAATAATCAAGAACGCTCTGCCAGACGCTCTCGTTGAAGCTGTGGTTGTCGCCGAAGTAATAGTCGTCTCTCGATAAACTAGCGTCATGCTCGATCAACTCGTCATGCTTACTCAGATCATTCAAATCGAAAGAGAGCCCAAGTTTGTTATCTGAGGAGAGTATTGCCACAGTGCCAACGGGCATAGTGAGGTCGCTTCCGACGTTCAGTGCCTCACTAATGCCTTTCATCAGGGTGGGAAGATCCATTCCCCTGCCATCGCGATGCAGTATGCCGTGGTTTGCGAGACTATTCAAAGCGGGACATGGTCCACGAACTAATACGGCCCTGTCAGAATCGCAGAGGTAATGGGAAGATTTTGGGTGGTTGTCCTACCGTCTCCTGGGGCAGGAGGGTGCCATTGGGTAAAGTCCACATCCCCGCAGACCGGGTGGAGACAACCAATAAACATGACAATAATAGTTACCGCAAAGTTCCGTGAGAATCGCATCTTGAATATACCCTTTTTTTGGTTGAGAATGCGCCAAGGTCTCGAGGACAAATTCAATTGCAACAGATGCGAGAAACAGGGGCACAGGAAGTCTTGGAGAGCTGTTATGAGGTACACCGGCAATATATAAGTCATGCTTCTTCGTAATATCTCTTCCTTTTTAAGCGGAGGCAAAGGGTTTTGGGGCTAGAAAAGGACTCTTTCCCATCATTTCAGCTCGAGTCTTGCTCCTTGTTATCCATGCTCGTAGTCGGGTCGTCCGTGGATCCACTGCGAGGTGACAGTGTGACTGTCCCAACTGTTAGCAGTCATTGAAAATGGTTGAAGTCCTCCACACATAGGTACAGCTCATTTTGCGAACGCCACGATTTTTTCTTTTAGAGCTCTATTTGATCGAAGTGCAGGCCTCCGTATTGGGCGTGCATTGAAATCCAAAAGAACCATGTCACTAGATTTCCATGGGACACGTCTGGCCGCTAATGCCCAAGGAGGAAGTCGCAGACGCAGGCGAGTTGGGAAGATATTCATTGCATGTTTCTCACGATCGATTTCGGGCTCGCTGAAAGCTGAAAGAGTCGGAAAAGAAGAAGAAACCGAAAACGCATCACATTGCAAGGTTGTTTGATGTTGAGGATGAACCTCGTCGGCTGAAAAATCAGTCAAATTTTATTCGCTCATCAACAACGATCTCCCGCTCCAGTCATGATGAAGATCTATCAATGGGGCATTCTTCGCGAATTTTCCGATCTTGATGATCGATTTATCATCATCGTATATGCAGTCTCTCTGATTCGTTGATGTTACGACATCCTCCAACTCTGTGCAGATATCACAAATAGAACAACACAGAGATTGTATCACCAATATATGTCTTTATAAATATGCTGCATATGCGGCATTGCTCAAAGGACGGAGATGGGTTCTATTGATTGGATCTTCTTAGAACCAGGCGTTCCGTCGAATACCTCTCTCGATCAAAAATCATGCACGGCAGATGGCCAGGCATATGAACTGGCCGCTTCCGGGGGGTCGGGACTGAGGCAGATGAGCGAATGGACATTAGTGCTGTTCAAGAAAATCGCCTAGCTGAGAAACCAGCCATCTCGAGGCTACATTGGGAAAGATATCCACGGTTCACTTTCACAAAAAAGCATCTGGACAAGAAGTATATTTATTTCCCAGAGGCTTTCACTCGTCGTGCAACACAGTCATTCTTGTCTATGCGCGTAATTGACTGCAGCACCCCACGCTGCCATCGTGCTTTGTTTGCCGATGAAAAATAAAGATGAAAGATAGCAAGTATTCGACCCGTAAACCACGGCAACACAAAAATATATATCCACAACCAGGACTTACGGACTGCAACTGATTGAGACAAAAATATCAAGCGCAGATGGTAATATCTACCTAGTAAACCCTCGGATATCACGAAGTACGGTTGCTTACATTATTCTTCGCTAGAAGAAACATTAGCCAGGGGCAGGCAGGCGCGGAGTATTATTTATGAGTGAAGACATTCAACAGACTACTCTTCCCAACATCCAATTCCCCAATCGCCAGCTACCAGAGACCAAATTTCGGACGGTGTGCAAGCTATTCAACAAGAGGTACTCTTCTGTCCCCACGTCTCTCTCCTTCTTCTCCCTCTCCGCCGACCGAAGTTGCCGCCGATAAGGAAGTCTTCCGCTCACTCATTCTTTGGCTTTCGAGCTATCGGTTATAGCCTCTTATAGCCTCAACGGGTGACCTCATAGCGGATTTTCTGGTCTAAAGCGATTCGCCCTTCAATTGTTTGTTCTCGCATGGTATTGAAGAGGTTTTAATTAGGTTTTCTAGGTCACCTATCCTCACACCGACGTACCGTTAACTCGATCAACGATGTGAAGAATAACTTCGAGCTCGGGATAAGTTGCCGTCGCAACTTCGATATCGCGGAGATGACCTTGCATCAGTGAGTCGATGCAAAGTACCTACTTCTACCAGAGTTATACGCCAGTCGACCAAAGGGAAGATCGATCTTAATGGCCTTTCAGCCGTATGACGAGAACATAATGCCTTCTACACGGCGGACAACACGAAATCCCCAATGCGTCTAGTGATTTAAGATTAATGTACACAAGATCAAGACTGCTGGGAAGAGTATAAATTTTAGCGATGTCAAGATAAGCCTCTGGCTGGATCTTTTCGCTTATTTGCAACGTCGGGATGCATATCTCCGTCCCCTTGATTCCAAGGCATCTAGATCTTTCGAGGATTCTCTATTAAAAACACCTGCATCCCCTCTCATACATCATAACCGAAAGTTATCAACTAAAAGTACACGTCTTAGTTCACTCCCGGCGCAAAAACCACCGGACATGGACTGTCGGGCCTGCTGTTCAGCCAACCCGTTACTGATAACACCCACATCATGGAGTTTACTGCATAGAGCCTTGCTTATATTCGCACAAATAAGCGTAAATATCCTCCAAGCAATTTAAGACGATGGAACCATATCGTCTGAAAGAGTTTCGGAAAGTCTGACGAGTTTCGCAACGTTATTGACCATTCCATATTCTGCGGTACGAGGCAATTCTATGGGTATTGAGGATTTACTCTTGTCTCGAAAACGTCTCAGATCACGAATTACCTTATCTTCTTGCTGGTCGTCCAGAAAGAATTCTCTCTAATAAAAGTGTAATTAGTAATGAGAAAATAGCCATTTCCCCTATCTAGTGTTGGCATAGTGAACAGAGGTTATTTTGAGAGTGTGGTTTTTTGAACTCCTTATTATTTTGCGTTCCTTGGTAAACAAATTAGATAAACTATGCCATATTACTAGACCGTTGACCTTCGCCCCGCAAAGGCTCAAGGTCATCATTCCAGCCTGTCTTGCGCTCAGTTGCCCTCGATGAGGCGCGCTTTCCTCGAGGGGTTTTCTCGTGCTTTGTCTCCGCATCCTCTCGGTGAACAAAGATATCCGTCGTGGTATGTATGCTGCCGTTCCGCTTGGGGCCCGAACTTGGTTCCTTAGTATGATCCCGCTTCAGCAGCTGTATAGAATTGGCAAGGGCGGAGCCACGGCGAGCGCCACCCCCAGAAGCTGCAGCACCATTGCTCCTCTGACCGCGGGTATCGATCGAAGATTTAGACGCCAATGACTCGTTAATATTCGGCTCGACGGATTGACCGGCGAGCTTGGTGATGAGGGCAGCCATAGACATTTCGATATTGAGTTTTACCATGTAGGTGACCGGGTGAAATTGGATGTATACGAGTTGGTTCCTCAGAAACATAAGGCCTATGAGCATGATCTATAATAAGAATAGTCGTTTTAGCATTCGGGGTCTCTCTTTTGAAAGGTTACTGGTAGAAAGGAACCAAGAACGAAAAAAAAATTGGACTCTTACATCCATGGCTATAGATACTACCATCAAATAAGAGTTAAAGCGAACAAGGGCGGCATATTTAGCTAAACCGTGGAAGCGCACCAGGCGCTGTCTAGTTATTCGGACGAACCATATATTGAGAGCAGCATCTATCAAGCATATAAGAACTTTAGATGTTGGGTCCCAGTATTTATTCGCATTTTCGTAGCTGGAGATAAAAACTTCAGTTTCAGAACTTATGCACATTTTAAAAAATAAAAGAAATCTACGGGTGCTTGACGGTGTAAAGGTCTGACTTACGTCTTCGAGGCAGGAGGAACTAAATGAGCCGGGATCCAGATGCAGAACACCATAATATTGATCATGGTGATGACCGCAGCGGTTACCCATTTGACCTTTATGACCAACCTTCTATTTTCCGCAACGATATAAACTCTGTTGATGATAATTTGCATGAGCAGCTGGATTTCGAATACCCAGAAGAACAGCAACCCAAAGAGTACTGGAACACTACATGGTATCATTTATGTCAGAATTCCACACGAAAACGGAAAACAGTAATCAAAGTGTGGGTAGGACTTTCGGATGTTAAGAAACTAACCCAGGCGGTATAAACCCTTCGAGAAATAGCCACCCTAAGATGCCAATTCCTAAGTTGGCAGCAATTTCTCCCCAAACCATCCATATATAAACACTTCGCCAGGGGGCCCTCACCCGCATAGTCTGCTGTATAGCTGTCCATACGGTGAGGAAACCGAAGCCCAGGGTAAACCCTGCTGCTGTTGATGCGATCTTGAAGTCGCCCAGCGTCGTCGCCATTGCGTTGGTGTCGTTCCTAGTATCTTGTGAAGACACAAGATACAGCCAGAATCAAAAGGGATGTTTCAGGTGTGTTGTGCGTTTTATATAAATAGATATAAAAAAGATGAATAAAAGGTAGCAGTTTGCCTGGACCTTGTAATAACGAAGAGCAGATAAATAACAAAGATTATCTCGATATTAATAAAAGAAGAACCGTAGGATTCCTGCGGGTTGGTAAGAGGTGAGAAACATGAGGGCATCATGTCGGGGACATAAACCCTTTTAGAAAGGCAGTCCGCTATTCTCGTATAAGCCATTCACACCTTGCTCAGAATAGGAGAGTTAGCCCCAGTCCACGCACATGGAGACCAGGGGGAGGCAATGATAAACGATCAGCAAACTGTGAGAGTGAGATTGAGTCAGGAAACTTGCCCCTCTGATGCGTCCTAAGTTTAGGGAAACGTGAACACTTTGAAGAGGAAATAATCTCCGTTCCAAAAGATTTATCCATCCCAGATAACCCGTCCGGCCCTGGTAACGGTCGACAAGGTCAAACCCTACCCTTTCCAAGAAAAATGAAAACCACACAGTACGGCTTTCCCCTGAGAAACAAGATGAGCAAAAGAGGGGAAGAGGAAGGAGACCAAAAACGCCAGAAGTGTTAGTTGGACCCTGAACTGAGACAACACGAGTTGCAACTACTGACAAGCAACTTGCAAGTACGAGGTCAACAACCAACAAGCAACAACCGCGCAAACCAGAGAGTTCAGATGAGAAATTAACTTTTTAAGCCTGAAGTGCGGGGGAACAGGGGTCAACCTTAAATCAGCGCCATCCAGTCGTTTTAATCTTAAGCGACATCGAGGACCCAGAAATGTTCCATGAGGTCGCTGTCGTGCAGGACAATCGTCCATCACACGCGGGAAACCTCCGACAAGTCACAAGAATCATGCGCTTCAGGGAACAGTGTACTCTGTCAGAGTCTCCGTATGTTCAATTCTTCGTTTGCCCTTTCTTACCCCACATGAGTCAGGATCGTCAATGCAAAGCTTTCCCTTGATGTGATCCGAATTATTATCCATATCATATGTCAAACAGTTATAGAGGCTTCTTCCAACGGGGAAGAAATATCTTCCCTTGACGTATGCAGCAATTAACCGTATATGTCGGTTCCGCAAATTGTGACATGTTTCAGCTATGCATGAACATCCCCGATGCTCCAGGCCGAGAAGCCCTAACAACACGGAGTTGTCCGAAGAGGGCCTGTTCCAGCCCATCGGGAGAAATGCATTCCCACGCTTATTCGACTCGAATCATTCTTTTCTGGAGATAATACGTGCTTCAGTAACATATGCACTCTTACTAACGTGGAGACGTGAAGGATAGGACACGGACACTTTCCTATTTCGAGATAAGATCTTGACCTAGCGTCCGCGATTTTTAAACCACGTTTCCCGGCAGGTGAACTATTCCATATATCTGCGAAGTCTTCATCCTGAACTGAAAATCAGAGGGCTCAGGTTGGAGGTTTCGAAGATCATTGAAAAGGATGATCATATCACATTCCGTTCTCAATAGGATGCTAACTAGCAGCAATGGTTTCGCAGTTGTCGCTTGGAAGAAGGTTCTTTTGATCATGGGACATCCTTGAAGATTACCAGACACGTCCCCGACTCATAACGAGCGTACGGGTAGCACGGAGTTCTCATGTCTTGATTTCTTCTCCGTATTCCAAGTCATCCTAGGTTTTGTTTGCAGGCGCCGTCTTCGTTCATGAAAACCTTCAGCAATAACGCCCCCTAATAACTGTTGAAAATTCGGTTCCGAAATCGTCAACCGAAAGATAGTTGCCATCGTTGCCACCTTCATCACCTGAAATCTTTATGAAATCGCTGATGAAGTCAGCGAGAGATTTTTCGACTGAAAAATCTTCAATCCTTCATATGAAAGAAATGAAGAGAACAGACAAAAAAGAGACTTTTTCTACAGACAGATTTGTCTATAAATAGAAGATAGTTTCTCAAGAAATTTCTGTAGATAACTTTTCTTAATCAATCGTTCGTTTGTTACACTGAACTATTTCTCTCATATTGAATCTCTTATTATTTTTCTTTCGAATTCTCTCGTTTCCTCTCTGAAACACCGATGAACCTGTCACCTAATTTGAGTGTGTTTGTCATCATTCTTTCGTTGTCAAGAAGCCTATTTCTAATAGATTATGAGCCCGATGCCGCCTAGTGAAGAGTTTAACTATTCTACTAGCAGCATCGATGTTCCGCAACTCGTATACGCAGTTCGAATCGAATTCGAAGATTTATAATAAGAGATTCGCCGACGTACGAACGCGAGATCTATATTGAGACGCTAGTATCGACTTCTCGTCATCATCGCTCGAAGAATACTCAATATAGAATTTTCGAATCTAATTGAACACGAAAGTGATTAGCAAGATGAGTCTAATCAAGAAGAGCCGAATCGACAAGAATAAGATCAACTTCTTAGATTCTAGCAACGCGATTGACTGATTTTCTCTTCTAGATCAATATCTTAACATTGAAGACCTATCCTGAGTAGTTGATGTCATGATTGAGAATCGAATCACGCACGACACTGACAAGCCGAGCGATCAATCATCTCGAGATAATGTTAGTAGAGAGCTTTCGGGCCGAATCAAAGCTTCTAATGAATGAGATAGAAACAATCTTAAAGTCGTGTCAATCATGTGAAAAGCTGTTCACGCTTCAAATCGAGCACTGATTCGAACGAGAGAAGATCGAGTCGAAAACGTTCTTCGTTAATTAAAAGCCAAGTATCTAATCAAGAATGAAACTCTATATCGAGAAGTCGTGACATTCCTATATCGATGACAGATGAACCCTGATCACACGATGAAACAAGCTAGAAGAGATATAGAAGAAAAGACAGTTAGAATCGAACAGCTGAGCGATGAGAAGAAAAAGATTGATGAGAAGAATAAGAGAATCATTTTTATCAGTGATTTATCTTTCAAATTCGACAGCGCTGTTCAGAAATTGCAAGCACATTTCGTGAACATGAATACTATCATACAACGTCTGCAGAATGTCGAACAACGATTGAATAGTGAGAATGAGTCAGCTTATCGAGTTGAGAATCAAGATCGTCGCTTAAAGAATTTCACTTTCAATTCCGGTTTCATCTCTCTCTTCTGAACGAAAATCAAAGAATGTTTCAATTGCGATATGAAGAGACACATCGACAGATACTGCCGAAAAACGCGAGTAATCTGTGTCATCTGCAAAAAGAGCGAGCATCGATCTCAATTCTGTCAGCAAATCAAGAATCTTAGTGAGCGAGTCAATGAAATCACGAAAGACAATTCAAAAGATCTTGATTTTGAATCGAAAGAGAAAGAGATTATCGTTTACGCGAGCGAGATTGATCTCAGCGAGTTCAATTACGACGAATATGATCACGAATATGACGAATTTATCGACAGCGAAACGAAATCTGACGAACAGACTATGACGATCACTAGATTCGACAATTCTAGTAAGATTTAAGCGATAGATTCGAGAGCTATCTCATCCTGCACGAATCAGCGAGAGATTTTTGAACGAATAGAGAGTAAATTCGACTATATTAGAACCCCCGAACACATAATGAAGTACGAAGAAAGAGAATCAGTCAGAATATCTCTCTCTAACGAAATTCAAGCGAAATTGAACGATGTTTTGTTTGTGTCAGGTATGAAGACTAATCTGATCTCGGCGAATTCTCTAGTTGATCAGGAAATTGATTAAAATCTGACCCGAAAAGAGTATTTTTTCAAGCGAAATGAAAAGATGATGACTAGGGCCCGAAGCGTGAACCGAACTAATATTTTGAATTGAGTTGAAAATGAGAATTCTTTGTGCGTTCTCTATGAAGAAATCCGATTTGAAAATGAATATATTAGCGATAGCCGAAGCAAGAGATCAGATCAACTTATCAGCGAAAATGAGAGTGAAAATGATATCAATCAGACCAAAGAGAATCATTCTCATACAGATTCCCATAACACTGACTCTCATAACACCGAATTATTCGATGTTGAATCTAATGAGCTGAGCTCGCTCTCACAGTCAGTTCGAAGCCACGTCAAAGAAAGAGATTTAAATGATCTCGTACATCGTCGCCTCGATCATATAGACGAACCCAATTTAAAGAAGCTTCAAAAGCTAGTACGCCTACTCAAATTCATTAGCAAGCTCCGACGGTGTTTCGTTTGTATGAAAACGAAAAAGACTAGGCGTCAACGAAAAGTTAAGATCTCTAGAAAAAAGACTTCGCTTAGACGAGTTTATATGAATTTCTGAGACTCATATAACTTCTCTAGTATAACAGATAGTCGGTATATGCTTACATTTACCGACGATGCCACTCGAAAGATGTGAATAGAGATCGTATGCGATCGCAAGACTCTGATGTTCAAATTTGAACGATTTCGAGTGCGTGTTCAACTGATCTTCGATTACTATATCATCTTTATACGAGCGAACAATGCAAAAGAGATAATAGCAATGAGAACTCACATAGCTTTCATCGAAATAATCATCGAATACATCACCGCTTATACGTCGAAGCAAAACATCGTTGCTGAACGTCTAAACAAATATCTAGCGAAGAAGATTAGAGCGTTATTAGAAGACTCGAGACTGTCTAAGATCTTCTGATCGTACGCAGCTCACACTGCTTTCTATTTGAAGAATCGTACTACTCTTGTGAATGAAACTAACAAGATCTCGTTTGAATTATTCATCGACAAATTCTCTAGTCTCGATCATTTTCGCGTATGAGACTGCAAATGCTGAATTCACGTTTCTGAGAAACACCGAAAGTCTAAACTTCATTCCCGAGTCGTTGAGAGAGTATTCGTTGACTACATCGAATCGTCAGTACAATATAAGATGTATATTTCCGAGCGAAAGAAAATGATTACCGCAAATAACCCGAAATTCTGAGAGAAATTCCCTGATGACCCGAAATTGACTGTCGATGACCTATTCAAGCTCGAAAAGAAAGATGTTCAGAAGAAAAAACGAGAGCTTGAACGATGAAATTTGAGCAGACCTATCGATCTACCCAAATTAGAAAGAGAAAATTACTCTACTGCTACTACTGATCGTTCAATTGAACTCGCTACTACTGCTGACAGTAGTAGAAAGAAAAATGAAGCCAGAAACGAAGAATCTGACGATTCTGACGATTCTAGCGACAGTGAGAATGAAAATGAAGATGAAAGTCAGAAAAATGTTGATGTTACTACTAATCAGAATTCAAATCCCTCAAGCCCTACAGACAGCCCTAGCCCTACTGATAATAACTCTACGACTAATTCTAATGTGAATTTAAGCGAAGGGAGATCAGCCGATCAGAGAGAGTTTCACACATCACCAACTTCATCTCAACAATCAACGTCTTCACCAGTCCCTAGAGCTCCTAGAACTAGAGCCCCTAGTCCAGACAATTCCAGACAAGAACGCCATGCGATCGAACGCCAAACACGCTCAGAACGTTCGCTTAAACGCTTCAGAGTCAGTCAAGAGAGTTATGAATATCAACAACAGAGCACTCGCCGACGAAACGAACGAGCTCATCAAATTCACGAAAAACAGATTCGCCAGATTCAAAATCAAAGCACCACCTGACTAATCTACGAAACCGTCATGCTAGCTAGCGAGAAGAATAGCGACGACGATTTTCTATCTGAGTTCACTATTTCTATTTCTAAATCTTACGAGAAAGCAATTAACCACTCAGTGTACGAATCTCAGTGACGCGAAGCAATTCAGATCGAATTGAACGATATTATGAAACAATTTACATGAGAAGTAGTCAAACTTTCTATGAGAGAGAATATCGTCTCTAGCAAGTGAGTTTTTGCAATGAAATACGACAACGACGATCGATCTGAGCGATTCAAGACAAGACTTGTCGTCAGAGAGTTCAGTCAGCAATATGAAGTTGATTATGAGAACATCTTCGCTCCAGTAATCAGATTTGACTCTCTAAAAACTCTAATCGCTATAGCGATCAAGCGCGAGTGACATATTCACCAGATGAATGCCAAAAATGCGTATCTAGACTCGAAGCTGAATACCCAGATCTACATGAAAGTCCCCGCCGACGTGAAAGCTTCTAAAGAGTCTGTTCTACTAATTAGAAAAAGCCTGTACGAGCTCAAGCAGTCAGCTTTTCTATGAAACACTCGAATGAAGAAAATTCTAAGCGGAATTGGCTTTCACTCTATCCCAGCCGACGCCGAAGTGTTCATAAACGAAAACGACGTGATCATTGCTCTCTACGTTGACGATTTGATGATATTTGCTAATAAATTGAATCAAATAGAGCAAGTCAAACGCCAGCTAGCTAAGACTCATTCAATGAAAGATCTAGAAAAGACGAAGAAAGTTCTCGAAATTCATATTCACCGAAACGACGATACTATTACTCTCGATCAAAAAGCCTATATCGAACGTTTCCTAGAAGAATTCGATATGGAATCGTCTCGAGCCATATTCACCCCGATGACTTCAAATTGTGACCTAGAAGCCGAAAGCGAACCAACTGATCACTCTCGCTATCGAAGAATGATAGGAAAGATAATGTTTGCTGCAATTGGCACGCGAATTGATATCGCCTACGTTGTCAATCGTTTAAGCCAGTATAATCACGATTCGCGAAGCGTTCATATGCAAGCAGCCAAGCATAATCTTCGATATTTAAAGAGATGTTCGAGCCGAGAAATTATCTTCTCATCTACGAGTGATCTACACGAGTATGCCGATGCCGCCTACGCCAACGCCCGAGACATGAAGTCAACTATCGAATACTTCTTTAGTCTGACAGACGAGCCGATTACATGAACTAGTCAGAAACAATCGATAGTAACTCAATCTACTACTGAGACCGAGTATATCGCGGCCTCCGAAGCTTCTCGACAAGCCGTGTGACTGACTCAGTTTCTCTATACGACCCGAACCCGAAAAATCCAGTCAGTCCCTATTCAGTTGAACAATCAAGAATCGATTAATCTATTCAAAAATCCCGTATTTCATTCTAGAACAAAGCATATCAAAATACGATACCATGCTCTAAGAGAATACGTGAAGACCAATGAAATAACGATAGACTACGTCTCTACTGCGAATATGCTGGCCGACGAGCTTACGAAGAAATTGTCGAGAGTCAAATTTGAGAGAATGTTGAAGAGAATGAGAATTGACTAGATGAATAAAGAATAGATTTCCTTTGTTTGATAAATTTCTTTGAGCTCTCAGATTGTTATGACCTCGCGATACAGACTGAAGAAAACAGCATTGATTTTATCTACAGAATCCCTATGAAACGATCAACGAAGCATTCGAACACCGAAGATCTTCGAATGAGAGAGAGTGTTGAAAATTCGGTTCCGAAATCGTCAATCGAAAGATAGTTGTCATCGTTGTCACCTTCATCACCTGAAATCTCTATGAAATCGCTGATGAAGTCAGCGAGAGATTTTTCGACTGAAAAATCTTCAATCCTTCATATGAAAGAAATGAAGAGAACAGGCAGAAAAAAGACTTTTTCTACAGACAGATTTGCCTATAAATAGAAGATAATTTCTCAAGAAATTTCTGTAGATAACTTTTCTTAATCAATCGTTCGTTTGTTACACTGAACTATTTCTCTCATATTGAATCCCTTATTATTTCTCTTTCGGATTCTCTCGTTTCCTCTCTGGAACACCGGTGAACCTGCCACCTAATTTGGGTGTGTTTGTCATCATTCTTCCGTTGCCAAGGAGCCTATTTCTAATAATAACATGCAGGTGTGCACACGAACTTCCCTATTAGGTTCCGGGCACAACTGTATACGAAGAATCAAACTCGATGAAGAACAAACTCTATTAGCACTGTTCTGGAGCTTTTTGGGGGCTAAGGCGTAGCTAGAACTTGAATGTGAATTATCCTAGTTCCCCTGAACTATCCACATCGGGCAACTATCTGAGGACTTCTTTCTTGCGGAGTCCTTCTCACAGGTTCGAACTTTGAGACCCAAGCCGACTCCGTTGCCAGACTCTCCCTCTTCAATCTACTATTACCAACGATGGTAAGGATTGGAAAAGCGTGGCACGAAAATCACCCTCCATGAGTCAGTGTGGATGAAGGAGACGGTGAATTCACTGAAGGAGACAGGAGTGGGCACACTCCGCCTCATTCCACCCGCTCATCAAGTCAAGCTTGATATTCTTGAATTCGTCAACGCTACAGAAAAAAAACGCGAACGTACCAAATATCTGCTTCGTGGGCTCTGCCGGCGCTGATCTTGCGGCGAGAAATAAGCAACCAAGGCTCCGTGAATTCATAGACTTGGAATGTCTTTTCATTTCCTCCGAGGGAGTCCTCTCGGCCCCGTCCGGGCGACGCCCGGTCGTAAGCAGGTAGGTCCCAGCTAGTCTCTTATGAAAGGGTGACAATGCTAATGGCTAGTTGAAGAGAAGGATTCTATACACAGAACTTCTTCTTAGGAGGATCTAAAAATGGGCACTTGAAGTCTTCTTTCTACGAGCCGACGATAGAACTCCTTGAGGCAGATATAAATGAGGCTCAAAGGTTACCCGATATGCGAACCACATCGCAGTGATCGGTGGTAGTGGGCTATATAATATCACCTACGGTCAGCACTTTAGCGATATAGATGTCGAAGGCTATCTCTTTTATGGGCGGGAATGGGAGAAAAAGAGAGATAGCAGCTTAACGAATCGGTGAAAAAAGAGGGTTGGGATATAATTGAACGTCTTTGAAATTCCGGTATGGAGATTAATAAGAGGCACTGCTCGTGTAAAGTAGGACACAACCCGATTCAGCTAGAGTTTGTGATATTCGACATAGCGTGGTTGGTGTACAAAAATAATTAACTGGAATGCTTTTAAACAAATCCAACTGTTATCTGCGTGCCTTCCTCAGTCTTCTCCGTCTCAAATCCAGCTTCGCCGACACAGTCACCGTTTTCATAACCCTCCGAAACACTTCCGGCACCAGCACCTTCTGTTGTAGTCGTCGGGTTCCCAAAGATCACTGACGTGGTAATTATCTCGCTACATTCGTGTGAGGGCATCCCATTCCAGGGGTAGTATTCGACAAACCCGACTTGGCTACCGCTGATACCGCCGGATTCAGCAGGCAGCGTGTACGTCCCGATATGAGCTTGAACGCCAGTGTTTGTACTGGTAATCGTGCCGGTCCAGGTTGTGTCTCCGGTGTTGCGGACTTCGAGGTTGAATGTATCGTCGTAGGTCGCATTGACCGTGAGCTTGCAGCTAACACCATCGCCTCCGTCCGCACCATCGCTGCAGTTGGCATCATCCGACGTTGTCCCACTTGTGAAACTAGAGAAGATTACCAGAAGTTGAGACCTCGAATCAACATCTGGGACGGGCTGGATTCCGGTATATCCCATGCCGGTTCCCTCGAAGCTGTATTGCTGGGCAAAATAGTATCCGGCTTCGTGGTCGGCATCCACTATCGTCATGGGGAAAGTGATGTCCGTCAAGCCCGACGAGGAGGTGTTCGCGATACTCCAGTCCAAGCCAGCCAGTCCAGCGCAGAGGGTTGGCCAAAGCGAAGAGACCGCCGCCGCCGTGAGAAGGGAAGATATCATATCGACAACGTTATTGTCGGTCGGTGAGGTTTAGTCGGAGTTCCAAAGGCGAAGGAAGGGTTTGGGATGATGAACGAATATTTTTCATCAACTCTGCCTTTCCTTGAGCAATGGTGCTCAGTTTATACCCTTTTTTTGTTTCATCCCAGGACCCAGCCGTCTTTCTCGACACCGGCATATATTGAACAGGCCATCATTCCAAGCACTGAAGATTCACGGCCTGGCAAAGGTCAACAATAACCCGCTTCTCTGCAACCGACCTTGGCGTTTTAAAACACGTTGGGATGTCCTCATATATTCTTTTGTTTGAAATGAAGTTCCCACAGCTTCTTCAGAGCTGTGTTTCAGACCCTGCCCTTGTATACTCCTTGTCGGCCTTGAGATTGGACGAGATCCCGTCCCTTGATCCCCTGAATCGGAGAACCAGGAACAGACCACATCAACGATAAGCGACAGCCGGTTTATGTACTGTGGGGAAATGATATCATCGTTGAATCCTTTTCTTTTTCTCTTTTTCACCATCGTCAATCTCTCTCTCATCCTCTCACTCATCGGTGTGTCTTCAAAGAAACATCCTCTCAGTATGTAATATCACGACATTTTCCTGATTAATAGAATTAACTCAATCTTCAAAGAGAATGTTTTAGAGCGTTATCGGGAAAGACGATCAATGCCAACTGATTCTCCATAGACTTCCGGTTATGGAAGACGAGCGGCTCGACCTCCGAGTCCCTGACTCGGGCTGGACTTCAATGCAACCATGTGAGGCGACATGTTCAAGCTCAGTGTTACTTCAGGTCTATTGGTACACTCCAGAGGGGTGAGGCTCAGTATGATGAAAGTTGGTCTTCGCGCCTGCAACGATCCTCCCATCCTTTGCTACTCCTTCCTCGTGGATTCTTTGGTTCTTTCCCCCCGTGGCGATGAAGTCCATTCAAAGTTTTAGGTTTCTCTCTTTTAAGCAACCGCCAAGGTCGATCAGGGACCGTTCCTTCGATACCAAGTCCTTTCGGATATGCGTTTTAGGAAGGAGACTGTTTGTTCTGCAAAACTAGACCGATAACAGCAGGTGCCATAGCCGCGCTGTATCCTCTATCTCAGATCATCGAGGTAAACATTGCAACGTCAATATCATGAAGGAAGATGCATGAAGCCAGTGCGATATGTGCAATCCTTCGAATCGCGAGTATATGCAAATTCCGATCTCTTCTATCAGCTTCTCTTATCACCGTTGACAGCTCCTCGATGTGACCCATCCCCTCGATCTCCAGCGATGTTACTTGATCTTTATCCATGTCCCGTCTCCGCCATGTGGTTGGGGTTGGGAAAATTGTGACAGAGTGCGCTTGGGAGCTATCATATCCCCAGATCCTGGATAGAGGAGCTTGCTTCTCTTCCTTTCCTCTATGCTTAATTATCCCAGCTATTATCCGAGCTTTCAGAATCCCATTTGTCCGAAGCCCTATGTCAATTCTCCCTTACGCACGACCCCTGGAATCCGAATGGACTGCCATACCAGTGGCTTCGAAATTACCCTGGTGGAGACTTTCCCTTGGGACGCCTTACACCAGTGCATTTGATAGCAGATATCGATGGAAAACCTCATTGACAAGCCAGTGATCCGCGTGTTGATAAACAATCTGTCATGAACCCAACCCGACTTCATCCCTCAGCCACTGTGAGCGGAGCATGGCGGTTCCCGACATCCAGACAGACAAACAGGTGAATCCCGAGACCAAGGACATCAAATAGCGCCCAAGGGATGGCGTTATCGGGCTCTAACTCATTTCGGTCTTCAATTCATACATATTTTCTGACGTTGCTCCATTCGGGATTCTGAGATCGCAAATTTTTCGGCGAACGGATACCTTCTCATCCCGAGATATCGCTCTTGTCTCTTTTTTCTTATCGAAATCTCCCCTTCGTTTTATTTTTCATTATCCGCATATCACGGTGGTTCTTCGTCCATCCTCGAATGTAGCGACCGTAGAATTGGAAAAATTATTCAAAGCCCAGAAGCAATGCATGAGGTGCTCAGCAAGTGCTCAGTAATTGTTTGTTTATATCATTGCGTATTGAGAGTGCTCCTATTTTTGGGTCGAGAGACTAAGTCGGGTTCTTTTCGGAGAAAAAAGAAAGCGTTGGAATTGTTCTTCGACCTTCCTATCACGATCGTGCTTGCGCTCAGGCCCAGGGCGGATGTCAGCTTTCCAAAGAACAAATTAACAACAAATTAAACGCGAGCCTAACTCATTCCCCAAGTTGTTCGTTTTGCTGTTTCTCCACATCTTCAGCTTATCGTGACCGAATCAGGGGCAAAGTCCAGTCCAACAAGTGATCGTCTCAACCCACTTTCTCCCCCATGTTTCCCCAGGTAATAACGCTTTCTTTCTCGAGGTAACTTAGAGACGTTACATCTTGCAACGATGATAAGGAAGAGCTTCTTATCGAGAGCTCTTCAGATCGAGAAAGCTCATGTTGTGTTGTGTGGGGTACGAGATGCGACCTTCCAACAACGGAGAATTCAATCACAAGCGTGGATTTCGGTCTCATTGTTCTTCAGTTAAGCCATGTCTTATCGGTTACTACGCTGGATGTCCCTATCTCCAGGCAAACTCAAGGGATAATGTGGGGTATCTAGCAGAGCTATGATGCTTTCTGAAAGATTCCCCAGGAAACACCTGGATCTTTGGGTATAAAACCATCATCCTCCTCTCCCCAAGTTCAATTGCTTCTCATTCGAAAGGACAGTCAGGAACCAGATCCAGCAAGTTTCCCAGATCAAGAACAAATCTTTTCATCATGTTATCCCTCCGAACCAGCGCGTTGCTTCTCGGCTCGGCAGCCCTGACTGTCGAGGCTGCCCGCGACATCATGCCCACACCACCCATGGGTTTCAACAATTGGGCACGCTTTATGTGCGACTTGGACGAGAAGCTCTTCACAGAAACGGCCGATGCGATGGTTAGCACCGGGCTATTGGACGCCGGATACAACTGGGTCAATGTCGACGACTGCTGGCCGCTGCATGAGCGTGACGAAGACGATAGGCTGCAGTGGGATCCCGAACTATTCCCCAATGGCATGATCTGGCTGGGCAAATATATCAAGGAGCGTGGCCTCAAATTTGGTATCTACTCCGACGCCGGTACCCTCACCTGTGGCGAATATCCAGGGTCGCTTGGGTATGAGGAGATCGATGCCCAGACCTTTGCGGAATGGGGTGTTGAATACCTGAAGCTGGACGGCTGCAATGTCCCTGTCCCCGACGGAGACACCATGGAGAAAGCTTACAAAGACATCTATGAACACTGGCACGAGGTCTTGAGCAAGATGGACAACCCGCTCGTCTTTTCCGAGTCTGCGCCAGCCTACTTTTCCAGCGACGAGAACCTGACGGATTGGTACACGGTGATGGACTGGATCCCGGGATACGGAGAATTGGCCCGCCACTCTGCGGATATTGCAACCTACAACACAAGCAAGCCATGGGAGAGTCTGATGTACAACTACGACGAACAACTCCTTGTCACGCGCTACCAGAAACCAGGCTACTTCAACGACCCCGACTTCATCATTGCTGACGAGCCGCTCTTGACCCTTGAGGAGAAGCGCTCACAGTTTGCACTCTGGTGCTCGGGATCTGCTCCGCTCATGATTAGCGCATACATTCCCGACCTCACCGAGGACGAGCTCGACTACCTCACCAATGCCGACTTGATCGAGGTTGACCAGGATCCGCTCGGCCTACCCGCTACACTGGTTAGCCGTGACAACACATGGGACGTTTTGACCAAGGATCTGGCTAACGGCGACCGCCTTCTCACTGTCCTAAACCGCGGCGATGGACCAGCTAGCACCACAATCAGCTTCGCCAGTGCTGGTCTATCTTCTGATAACTCATGCGCCTATCAACTCAGAGATCTCTGGACTGGTGAGAACAGCACGGCTTCTGGTGAGGTCACCATTTCTGACCTTCCCTCGCACTTCTCTGTTGTGTACCGAATTTCATCCAACTCCGACGATTGTGGTCTCAGCACCCCCACTGGTCTAATCTTCAACACTGCCTCCAAGAACTGTCTCGGTGCTTCCGGCGAAACTGTTACGTGGTCGGAGTGTGACGGAGAGGATTCCCAAACCTGGAGGGTGGATGGTTCCCAGGTTCTTGCCTTGGGCGAGGACGAGCTATGCCTCACTGATGGCGGTGTCGATGGAGTGACTCTCGGGGAGTGCGACGAGTCGGATGACCAGAGCTGGTCTTTCACTACAACAGGAAACATCATTAGCGCTGGATCCCAAGCATGCCTCACTGAGCGAACTAACGCAACTGTTGCCACCACCTCCACCTGCCAGCACAATACCAACTCCCAGGTGATTGCTGTCCCGGTTGGCGTCGAGTTTGAGTAACTTGTCAAGTTCTTCTCGTTTGTCTCTCTAAAATTCTTGTAATAGTTTAGATTTATCAATAAATAGAATCTTGAGACTTTGTTTAGATTCCCTATAGTCATACCCTGTAGCACATTTAGCTTACACCCACATACTCATATTGATGCTTAAGAATGTAGCTCTAGACTAACTTTGAAGAATGAACGAAGCAGATTTGAGCGTTATTCATCGAAACCTAACCAACACTGTCGCTCCGTGGGACAGAAATAGGGGGCCAGGAAGAAAAGGAGAGTCAGCAGACACCAGCACGATGTCGCGAGTTCATAGCTAGGAGGAAGTAGGGGAAGGTTCGGCAAGTGATCCAATAATAGAACACTCGGGAAGGTGAAAAAATATATATGGAAGGATAAAGGGCAGCACTTCTTGAGATTTAATCAGTTTAAAATCTGTGTTCATCGACAAAGGAATTCCCTCTATCTCAATGGAACAATCAACCACTTGTACCGAAATACTCATCATTTCAAATCTCAAGAGTAGGAAGGATGAGAATTGCTCTTTTCGCAAAGCAGCAAACTGAGCTAAGATGGGCATGGAAGATAAATGAAGTGAGGTGATAAATATAAAGAAAAATTGAAGAGTAAATGACAGTGCTTCTTGAGATTTAATCGGTTTCGAATCTGTGCTCACCGACAGAGGGTCTCCCTCTCAGTCTCGGACAGCCTAACAATGTATGGTAGTACTCATCATTTCAAATCTCAAGAAGAGTAGGTTTGTAAAGCAGCCAACTGAGCCAAGACGGGGATGGGGGGTAAATGGGATAAGAAGATGCAAAAGAGATAAGATAAATAGCAAGAGGTATTGGAGGGTAAAGGGTAACACTTCTTGAGGTCTGATCAGTCTAAAATTAAGTCATCATCGACTGAGGGTTTTACTCTCAGTCTTGGATAGCTAAGCAACGTGCCGTAGTACTCGTCATTTCAAATCTCAAGAAGAGTGAGGGGAGCGGAAATCGTATTCTTTTTTTTGCAACCCAGCAAACTGAGGCAAGGTGGGGATGGGAGAGAAATGAGGATAAATATAAAGAAATACTGAAGGGTGAAGGGAAGCACTTGAGATTCAATCAATTTGAAGTCGCTCGTCATCTGTAGAGGATTTCCGATGTTTTCCCTCAATCTAGGATGGCTGCGAACTGAACTGTAGTACTCATCATTTTGACTCTCAAGGGCAGGAAGAGTGAGAATTGTGCGTTTTGCAAAGCATCAAGCTGGTTCAAGATGGGGATGAGAGATAAATGATATAAGAAGATAAATAGCAAGAAAAGTTAAAGAGTAAAGGGCAGCACCTCTTGAGATTCAATCAGCTTGAAATCGGTCATGATCGATAGAGGAGTTCCCTCAGTCTCGGATGGATAAATCTGTACAGTAGTACTCATCATTTTAAATCTCAAGGGTAGGAGGGTTAGGAATTGCTCTTTTTGCAAAGTTGCAAACCGAGCTGAACCTGAGATGAGATAGGGATAAACGAGGTAAAATATCAAGAAAAGTTGAAGGGTAAAGGGCAACACTCTTAGAGATTCAATCAGTTTAAATTGCAGTCATCATGGATAGAGGAACTCCCTCAATCTCTGATAGACAAAAGAGCAAAAAGTACCGTAGTACTCATCATTTTGGATCTCAAGAAGGATAGGAAGCAAGGGAATCACCCCTTTTGGCAAACGGGGCACTGTGCTGGGGCAGGATTGGGAGTATGTTGGAGAGATGGCTGAGAGATCAAGGTAAAATGTGATTTTGAGATCAGGTTCACATGGGGAAGATGGAAAAAATCTTATAGGATTAAAGTAAATGTGTTATATGCTTTCAGATATACTAATCTTCGAGATAGATCTCAATGAGTTAGATATGGAGGTAGCTATGCAGTAGATGCAAGGGAGATGGGAAAAGACTGTGTGAAGATGTTGAGGAAAGAGAAAGAAAGAAGGAAGAAAAATCAAAACAACAAAAGTGCGAAGATTAAATAGTAAAAATTTTTGAAGCCAACCGGAATATTCCAGGTGTCGTTGTTTGCTTTAAAAGTGAATGAATCCTATCTTCATCTGAATTTCTTCTACTACAAAAATGACGAAATGTAAACAAAGATATCAATCTTATCAGATTGAGATTAGAGTTATCTGATCCTGCTAGCGAACCTTCGGATCCATGTTTATCCCCTTTTTTTATCCGGGTGCACAAAGCATGACAGGTCATGTTACATGTTTTCGACAGATATCGGCTCACGATGAGGATCAATTGGTTGTTCGATATCCGACAGTCAACATGATAGGCCAGCATGAGTCAGGTTTTGATGACAGCGCTGACCTCGTGGGGCCGAACACGGGGAGTGATTTTTTTATCTGATCCTCCATTTCTTAAAGGTCTCACCTTTCCCCTTCCTTTCCCTTCCGCTCCGTGGACTTCTCTTTTCTCTTCCCTTTCTTGCTTGCTCTTTGGTGCCATATCTACTTTATGTCTGTACATATCTCTACGGCCGACGATGACCGGTGATGGAAGGCACTTTTACAAGGCCGAGCTGACCAGATCCCCCCGGTTTCGTTTTGCATTGTCCCAATTTTCCCATTCTTCCGTCGAAAGCGATGCGCTACTTCCCTCTTCTACTAGCCTTTCTTTACGGCACGACATTAGTAGTAGCAGAGGACACTGAAGAATTGCAAATATGTGCGAAGTCCATCAATTCAGCCGTTGCTCTTCTCTCTTTTTCCACCCCCGACTCGACCCAAGACGATGCCTGCACGAACCGTCTTAGGACATACTCACTCTACGCAGCCATCAAGTTATATTGCACAGCGCCGGAGATCAACCCTGGTCTAGAAGAAATAAACAAAGGCTGCAGGGGAGAACGGTCCCGTCCGCCATACAAAGAGATCGAACCGGACCTAACGGATTCGTACCTTGAGTCGCTGAGAGTGGTAGATTATCAGGAGGTACTGGCAGACGAGAAGCTACAAACAGCGGTCCTTATATCCAGAACATACTTTGATAAATATTATAGAACTCTTGTTCGTCATATCCCTCGCCTGATCTCCATCTCCCTCCCATGTTCATCCGTCATTTCAGTTGTGGTCTAACAACTATATCAGAAAGAATGGGCTGTTCAGGCCAGAACGCGCCGTCAATATGGGTGAGTCTCTCTCAAGTCTCGACTTTTTTTCAGGCATTAATACAGATTGAAGACATTCCACTTACTGGTTCTGGGGAATCGTTTTACTACTGGGTTCCCTGAATCGTATCTTCGATCATTTCTCTCATTCCCGCCGACGACGTTATAGCCGTGATCCAGAAACACATTATCAATATCCGCGGCCGAAGAATGAGGCGTATCTTGCTCCATTCAAATACGCTCATCACTGGGTCCGAACCCATATTATCATACCCGCCGCATTCGGGTCCCATCGGCAACAACTTGTCTGGTGGTGCACCATTCCCACACGGATGGAAGCTATCGTGATAGTTTCATACTACGTTTTAAGCTTAATTCTCGGTATTTCCAATTACGACAACCTTTTTACTGGAAATGCATAGTGAGTAAAATAGGGCGATCGGGTTTTAGTACGCTAAATAATTCATATTAACACGGAGAATAGCTACTACAATACCTCGAGCCAGTTCTGGCGTTACTTCTCGGATAGAACAGGGGTTATGTCCTACCCGAATCTCGCCCTCCTGTGGCTATTTGGAGGACGGAATAATGTCTTTCTATGGGCTACAGGTTGGAACTTTTCGACTTTTAATCTATTTCATCGAGCCATTGCCCGTGTCGCTACCATTGAAGCTATTGCTCATTCCGTCGGGTATACGATTCTAACTATGATGGGTAAGTATCAAGTCTATCTCTTCCAACCCATTCTTAAAATATGTGCTAATTTGGAGTTTTTTAATCAAGAGGGTTCTTATTCTAGTTATTGGCCTGATCCATGGTGGTATATGGGTGTCGTCGTATGTTATCTCCTTCCTTCTATCGAACCCCCTAGACTACGGTTCACTTTAAGATATGTGCGACAGAGATAAATAAAGATCACATATCTTTTTAAGCAAAAACTAAGACTAATTTATGGATTAGGCGACGATATCTATGTCACTGCTTCTCGGGTTCTCTTCAATATGGCTACGCCGTAATTACTACGAGGTCTTCCTGATCATTCATATTGCCCTTTCCGTCATTACTCTCCTTGGGCTCTTTGTGTAAGTTTCCTTCTGTTCCTTTCCTTATCTGCTTTCAAAGAGGCTAAGGAGATAATTCCTAGTCATACGAGTATTTTCCTTGGGGAATATGAACCGTATCTTTGGCCGGCCGTTGGCATATGGTGCTTTGATCGGTTCGCTCGCCTAGTACGCTTAGTATGCTGCAATACCTATCTACGCTTAAACCGTCATGAGATCAGTACAACACGGAGCGCCATGTCTTACAGCAAAGGGTCCGATATCATCCGACTGGAGATTATCCCAGGATCCCCAATGGTCCGCCCGGAACCAGGGCAGCACTATTATTTATACCAACCAACGAAGTGGAGGGGTTATGAAAACCATCCGTTCACTTTGGGAAGCTGGTGTCCCGTGGATAGGACGGATAGGGAGCCATTTAAAGAGCATAAAGCCACTGGGACGTCTATTTCTGTTTTATCCTGCCCTTCTGAAAACTTTCGAGACTCGAGAGAACAAGAACATCAGGAGCTAAACCCGTCCTATAAACTTATATTCTGGATCCGTCCGTTTGACGGCTGGACACACCGCCTACGAGACGAGTGCTCCAAAAACCCCGACAAAACGATAACTAACGCCAATTTTCTTCTCGAGGGCCCGTATGGGATGCGTGCCCCAGTTTATAACTATGAGAATGTCATTTTCATCGCTGGCGGTACAGGTATTGCGGCAGCGTTACCCTATATTGAAGACATCGCCCGACGCGCGACCTCCGCATCTGACTTTAACAAACACCCAGAGCACCAATCGTCCTCCTCTAGCTCTTCCTCGGCTGGTTTATTACCATCTCAAAACGCAGACAGGCCCTCTTTTCCTACCACGTCCCCTTCAGATATTAATATAGCACCACCTCGGACTCGCAAAATCACCTTAATCTGGGCGGCCAGACAAGCAGCTTTCATCCACAATCTCGCTTCCCAGGAGCTCGGACCAGTCCTCCAGCAGTGTGGGGATTGCTTAAGCATCGACGCGCAATTCTACTCTACAGAGCATGTTCACACCACCCACAGGTCACAGCATCCGCTGCAGCAACAGCAGCAATGTCCTAGCCTCGATGAAGGCGGTAAAGTCTTGACAGAGAACACCAGGTTGTTGTCTCCTAAATCATTGCCAGACACTGACTTCGAAGCGGTGGATATAGAAGACGGGCGGCCAGATATAAAACGCTCCATTATGCGTGCCATTGATGACGATGCTAGTCGAACTGCCGTCTTGGTTTGCGGTCCCGCCGGTATGGCGGATGAGGCCAGGGTTGCTGTTCACCATGCTCTGAAAGAAGGAACCCGAGGAGTTGAGTATTTCGAAGAGACATTTGGTTGGTGAGCGATTGCCTTGGGATAAAAGGGGCTGGGCCGTTCCCATATCGAACCTTTCTTGTTCGGAACCATTTACGATATTAAGATTCCAATGATTGATTATGAATATGTTCTACTTTTTTCGCATGCTATTCTCGACTCGATTCTAGCCTCTTTTGAGTACCCAGTTTGACGGATTCGCGATGCATTAGATAATATATCTCTTTCTTAGATGTTGAGGAAGTTAGACATAGAATACATTTTCTATAGAGTACATCATTAACGATTACACAAAAGTTAGCTATCCCTCATAACACCATAGAATTATTAAGTCTACTGTGTCTGAAGCCATCATAAACCTGACTCTCCAGCTTAACTCTCAGCAATATATTTGTTGGCAGCATAGCTCTCTTTTCTGGACGGAAGCATATTCGTGACCGAAACCTGGGCTGAGGGTGTAATAACCCAACGGCAGCTCCTAGATGTCAAGGAGTGTCGGCGCAACGGAAGGTGTCTTGAAAGTTGTTTCGTGACGGCGACAACAAGATCGAGGAGGTTCGCGATGTTTTTTATAGATAAGATCTCGGATGATAGTTATTCCTACTTTGTATGTTTGTTCCGTTTGCAGCAAGATATTCTTTCCAGAAAGCGCTGCTGAGCGACGGGGGAAGCCTCATACTCATAATCAATCAACATAACTTATTATTTAATTGCCGGATATAAATCTACGTTCTGCCTTTCTTTAAGCTATTCCAAGGTTCTCTCAGGGACGAGAGCTTTTTTTCCTGCCTGCCGTGAGATCATCTCTGACTTCTGCATCACTGGAAATACGTTGCCCGAACAAAGAGGTCAATAAACAACGAGCGTCTCTACTTCGCGACAGCATTGAATTCCAGAGCTCTCGCTCTTGTCTGATAACCTTTTTTTTTACATCACCGGCTACTATCTCCAGCCATGGATATTCTACAAAGTATGACCCACCCCATCCTCCGCACCGGTTTTAGAAACTAGATATATAGAAAACCCGAACCCATACTAATCGTCCGCCATACAGACTACATCCTCCCTCGCCTTCACCCTTCTCTAGCATCCTCCTTTTCCATCGCAAATCTACAGGATCAATTCCAGACTCTCCGCACAACATACTTCGACCCATACGTTCTAGAACCCGTAAACGACCTCCTCACATCAACAACACCCAATCTCCTCTCCCTCTTTATTCTCATCGTCATATTCTACATCTCCCTCAGGGTTCTCGGCTACGTCTTCCGCATGATCACGTTCTGGGTATTTCTGGTATTTCGGCTGGTATTCTGGGCTACCCTTATAGGTTCCGCATGGTATGTTTATACCGTCGGGTGGGAGAGAGCGGCCCGCGAACTGGGCTGGGTCTGGGGCGTTGCGGAAGGATTTCTCGAGGATTTCCAGGCTGGCGGAGGTAGTAATGCTGGGAGAAGTGGTGGGACCGGGCCGTACCCTGGGCAAGGATACGGTGGAAGAGGTGGAGTTTATGGAGGCAATGCCTGGGGGAGGGGTGGGAGAGGGTTATAGATGGTATACCACTGTTTGGGGTTTTCATTATTTGTTGAAAGCGGTTCGGCTCCCCCTTTGAAAATCGGGATACGGTACGAAGGAAAAGGCAACGACCTGGAATAGTCTAGCCAATCTCCCTTTCTGTTGTAATATTTTCATCAGCTGTTGGGTTAGGGTGCTTATACAGCGGGCGTTTTTCGTGTTTCAGCGGAACGGAAGGACTGGCATTCTTTATTTGTTTTGGATATTCTGATTCTGGTTTATTTGCTTTGATTATTATTATTATTATTATTTGGTTGCGACCTGGTCTTTGGCATGCTCTCATGCTTCATCAATTGGTCTCGTCCAAACCTCATGTGAATATGCCCTTTTATCGGCCGTTGCTATCGCTCGCCAGTCGTAATCATACCAATGTTTTCATAACCGTTGGTAGTATCAATGAGTGCCGCCCAGGTCCTTTTTGGATCTACTCCACCGCAGCATCAGCGCAATAAGACGGTCTGCTTATTTCTAACAGTGACCTATTGCATCCCCAATTGTCCCGTCGGCGCTGAAATAGCTAAAATCTCCCAGGTTTGGGGGATAGAGTCTTTCCCAATCCTTCCTCTAGGCACTTATCACATATCCACATCTTCCCAGTTCGCTTCCTGGGGTTCCTGGGGTTCTCTTGGTTCCTGGGATTCGTGAAACTGGGTAGCGTCATCAATGTAGCTCAGAACAGCTCCCACACTATCCTCGTCCTGCACATCTAACTGTAGGAACGACACCATGCTAAAGTCGTCAATAAGTTGCCCGACAGCCCGATTCAGGCGTTTGAACGAGCCACCGCTCAGGACGGCATCGCTAGAAGATGGATCTGCTGCTGGCTCCGGCTGTTGTGACTGACTCCCGTCCTCTTCGAGCAATTGTACATCCGCGGCCATGAACCGTTTCAATTCTTTTCTGCCAACCATCCCCTTGACCTGGTCCATCTTACTCAAGATATTGACGTGAGGCATCTCTAACATGACCATCGCAGACATTGCGCTTAGAGTTCCGGCGAAAAACTTGGCGCGATCCATCACAAAGGTGCTTTCGAGGAGGTATGCGGCGCAGAGTGAGATGTTTAAAGGACCGGCGCGGGAAAGGTGGCGTACGAGAGCTGGTAAGAGAGGGACGTGTGTGTAGAGTTCGATCTGGCCGGGCATGTCGAACAGGATGAGGTATTCCTCGCTTAGTGGGTCAATAGCCTGGGTTAGGAAATCGAGGTTCTGCAGAAGAAACTCGAAGCAATATATCAGGCCACCGTTCGGGCCTAGGTTCAGCTCTTCCATTACATCTTCCAGAGTGATGAGCTCTCTGATGTCCAGGTCTGGTTCGTAGGTGAATGTCTCAGCAGCCGGGTCCAGGTTGACATAGAAGCAGCTCCGCCGTGTTGCCTGAAGATGTTGGATCAGAGCGGAGCAGAATGTGGTCTTGCCCGCACCCGCAGGGCCCATCACCAGAGCTCCGAATTTGGACATGGTGGGGTGTTGGAGAAGGAGATATCGTGGAAAAAAGGTAGGTTCCGGATACGAGACGAACAATTCGCAGGCGATATCCTCGATTGACTGTGATATTAATGCCTATAGCATATTGTTCTCTTGTTTGTTAAAAGAGCAGAGAAGTGATTGCCAGCAGTGTCAAGATCCTTTTGGTGTTGATTCTTTTTATCTTTTTTGATATCGAAGATGATCTAATCAGTGGGAAACATACGACTAGTAAGATATATCAGTATACAATACAAGTACTAATACCACCCTTATGTAATCCAACGTTATGTAATCTCGGAGGCCGAAAGTCGGAATGTCGTGATTCTGCTCTGGAAGCACACCGCCTTCTTCCTGAACATACTGCCGTTTACTTTGGAGGCCTGATCCTGAGGTCGAGAAACGATTAAAGAGAACGTTCATGCCAATGATAATTATTTTTGGTTTCTCATTATTACCTATTCTGACAAAAACTTCCTATTTGATGCAGATGAACAGCAACAAAGATCCTTATCGATCTCGCTCTATTCCAGTACACATGGCGTAGTATGAGTTGAGACAACCACCCCACAGAGAGCACGGCTCGTAATCAGTCGCAAACCATAAAAGAAACCCAGGCGCATGCCTTTCCCTCTCTCCCTTTAATGTACTCTGTTATCTTATCCAAATAGGAGAAAAGATGTTGAAAACTTCCGCTCCGTAAAACGCCATCGTCACCATGCCCGCTATGAAATTGGTATCATATGTTGAATGTCCTCTGGCAAAAGCCCATAATACAATAAGGAAAACAGAAATTTTTTTTTCTTCCGGGGGCCCATGTTTTATCATCACGTCTTTTTTTAATGTGGTCTATCAGGATGCTTTGAGTTGTTGAAAACAAAGCGGATTCGTCACGATCGTAAGGCACCCAGCAGTTCTGGAGATACTCACGCATCTAGAACTTGAGGGTCTTTGGCTTCTCCCATGAGAAGCTCTGGTCAGTGAAGTGACCATTCTTGGCAGTCTTGCAGTAGATGGGCTTGGCGAGGTCGAGCTCCTTGACGATGACACCGGGGCGGAGGTCAAAGTTGTCCCGGACGATCTTCACAAGCTCATCCGAGGACTTGGTGGAAGTACCGTAGGTTTCGACGAAGATGGAGAGAGGCTCAGCAACACCAATGGCATAAGACAGTTGAACGAGAGCACGGCGAGCAAGCTTGGCATTGACAAGGGATTTAGCGATCCAGCGAGCGACGTAAGCAGCAGAGCGATCGACCTTGGAGTAGTCCTTGCCGGAGAAAGCACCACCTCCATGGGCACCCCAGCCACCGTAGGTGTCGACAATGATCTTGCGGCCAGTCAGACCAGCATCACCCTGAGGTCCACCAATGATGAACAGGCCAGAGGGCTGGATGTGGTAGACGGTGCGGTCGTCCAAAAGGTGGGCTGGGATGACCTTCTTGATGACCTTCTCCAGGACTTCCTTACGGAGTTGCTCAGTGGTGATCTCTTCACTGTGCTGGGCGCTGACGACGACAGTGTCGACACGAAGGGGCTTGACACCACCGTTGTCATGAGCGTACTCAACAGTGACTTGGGTCTTGGTGTCAGGACGGACCCATGGGATGGTTCCATCGAGACGGCCATCTTTCATGGCCTTGTTGAGCTTGTGGGCCAACTGCAGGGTCAATGGCAGCAATTCAGGGGTTTCATCAGTGGCATAACCGAACATGATACCCTGGTCACCGGCACCAAGCTTCTCGAGGGCCTCATCGTAGTGAAGACCTTGAGCGATATCCTTTGACTGTTCCTCAATGGCTACGAGGACGTTGCAAGTCTTGTAGTCGAAGCCCTTGTCAGAGTGGTCGTAGCCGATGTCCTTGATGGCGCCACGGATGACCTTTTGGTAATCCAGACGGGCCTTGGTTGTGATTTCACCGAAGACCATGATCATACCGGTCTTGGTGGCAGTCTCACAGGCAACCTATTAAGAAGGAGGAACATTAATCATCTTTCCCGTCTTGATGGCGGGGGAGAGTGGGGGTGTAGGGTACCTTGGAGAGAGGGTCCTCCGCGAGGCAGGCGTCGAGGATAGCATCAGAGACTTGGTCACTATGGAATTGAGGTTAGTCTGAAGAACCATCATTGGCATTGAGGTGACTGTTGTCACATTGAGACACTCACGCAATCTTATCTGGGTGGCCTTCACCGACCGACTCGGAGGTGAAGAGGAAGGTCCCAGGCTGGGCTGGAGTGCCATTGCCGTTGGTAATGCTACCCATTTTGACTAGGTGGATGAGATATAGATGTAGAGAGGGATAGAGGATGTGTAGAGAAAAGGTAGGATAGATGTGGATAGAGGTTGTTTTTAAAAAGGGCTTTGAGGTTGAGGAAAGATGGGAAGAGGAAGAAGAAGAAAGTGGGAGGAGGGAGAAATGGAGTTTTTTTTCTTTGGGGGGGAAAGAAGAGGGAAAGGGTTGAATAAGGAGGGGTGAATGGGAACAGACGCTAAGTCTCAATGGGGTAAAGTGTGACTGGAAAATTAGGTGTCTTAGTCAGAAACCACCGAAGACGCAAAGATAAGGGGGATGAAGACGGAGAGATGAAGACGGCCGCGAGGCAGAAATACCACCGAAAGAGATGATTCGCAAGAATGACTGAAGAGTTTCAAACAAGAGAGGATTGAGAAAAGAAGAGAAAGGAGAGGAAGAAGACAGAGGAAGAGAAGATAAATATCCGTACGGACGCCGAAGTCCTCGAATATCCCCTTTCACTTGGACCATACATGTCTGGGATGATGGGATCTCCCGTCTGCGTAAAATAACGGTGAAGATGGCAACTGTCACTGGATCACGCGATTCCAGCTGTGAATGGCTCTTTGCGACAGAAGCTTTCACGAGGGATGAATGTGAATTTCCATCTGAGCATCTTGAACCCTCTTGGTATCACCGGCGTTATCAGAATGCGTGGAGCATCCAGATCTACTTCCAACATCGCCGACGACCTGACAATAGAGCTCAAGGTCCTGAAGGCGGCCTTCGATATCGTCCTCCGAAACCCGTCTCTCACCGCTAAGCTTATGCCAGCCTTATTCCTCATGTGTTAAACTCTGGATGTTCCTCGTAGTTAGTTCTCCTTCGTCGTTATCCCCGATGTGAAGCAATGAGTACACAACCGTCAAAAATGGAATGGAAACGGGGTAAAGAATGAATATTCATCTATTTCTCGAGCCATCTGATAGTGAAGAATTTGGCGATTACTTGTAAAATAGCAGTGAATGGAGATAGAAACCAAAGACTCGATACTTTGGAACTGCTCCATTGTTCCTGGTGCACAGACCATCAAACAAAGCGCGTCACAGCATCGACGAACCCTTTTGGTAAAGAGCTCAACACAGACAGAAGCTCTACTTATCTCACTTTTCTTTATTAGTGCTAATCTTTATTCACATCATTTTTAATTCACGAGTTTCCTACCTGTATCTTTAATGGTTTTCCCATGTCGATGATCAGCGATGATGAGAGCGCATCCTCAGACAGCGCCTTCATGTCTTCGGACAGTCGCCAGAGCAGTCCCGATACGACTGACCCCACGACATTGGATACATTAGACGTTTCCCCGCCGCCTTCAAAGAGAAGGAAGATATCCCCAGGCGGAGACACTACCGTCTCTTCCGCGTTTACCATCAGAGTATGTCCAATTGCCTTCTCGGCAGTGCAGAACAATTTCGTCTAATACGCTTATCTCTCTAGCCACCCTCTACTTCTCCCGCAGCCAAGGAGCTTGCCTTGACTCCGATCGTCCTCCTCTCACGATTCCAATTACCGCTGTCATGGCTCGATCCACTCTCTGGCTCAACTGACGGCTTGCCCGGTCTGCTATTTAGTGCAAATATTCCTAGTTTGGAGGAAGACCTGGGTCACCATGACGATCCCCCCATTCTAGTCTCTCGATCGGTCGATGGGGGTGATCTATATGCTATAGAAAGGGTGAAGGAAGGGATATATGCTCTTTGTGGTCTCGGGGATTGGATTAGCGATTCCGATGTACTTGTCGCATCCAAAAGGTGGCTAGAACCACGAACGATTGCGAGAAGAGTTCGAGAATCTGATACCTTCGAGGAACGTGATGGATTGGACTGGAGACAGGCAGCTGAAATCTCGGACCATGATCTTGATATGGGAGCCACAGAGATGCAAACCGACGTGGATATTTGCATGGTGTTTGGTCCCGATCAGAGTTTCCCCGGGGGTACGGGAAACAACACAGAATCAATCAATCCATCGAATGCAGCTGCTGATACGGAAGTTGCGCTACCCACATTACCTGGCGAGGGAGCGGAAACCGGAACACCCAGTGTGGCAGAAGTCCTTGAACGACTTAGGGCTCAGTATCTTGAAGCCCTCTACGTCGCAAAGGTGCGTTTACGGTTTGCATTGTATATCTCTAGTATTTGTATTGACTTCAATAGACTTCGGTGGGGTATTTTGCCAAAGGACCCCTTTCCCGCAGCCGCGCAGCTCTTCAGCAGTCAACGGATAAGGAGAACCCGGAGCAAGTTCCGGATGTGGCCAGTATCTACCGAGATGGCATTCTACCTGTCAAAAAAATGGACGTCAAATATCGTGAAACTCTACCGAATATCATTAAATCCCTTCCCATAGTTCTACCTGAACACGAGCCTGCCGCCCTTTCGAAACCGTCGAAGAAGAGGAAGAGCAAAAAGAAAAGTAAACTCGGTCGAAATGGATTATACCCTGAAGAAGAGTCTTTTATTGGGGTTTGGTGGCGCAATCGGCATGCGACGGAAACTTCTTTTCCCATGGCCTCATCGAAGGAAACAGACATAAAGCAATATGTCGCTGATTTACGACTGCGTGAAATGCAACTCCAGATTCTCTGGATTCTCGAGACAATCTCTATAGAAGCATCGATGCAAGAAAAAAACCCGAAAAATGCAGGTGCAGTTGAATCATCAAGCACCAAAAACCAAAAAACCAAAAAACCTCAAGATCTCAATGTTCTTCTTGAACTTCTGCTCGATCGACTATGTATCTGGCACACCGTGAGTTTCGAAGAGTCACTCTTAGCCGGCGGAGCGAAAAGCCAAGACAAGAACAGTTCATCGGGGGCCAAGGTTGAAAGTGACAAACTACGAGACTTTTGCACCGAGGTGATTATACCTTTCTACGCTTCACGGCTGCCAGATCAATGTAAAACCATCAACCGCAAGCTTGGTGGGCCAAGTGCGATATCGCCAGTACGGCAGAAGCGACCGCAATCCAAGCGCACACCACAGGTTCAACCTGGAGCAGCAGTCCAAAGAACAAAGCCTCCTAATCCCCGCCGTACCCTGCAGCGTGTACTGACCGACGAAAAAGCTGCTGGAAAGAAGGCTCCCTCGTTGATGCGATCCAATACAGCACCAACGGTTCCAGAATTAAAGCGAGAAGCAAGTGAACCCTCATTGCGCACGAGCTTTCGGGGCGGGCTTCAGTATTCGAAGCGTCTAGAGAACCGTGAGGTTGATCTCGACTCAACCACCAAGCACCACGAGGCAAAATTGAAACGAATGAACAAGCTCATGGAGCAGAAAAAGGAACTAGACACCGCAATAACCAGACTAAGAAAACCGAACCGAGAACTCGTAGCAAAGGAGTTTGCCGAGTCTGCGGATCAGAGATCTAGGTCGAGAAAGCCGAAAAATCCGGTTAGGAATCCTTTGGGCGAAGGCGTGCAGGTTATGGCTACTCCGAGAAAGCCTAGAAAGAAAAATGCTACCAGTGGTTTTCCGACTCAAACTCAGAGCCAAAGCCAATTGTCTAGAGGGCAATACTCGTCACCAGCTCACAGCACGGATGTCCAGGTTGTCCCCGCTTCCAATGTTCGTCCGGGATACCGTTCTTTGAATCTTCATGGTGAAGGTTCTAAGCCAGGTTTCTCATTAGGAGCGCAATCACAGCCGGCAGAAATCAACTGCGTCGACGTAACTCCGACCCGAAGGAAATTTTCAAAATCCTCGAGTTCACTAGCTGTCATGACTCACGAAGACGATAGTTTTTTGGAGCCATCTCCATCTCGCCCGTCAGGTAGTTTATTCAAAGTTCCAAGAATACCCGCTCGCTCAACTTCCGATACATTTCAATCTACACCCACGGCATCCCGAAGGAAGACTCTCCAACCACGTCTCCACCCTGATGGAGACCCAGTCAGTATTCAAGGAACTCCGCCCAAGCCCACGGCTACGTCTTCAGGTTCAGGGGTAGGAGCTCGTGTCCCAGCCTCACCTTTGGGGAAAACAAGCTATACGAATCCCATCGTTCAGATCACACCGGTGAAACCTTCCATCACTTCTCCCGAACCCGAGATACAACTTGTTCCAGATTCTGTTCCCAGACCTAGGAGAAGCTCGATCGAGACTCCTCAACGTCAGAGGATAGATTCTGGTAGCATGGACAACACCAGTCCCAGTGCTGTCAGGGGTAGGCAGCCACCTACCAGTCCAAGCCCGGATAAGCTCAACGGCGACCTCTATCGTTCTTTGGGCTGGGATGATGATGGAGAAGATGAATTGTGTATGATTTGATTAGACCCAACCCGTTCTAGATATCCAGGGGTCAGCAGTAGAGAACCTGGACGCTGAATGATATATGAATTTATGTGTAAACGAAAAAAGCTAGTATTGTCCTCTTCTCCGAACCCCTTATACACAGTAAAAAGTAAATTCTGTACCACCCAGTCTCGGCTTTTTTTCGCGATTTGTACCTTTCTGGCATCGTGACATTCCATTCTTGCTCTAGTTCTTTATCATCTTATCTTCAGGCTTCATGCAGCAGGGCACACGGGGCGGAAGTTCCCCGACAACGGTGTTCATCTAAGAAACTAGTTTCTAGAATGTACCTGACTCGATTCGGTCCCTGTCAGGCTAACAAGGCTGAGTGGTAAGATGCAGCCTGACATACCACGAGCGTTCGGTGGGCGTGTGGTTGCTTAGACTTATAGCCTCGTTTATATATATAATCTCGGACCCTATTTATATATATCTTGGCGATGCCTTTGTCCTCCATGGTATTCGTTTCCTCAGAGTATCTATTTCGTATTCGACTTTTATCAAACAGGTCCCTCTCTTTCCGAGATCTTGATATTACACTTCCCGGGGTTGGAACGAGATCAGAGATCTAGCCCTCCAACCAGTGCCGGCAGCACCCACGCGCCAGATAAGCCTCTGGCTTTGCTACACGAGTAATGTTGGCTTCAGGGGGCGGCGCCATGGGAAGAAGGTTTTAATTTGAACCACCTGATTGATTGATGGGTGATAACCTCGTTTGGCTGTTAATGAGATCCGTCTTCCTTTCCCAAGAGGGGAAAGGAAGGATCCGAAGGAGATCAACGGGGTTCGGGTTGTATGATTTTCATCCAGCATCTGGATTAATAGATGGATGGATACAGGGGTGAAGTGTGAGATTGGCAACAGGGGGTTAGAGAGAAAGCGACAGTGCGTAGAGTAGAGTAGCATAGGATAGTATAGCTTCAATGTTGAGATAGGGAGTTGTTTGTAGTTTGTAGTATGTACGAAAGGTCTACCTAATAGAAGGACTCCATGTAGATGGTATCTTCTCTCTTCTCTTCTCTTTTTTTCTCTCTTCTACAAAGACCCGTCATCGCTTGCCAGCTTCTTTCTGGATATTATCTAATCGGAGGCTCTTTGGGCTTGTGACTGGAAAAACCCTCAAAGATGCCTAAAAGGGTAACATCACTATATTATCTCCATCCTCTTCTTTTCATACAAACGACCCTCTCTCTCTCTCTCTCTCTCTTCACTTCTCACGACAGAAAAAAGCACACTGATATTACTTTTTGATATCCCGATGTCTCAGCAAGAGTCAGCTTGATCCGCAGTCTGGAATCTCTGATCCTCTCTCCCCCAGGCGGACACTCCCGCGACCCCACAGGGCAGAAACATCTCCAGATCACGTTCCATCGTTCAACGTCTTCCTCCATCAAACCAGTGAACCAGTGAACCACAATCTCTTGTGCAGCACGACACTATCAAAAGGTCTTCATTTCTTTTTCGACCTGTTTCTTTTCGAATTCCTCGACGGTGATTTGTGATCCACGCTTTCTCTGTGCATCTGTTCCCCCCAAACCGCAGGGATGATTGGGGCTGAAGACTGACAGCCCATAGGACGACGACAGACACAGCCGTGGTGAAGAACCGTCAAAGACGAATAGAAGAAGAAAAGAAAAGAGAGCAAATATCCTTGGGATCGATCTCCCCATTCTTCATCTCTCACTGGACGCTTCCCCCGGAGAAAAAAGCCTCTTTCTCTTTGGTTCATCGATCCTGGTCCTCCTCATCGTCCCCGTGCTCGTGTCCACGTCCGTTTTTTCCCACCGACGCAGCCACTCAGAGACTCGGTACGTCCGACCTTCTCTCTTCGTCCATCTCTCCAACTCTCTCTTTCAGGATCAGCTTGCTGGATGACTTGAAACCTCCACTCTCTGGCATATATGGTCGCACAAACATCCTCAACCCCCTCTCACAGGCAGAACCGTCCAACCGACAGACACAGCCAGGCAGAGAGAAAGAGATCTCTTTTCTATCAGACACCGAGTATTGACTAATAACAGTTTCTCACATCTTTGCGAACAGCAGGGATACCCCCCGTTCACCAACCCTTTCCTCGTGTTGCAGCCTCTTGCAGCCTCTTTGCCGGGGGTTACTTTTCCCTCTCCAGCCGCTAAACTTAGCCTGAGGCCCTAAAACCGCTGTCCGTCGACTCATCGTCCAGCCTCGAGGATCCGTCGCATTCAAAATCTGCACTACTAAACCCGTCACTTGCCTACCCGTGTGCATCCTTCGACGCCGCCTGCATCCGACCAACTCTTTCTACTTTTCCCTCTCGCTCGTTGCTGCTTCTTTTTCTTACTTGCTTTTTCTTCTCACGAATCTCTTCCGTCGTCTCCATCGTGTCGTATCATGTCGCAGACCACTCGACGCGACTGACAGAAACCCTTCCAAGGTTGAAAAAAGACTCCAGTTTCCAACCCGGGTTTTTATCCCGGAGAAACAATGACCGATACCCTAAAAAGAAACGAACACTCTTCCAACTGGCCCTGGGCTGAACTGAGTTACTAATACCTCAAGGTTGGCCCTTACCCGTCAGTTGCGATACACTCTGTCCTCTTTTTCACGCTCCTGCTGATGCTTCTTTCGGCAAAGCCTTGTTTCCTTTTTGCCTTTTGAGGCTCTTTCTCTCGCGCGACTTGCATCATTTGTCGCTCGGTTGATCCAATCACCACCTTCGATCTTTCCCCCCGGCACTTCGCTTCCGCCATCCAGACAAACTCAGCTCTTCAGCAGGACAAGAGAAACCCTTTTCACTTCATCGCACCGCGCGCGCGCCCCCTCTCGCTCCCATCGCTTCGTACCGCTCCCGCCTCGACATCGCATCTCACCCTCCCCTCCATTCCAAACAAAAACCCCACTACAACCTCCCTACCCACTCAACTCTTCTCAACCCAAACAACCTTTCTTCACCCCCCCTTCCCATTAAACCCCATCCCAGTCGTTGTGTATCCACCGATCCCGCTCCTCCCGCCCACCGCCCACCAAATCTTCTTCTTGTCTTGTCCCGCCGAATTGTGCTCGTGCAGCTCGTGCTCCGATCCGTGGTTCGTGGCTCAAGGACGGCCGATCGCTCTTCCAAACAGTTGTGGCGGTACACAGCTCGCCTAATCCACCCACTCCAGTCCCAAACCAACGTCCCGTCCACGCTTCGACCAACTGCGATTGCTCTGTCCGTCTGGTCGTTCAAGTGCTCGGTTCAAGCTGCATGCGACAATCGCGCAAAACCATCCACGGATCTTTTTCGCATCGTTGCATCGTTGCATCATTCCCGTCGCGCTGCATCCCTCATCCGTAGTCGCCGTCGCTGAGCCTGGGACACAAACAACCGCGTTTACGCTGACACGCGAAGGGCCTCATCGGCCCTCATACGAACAACCCTTCAAATCCAGTCGTCATGTATACCACGTCGCATTCCGTTTCCACGTCCATGAATAATGGGATGGGCGCCGATCTGGTTGATGGTTCGGGCACCATCAACCCCGCTGCCTTGAACACTGCAGGTATGGGCCTTCATCCCGTTCGCTCTTCTCATCAACCACCGTCGTAGGGTCTCTTTCATTTGGTGAGACCGGTGTCGATCGGTGAAAATGGAATCACTATCACGATATTATCGCGAATATCGCGAGTATCGTGACGTGTAGATGGAACTTTGTGCTGATGATTCCGTTTGCTACAGGTGGATTACCGCCGCCATCCTCCATCGCGCCGCCGACCGCAAGTCCTCGTGGAGTCAAACGTAGTCGCTCTCCAGAACAATACGCAGAGATCCCAGTAGGAGGTGAAGGTGCTGGCGATGGTACGTGATATCCGCGGTTTTCATTACAATATCCTTTCTCATTATCACGCGATGCGCAATCGCTCCTCCCGTCGCGCCAAACTGATAAACTAACTGGCGACTTTACTTGATACTACAGATGACCAAAGTCGCCGTAAACGTGGGCGACCACCCAAGACTCCCAGAACGTCGGCGAACCGCTTATCGGCAAGCTCTATTCCCCTATCACAGCAACCCCGCTCCACACAACAACAGCAGCAACCGATGACACCTCAACTTCAATCTCAGGGCATACCCCATCAGAGTAATGCTACACCGTCGCAAGCCTCCCCTCCTGCAAAGACGACACCGACGAAACCGATGGTAAAGGCCCTGCCGACCGTGAGGGACCATACGACTGATCAGCTAGGGAAGGAGGGTGATGAATATATACCCAAAGAGTTTGACGAAAGTGGTGAAAAGAAGGTTGATGCTATGGGCTATCCACAGGATGGAAGGGTATACAAGTGTCGGACGTTTCGCGTACCCAATAGGGGAGAGAAATTGTTCATGTTGGCTACCGAATGCGCGCGTGTCTTGGGATATCGCGATTCCTACCTCCTCTTCAACAAGAACCGATCGCTTTACAAAATAATCGCGACGCAGACGGAAAAGGATGATCTCATCCAACAGGATATTCTACCCTACTCCTACCGATCCCGGCAGATCGCCATCGTGACAGCAAAGTCCATGTTCCGACAGTTTGGGAGCCGTGTGATTGTCAATGGGCGACGTGTTCGAGATGATTACTGGGAGAGCAAGGCGCGGAAACAAGGGTTCACGGAGGAAGACATGGCCGGTGAGAAGAGGCCAGGTGCTGCCAAAGCGAGAGATACTGCTGCTGCCGAGGCTGCTACTGCTGGGATTATGCCTACGCTGGGCCATGGAGATGTCATCTACAGCAACGGACCACATATGGAAGGCATCCCGCAAACGCAAGGATTGCCTCCCGGTTTGGGCCCGCAAGCTAACCTGCCTCCGTTACCCATGATACATCTGGCGCCAACGGATGATCCCAGGATGAGAGAGTTCGGCAACATTCCTAGACCGCGGCAAGACATTGCTGGCCAACCGTACCAAGACCGTACCCAGCCCAGCAGCGCTGCTGAGATACTCAACCAAGCTTCCCATACAGCAGAGTTTAACAAAATTCTGAACCAACAACGAGGATACCGGAGTAAAGGAATGGATGAGTTCTGGAACAAGTCACGGGAGGCCCCAGTCTCGACGCCGCAGACCCAGCCGTCAGGTCAGACTGATACACTCGCAGCTGCGGCACCTTCTTCTCAGCCCATGCAATCCCCACAGCTGGGATCATCAGGGATGATAAACCCAAACCAGCAACAGAATGTCATGGCCCATCACACCCAGATGATGACGCCTCAAACCTATTCTCCTCAGCCACATCACCAACCTGACCCTTCGATGCAGTCACCGATGCGCCGAATGTCCCAAAACATTCGACCGGACCAAATGCAACAACACCGTCCCTCTAATCTCTCTTTATCGTCCACTGGCTCGGCTCAAAACCCTGCTTATGGTTATCCCTCGCAACCCCAGCAAATGTGGGGCCAGCCACCTCCGCAACCGCAACCATCGCCGCTCTCCCAACAGGTCGGAATCCCACAATACACGCCACAGATGCATCCCCAGCAATCCTCATCTCCTCACCCACACCACCAGCAACAACCTCATCCGTCACAATCCCCCCGTCGCCAATCTCGTACCCACCAGCAAGTTCCATCATCACAGCAGATTCACTCCCAGTCTCAAGCTCAAGCTCAGCAGCAGCAACAGCAACAGCAGCAGCAAAACCTAGCATCCCTTGGCTATCCCGGCGGGACAGCCGCTGGATATCCAAACATGGGTGCTACTAGGGGAATGTATGCAGCTTCCCAAAGTCCTGGGCAACAACAATTCATGTCGGGCCAGCATCCACAGGCCGGGGTTAGCATGGGCATGGGTCCTGGTGCTGGACTGCCAGGTTGGCCATCGACAACGGGCGGGCCTTTACCACCAGCACAACACCAACCGGGCCAGTCTCAGGGCCCGCTAGGGGGGTGGTCAGGTTACTGACGACCCCCCACCGTTCATGTTTGTTTGACATGATGGAGATACGTGGAATGGAATGTCATTTTATATTGTTTTGTTCTTGGGGTTGTATTCAATTGTTCTTCATTTTCCAGCATACTATTTACTGTTCTTTTTTTTTTCCGTTATTTTGAGCTATCTTTCTCCCCATTGCTGTTATTTCTATTCCCCTCGTCCTTTCCAGTTTTCTTGCATATGATACAACCTTTTTTACCTTCTTGCTGCGATTTATTATCCATTCATTCATTCTCAATATTGTTAATGCTTAATTTTTAGTTTTGCTTCTTTCAGCTTGATCTACTTCTTTGTTACTTGCTTTGCTTGGGTGGACAATTTGTTACTACTGTTCTTATTCCTTTCTCTCTCAGTTCTGCTGGATTTATAACCCACCTTTTTTCTGCTCTTGAAATTGTACCTTAAAGTGTTCGAGCGCATTGTTTGAACATATCCAACTGTTCATACCATTATTTATTTCGAGCCTGGCTTTATTTTTTTACCTCGTTGCAGCACATCAACTTGAAAGATACCACCACACCCTCCTTTTGTTTGAAGCTAACTGTTTATTTTTCACATCTTGTGTTTATGCTACTGTTTTTGTTTCCTTTGCTTGGGTTACGGCTATCTGTCTATATCTTCCCTCCCGCTGGTTTTTCTGTAGTGGAAATAAGCTTTTTTATATATCTCCTTGCTGTTGTTGTTCTTTTTCTTTTCTCCTTTTCTGCTATGATTTGTTCCAAGTTAAGGGCTGAAATTGAATGCGTGTGATACGCCTGTGATGGCATCTGCATTTCCTACTGTTCGCAAGGAGTCAAGGGTCTATCTATCTTTGTTTGTTTGCTTCTTGTGAGGTTTAAGGCAGGCGTAAACGGTTGATTGAGCTTCGCCTTATTCTATCTTATTTTAATCCTTTATTATTCATTGAATATATACTTATATCTCCCCTTTGCAGACAGATATTTACTTCTTCTTGTATATAAATTACCCCTCAAGGTTGGATAGGGAGAAGCAACGCCTCCTCGACATAGATTGCGCGTCTCCGTTTCCCACGCCACATACCGGATCCGAGTCGACTTCTTAAGAATCAACTTCTCCGCTCCGCTTACATGCATAGTGGCGGATAGATGGCGCCATATGATATCCCCGAGCGAAATGAAATCAGACTTCTTCCAACCAATCCGTCCAGAATAGTAATCATATTTCCGCGCAATGCGGAGAGCAAGATTTCAAGAACCACGCAAGGCAGCAAGAAAAATACTAACAAAAGCAAGGAAAGAAAGAAAAAGAAAAAGAAATTTATTTTCAGTTTATGCAAGGTGAGTCAAGTCAAGGTCATCTGGTCAGTTTGTTGAAGGGCCATGTGACCTGGTGTGGGTATATAAAAGGATATACAAAATCAAGGTGTGTGTGGAGAAATTAATGTTTGAAGATTACAAGGGTTGTACAAACATTAAAAAAAAAGAAAAAGAAAAGGGAGAGAGGAAAGCAAGGAATTAGCTCGGGCGTGGAGCGGAGGGTAGTAGCAAAGGAGAGGACGTCGCCGTCGCCGTCGCCGTCGCCGATGTCTTGTCGTCCATGGGACCTGCCATTTTTACTATATAGCTGGTGAAACTGTCTCAATCCAAATAGGAAAGTGCAGGTTCAGGATAGCGGTAGCATAGGCGTGGTGGCTAGTTTATAGAGTGAACTGGACCGGGTATATGGGACTGGATCAGACCTTGCTATGGAGTGAAGAAAGTCCACTTCTTCGCCTGTATCACGCACAACGCAGCCACGAAGAACAAGGACCGGGTCAAAATAGAAAAAGCTATGACGGACAGATGTCTGAGTAAGTGTAATAGGTATAGATAGAGTACATGGACGGACGTGTAAACTACTTGGGATTAATCATTTGAAACAAAGTAAAAATAGTGGCAAGATAGAGAAAGAATAGTGCGTCTGGGGATATAAGCATCCAGATGTGAAGAAGAGAAACAAGCAAGAAGAAGGATAATAATGATGATCATCTCTCAAAAGAGAACGAGCAAAGAAAGGTAGACGAAAGAGAACGTGTGGATGGATTCGACATCCTGGACATTGGTGATTTTGTAGCGGCATCAAATATTAAGAACTAAAAATGTAATACATCAAAAGGGTATATACTAGAAGCGAAGTTTAGCGATAGATAGCAGGAGACATGATATGCCGTCACAGAAAAAGAGATAAATTAGATAAAATGTCAGATATCGGAGACAAAGGTATAGATCAATAGTCGAGAGTGTAGATATCGAACTGATCATGAAGAAATGAAGGTTGAAGATGAAAGGCGAGAGTAAGACCAGGTGCTAAAAGTCATTGGGTGTTTGGTTCGCGAAAGTATAGGTCTTGTGTCTATTCTGTGGAAGCTGCTTTGCCGCATGGCGGTGAGCCTCCTGTTGTTGGGGAAATTCCTGGATCAGAAACTCGGTTGTGTTTTCGTTCTTTTCAGGAGTCGGCTCGCTAGGTGGCGAGGTACTGGAGCTGTCCAAGGGACACGGCTGTGGGGATAACGGCCAGTCTTCTCCAGGCTGGTTACACTGATCAAAAGGTTGCTCGTACGTGATCGGCGATATGTGGGTTGGTCTAGGCATGTGAATGACGGTCGACTGTTGGAACGAGTTATCCTCCGGTGATGGCTGCGGTGGTGCATCTGACCAGCTTCCTGGGTTGATCGGCCCGCTGGAGCATGGAGGAGAGAAATCCTGAAAGGTGGTATAGTGGGACGGGGCAGACATTGGCGGTGCCATAGATTGATATTGTAACTGGTTCAGGAGATCAAATGTCAACGGCGTCGAAGGAGGAGACGCAATGTCGAGCTGCATGGACTGCTGAGCGGGAAAGATGTAATTGCCTGCAATCTGCGGGTTTGGAGCCAGGCCAAACTTGCTTTCAGATGGAGTGGTGGGAAGGAGATGTTGCAGGTCCTCGGGAGTCAGGGGGGTCGGTGGCGCCAAGGTGGTAGGTGCAGCAGAGGGAGGGCACATTATCGAAGCCATCTCGGCATTGCTTGCGGCATGGAAGACCCCTGCCTCCGTGAAGTTTGACAAACCAAGAGGCGATCGTTGGGCGGATGAGACCTTTCGAATCCCTGGATACCTGGAGCTCATGTTCTGAGTGGATTTGGCATGTCGCACCGCGTGACCAGCACCAAAGGGGGAGATCCTGGTGGTTGGTGACATGGAAGATGGGCCTACCAGCGACCGGTTTAAACCCGCTGTCCCAATGGCTGCAGGACGAGGTCGTTTTCGCCGGGCAGCAAGGTCTAGCTCCCTTTCCGGGTGTGGCTTTAAATTGGTGTTCTCCATGGGTGAATCTAACTGGGCCGCATGTTGGGGGGATTGGCCGACAGAGTTAATCCCAATATTTCCCATGGAATCCGCTAATTCATCCGAGCAAGAGCCTCGACGAGACAACTGATCCACAGACGGATGCAAGGAAGATATTCCCATATTGTTATACATCTCCCTGTTTACTCCCGAGTCTGGCATGGCCGATCCCGGTGGCGTATGCCATTGATTGCTCCAACCATCGGATTGGTGTTGTGCGTATTGGACGTTTGGATATCCTTCATTATTCGGATGGATTTGATGATGATACTCTTCAGGGTGCGGTTGAACTTGATGGGTTCCATCGCTAGGTTGAGATTGGGAGTTCAAAGCGCACATATCAAAAGTGGCGTCTGGAGTATGAGGAGTCCAAACCAGCGATGATTCGGTACTATCACCCCATTCAGAATATGTCGACGTCGGAGGTTGCTCACGTTCGCTACTCAGAATGACACTCGGAGGATACCCAGGACTTGTCATGGGACCTTGAGTCTGAACAGGTGGATTTTCTTCTTGATCCTGACAGAATTGATTACGCGCTGCGACTGCGGCATTCAACGCCCGTTGCAAGGATGCGAAGCTCGCGTTCTGGCCTGAAATATCGGTCGTCTTTTGGTTCGATCTGCGGGAGTTGCTTCCTGGTGTCCCCGAGTGGTCCTCGACCACGGAGACGGTTGGCACGGTGGGAACATGACTCGGAGTGGAGGAAGCTTGGCCCGAACTAGGCTCTGACTGCTGGGAATTGTCGACTGGAGTGGTGGCGGTTGCAGTGGCATCGCCGTCACTGCTGCTCTCATTTTCTTTCCACCGTTCCGCATCATTCTGGGCCTGCATCCTTTCAAATTCTTCCTGCCTCTTCTGCTGTTTTGCTTTTGCTCGCCGATTCTGGAACCAATTCTGGATACGAACGGACAATTAGCTTTCAGATTCACCAGAAGTCATCGTGAAGGGGAGGGAAGGTAGGTTGTCCGGCAATATTATTATATATATTTGTTCACATACCGCAACGCGTGGGAGGGTCAGATTGGTCTGCATTGCCAGTTGGCGCTTGGTGTCACTGTTAGGTTTTGGGTGGGCCTGGAATTGCGACTCCAAGGTATCAACCTGGTCCTTGGTCAATCGCGGCCTGGACAGGTTTTCCGCATATTCCTCGTATTCCTCGAGTGATGGGTGGTGGTGTTGGTAAAAGTCGGTCATCTCAAGGGGCGGGTGTGCGACCAGATAGCTGTCCATTGGGTGAGGATGAGCCATCTGCGGGTGTCGCATGTGTCCGTCGTAGCCGACGGGTTGCTCCATTGGGGCGGCGACATGACCGGTGAAATGGAACGGATGGTGAATATAGCTCATGGCTCTCGGGTCTTGTGGGGGGGGGGATAATTGTCGGGAAGGAGGCGATTGGCGTCCCCGGGGAACCGGAAACTGGAATCAATTTTTCTTGCTGCGCTGCAGGCAGCCGTGACGAACCAGACCTATCTCATGGAGCGGAAACGGGAAATGAACGAATTATGTTGCGTGTGTGCTTTAAAAAAACAATAACGGGAGCAGTGATGGAGAACTGCAACTGCAAGGAGCGACTGAAGCAACACACGATGGCGGAAGCAAAGGAGTGACTGGGCATTGAACGAAAGGAGCGGAACTCGACAGCGAGGGAATGTCAATGCCTAAATATGTGACCGATAGTTGGTAATATCAATGAAAGACGGATGGTGGGAGGATGGACGACGTCGAGTGATCGAGATCTTTGCAAAGGAGCGTGAGGGAAGATATACAAAAAAAAAAAAAGAAGACTCGGAGGGAGGAAAGAGAGTAGTAGCAGAAGGATATCAATGAAAGAAAATGTCCGAGGACGAAGAGAATGACTTGGTCGGGGGGATGGTGGCGGAGAGGGCGAGGAGAAGTCTTTGAGGTGAGACGAACGGGAAGAGCCAAAGCAGAGATGGATGACGGGTTGTGGGAAGAATTAATTATTAGGGATTATTATTATGATATTAAGGTGAAAATTTTCATATAATGTTCATCTCATCTCAAGGATCTTCCCTCAGATCTTTCGATCGGAAGGGATAGCATTGATAGTAAAAGAAAGAAAGGAAGACGAGGATGGAGATGAAGATGAAGATAGAGAGAGAGAGAGAGAGAAGAGGGAGAGGCTGAAAGGGAAAGATGGGGAAAAGGTACAAAGCAGGTACCCAGGTATCCTTGTACGGTACCTGTATTTACCAGGATCTGGGATGAAGACAGGAACAGGAACAGAACAGAACAGAACAGAACAGAACAGAACAGAACAGAACAGAACAGAACAGAACAGAACAGAACAGAACAGAACAGGAACAAGGAACAACCTGTGTCTTACGGGGAAGGTCACACACACTCTCTCGGTTTACAGTACAATACACAGCATCCTGAGAGAGGGAGGGATCGGACTGGGATCGGATCAAACAGTGGTCAAGGCATCGCTAAAGAGAAGCCAAGAATCATCCCGGGGTCCACCAAAGACGATCGAAGACATGGGGGACACACAGAGAAAAGAATCGGAGACAGCAGGCGGCAAGACGGGAAGCGGCAGAAACAGAGAGACGAAAACAGAGATGTTACCATACAGGATGTCATGTATTTCGGGGTATGGATGTACCTCTTCTTTTGCACATGTCTTTCTTTCCCTCAAGAGTCGACGATGAACGATCAACAACGAAGTGGCGGATAAGCACTCCAACAACACGAAACAATTCCAACAGGTAATTAAACTGGTGAGAAGAGACTTTTTGTCAAGCACACAATTTGAAGATGGACACGATGTATACACGTCTGGGAAGAGAGTGGAGAACCCATGCCCCAAGACCCAAGCCCTCCCACAGCCCTTGCAACTCAGGTCACTTTAGGGGCTTTTGGATCCCAGGCAGACACAAGGAAGACGTGACGGGATCTAGTGGATCGACTTTAGCCAAAGACTCGGTATCCAGTTATCTCCGTCCGATGCAGACTCGTCAATTCCGCTCTTCTCTGTTCAGTAGTGGGTGGTGGGACTGGGGATGTCTCTCGAGAAAATCCACGGATCTCTTTACCCCTGGCTCTATGCGTCGCTTGCGATGATGTGTACAGAATGTTGCAACGGGGTACAACCCAAGTACATCCAGGTACCAGTATCTCGAGACAACCTGGCTGGACGCCATGTCGCACAGCAGGGCTGGGGGCACAAACGACGGCAATTTGTCAAGAACGACAGCAGTTGAGAAGTGTCAAGAGTGTGCTGTTCTCGACAGGAGAGGAAGGGATGTGTGGAGTACAGGCATCGTCATTTTTGAAATCGACACCCAACCCGTCTGATCGGGTCGCGGAACGTACCGCTCATCTCATATTTTCTCACGCGCTCTGGGTGGCCTGAGGCTGTTGCACTTCTCCACAACAGGGTGAAAAGAGAGACCGCTGGACGAAACCCTGGGTCCAGGATCAGAGTTGCGACAGCGAGTCAGTTGAAACCTGAGCACTTCAAACTTTTTTCTCAGGTCAAAAGAAAGGAGACACAGAAAAACGCCGTCGGAGTCGAGGGTTGACGCTGGTTCCTGCATAAGTTAGGTATCACGCATCCTTGTGCGCTGACAACTTTGAATTGTTTGAATTTACACCGCCGAATGGGGTGACACAACGCAAATGCATACGTATGTACTCCATACATAAAAAGGCTCGCGATAAACTCTTCATGTCTTTCTGACATCCTCCGCTGATCGTTTTTTTTTTTTTGGTAATGGGAGCTTCTCAAAAGTTCGAAATAATGCAAGTCACTTGACCCTCAATGTTGACTCACGATGACAGATGATGGACACAAGGGCGTTCCGCTTCTTGCAGCAGCTAAAAATCCCGCTAAAATGAATCCCTTTTTGCTTTTTGTCTCCATCGAAGATCCGCCCTTTTCTTCTTCAAGACTTCAACGCAAAAGAAAACTCCATCGTGGCCCGTGTCTGTGGGCCGCAGCAAGGCCAAGAGCACAAGGCCAAGAAGTAAAAACAAAGAACTGTGAGTGGTTGCTTGTGCATCCTGCGAAGAGTCTCCTTTTTCTTTTTCCCACATCCAGGTATCCAGGTATTTGTCATTATTCCGTTGCGACTGAAGAATAGAAGCACGTTGGCTGTTGTCTTCTCAATTGCAGATATCAATATTTTCCGCACTTTCCCCTGTTCCCGCGTCAATTACGTGATGTGATGCCTTTTGTTTCTATCCGCCCTTGGACCTCAAACCCCAAGCCTCATCCTTCCGATGATGGTGGCAACATCACACAGCTTCAAAAAGAAAGCAACGGATTTCAAGTCCGAAGGTGCTGGAAGAGAACTCAGAACGTTCATAACGAGTGCACAAAACCCTTTTCTCCGTACGATGCGATATGTATGTGCCAATCACGGATATATGAAGCTTCACCCATGAGCCGTATCTTTGTCTCTCCCGTCTCTAACGGATTCCAGACACATGATCTATCACATTTGAATCATCGACATCAGCTAGCCTCAACGACGTCGCGTCTGAAACACTGAAAGAAAAGAAAAAAGAAAGAGCGGAAAGGAGGTAGAACCGGGGAAGAAAGAAGAGGATGCAGAGGAGGCGGCGAGATCTCCATCGGACAGGACGCCAGCCGCCCATCCCCACTGGCCACGCGTGTTGCTTAAAGGTGCAGGAACCTTCTCTTCTCTCCGTCTTTCCTTTTGCTCAGTGTCTCGGCCTTGTGAAAATGAGTTTGCTCACTGCCCACTGGCCCAGTTTCCTCGCTGTGACTTCGGCTTTTAGTTGATGTCATTGTGGCTTTTTCTCGGCGCGTACGATGTGATGAGCATTGAGCGGTCTTCCTTCGAGAAAGAACCTAAACAGAATTTTCATCCATCGCTATCTTTTTTCCTTTTTTCCTTTTCCCTCTTGAAGAAAGAACCAAACTTTTGATATCATATCTTCAAGTTCAAAGTTGTATGAATCAAATCAAACATCGGACGAATCAACAGCTCTCATCGACTTCCCTCCAGCCGTGTCATCCCGGTCGTCACTCTCGGGCCCCAAAATATCCCTGTCAGCAAAAGGGTTAAAAGAATTCTCCGAGCAAAAAGGGCAAAAAAAGGGGATGATGATGGCTTCGCCCTCTCTTTCTCTGGCTTGTCTGGTGATGAGATGCTGATCCACCGTCATCAAGATCCCCCAAACAGAGCGCTGTGAAGGCAAAAAAGCGGTTGCACTTGTTGTCAGTGAGAGCACTAAAAGGGAGACTATTGAATCCTCTAATTTTTAGTTTCTTTTGTTGTGTTTTTGCCTTTTTTAGTTGAAGAAGTTTATTCACTTTAAGTTGTTTGATACGAAGTGACAACAGTGATTGTTTTTCCGAAGAAAAATACAACTCTTTGACCAGCACAGAACAAACTCACAATCACGATACAAATACATGTCTCGCCATAAGCTTCAAGCAGGCGCAAAGTAGCACATGGAACTGCAGACTGGCCGATTAATATCGGTCTCGCATATCTTGGTAGGCGGTATGTATATTAACACTGTACTGTATTTGTGTGGGTTACGGTAATGAAATATGTTTACAATACCCACCAAGTGACTTCTGATCAATTCAACACTCGAAACATCACAAGTCTCTGGAGAAACTTTCCTCTCTTTCACGACTCTCACGGAGGATTCAGATCTACGATGTTTGAATCATGGGACACAAGAAAGCGGGCATAAATACGTCGATGAGGGGAACATCAAACATCCCCAATTGAATATCTTGAGGGACAATCAACTGATTGTCTCTTGCCTCACGCAGAAACTTCATGATGAAACAGGCCGACAGTCTCACATCTTCAAGTCGATTATCACAGCACCTTCTCTGCCACTCGATTTTCTGAGATCGGCCTTGGTTGCTGCCTCTCTCTCCTTTTTGATCTGGCTGTGGAGAAGAATCCATGCTATTGGGCAACGGCCCGAACTTCCCAGAAGCCCTACATCATCCTTCCCCCTGGGTATCCGTGCCCAAGGGAAATATCTCCTCATTCTCTCGGATGAAAGGGGTTCCTGGTGAACCAGGACTTCATCTCCTTTCTCTGTCTGTTCAATGTAACGTGGTTTCTATTCCGTTATGAAGTCTATTCGTTTGATTCTTGCTCTATGTTATCCAGACCCACCATTCCAAGGAAGGAAGAAATTCGGATCTTCTATCTATCACTGTCGATATATCTCCGTGGACCCCTTGAATCACCACCGAAGGGTGTCCCTGATCTCAATACTAACCTCCGTTGAGTCCGCATCAATCTGCGTCACAACCAAGCTCCTCAGATCCTTAATGATCCAATCAGCTCCAGCCTCCTTAAGCTCCTCGATCTTATGCGTAGTCGCGAGCGCAACAACTTTGAACCCGGCCGCTTTTCCGGCCCTGATGCCCGACGGCGCATCCTCGACCACGAGAGTATGCGCGTCCGTATCTAGATGGAGGCGGGAGAGTCCGAGTAGATAGCAACTGGGATCCGGCTTTCCGACAGTTACATCCTCGGCCGTGACGAGGTTCTTTGGATGTGAGAGTTTCATCACGTCGAGCCATCCATCGACAAGCGCCCGCGTTCCGGATGTGACAACCGCCCATAGAACGTTGGCCGCATCGAGGCTCTTGAGAAAAGCGCGGGCTCCGGGAATCTCCACTGCATCTGAGCCATATTCTCTCGGAATGACACCTTCAATTTTGCTGACATCTATAGTTTCGACAAAATATCCGCCATTGTCGTCATGTAAGCATGGATTCATCTCCCGTAGTGTTCCAAACCCATCCTTCTAACATTGATACAAACAGGTACAGTCAAAAATGAAAACAGAAGCAACTTACACTCCCAGTTTGCCTTGCTCGGATCATACAACTGGAGAACATCGATGCTTCTCCGTCCGTGGGATGTTTCGAGGATGACATTAGGGTCAACACCCAACTCTTTGCCTAACCTAAAGCAGAAAACAAAAATAAAAATAAACATCTATCCTACTGGAACTATGCGGCCCTCGGATCTGAGGCATAGTCTAGTCCTGCGGATGTAGGTAATACTAACTTGTGCCAATGTTTGACGATAGCTTTTTTTGGTTCGAACGTTAACAACACTTCTCTGTGGGAAACAAAGGATAGTGCACGAACTCACCATCCGTCGAGTCGATAATAGTGCCATCGAAATCTAAAAGGACGGCATCGAAAGAGAAGGTCTCTGTCGGCCCTGAGAAGGAGGGTTCGGAAGGCATTCTTTCCCTTGGTAAAATGAAATGCAGGGAACAGGGATATATGAGGAATAGGAAAACTGGTAAAGCTCAGGAAAATGTAAGAAATTCTAGAACAGAGTAAGAAAGAAACTTTTATATAGGAAATTCTATGAAAGAAATGACAAACATCAAAGTGAATATTCAACTTCTTTGATATCTGATATCAAATCAAGAGAGATCATGAGGGGCGTGGTATTGATGTCGGATAAATGTTTGATCCGGAAAATAAACTTTTTAATCTAAACTCTTTCCGTACTAGCGCGGGATCACGAAATCTTGGCAGAAATTCTATCCGCACAACATACTTTGGGTTCATTTTTTTATGTCGGAGGAGAAGGAATTAATTGATCAAGGTCAACTTCTTTTCTAACCTACCTTTCTAACAGTCGCAGAGAGTGAGGTGAATAGGACGATAGGAAGAGAGATCAGATAGAGAAAAGGAACAACCGAAAGAATGGTGAAGCTCGGTATGTTTTTACGCTTTTGGTGCTCCCTCGAAAAGCATGCGAAGAAAGACATATTCTTATCTCTTTCCCCGACGGACCATTTTACTAATTGATACATCTTTGGGGGATTAGGCAAGAGTTCAAAGCGGACTCCCGTCCGGTTACGACATAAGATCGAAAAAGCCAGTGCCGCAAAGCAAAGAAAAGCGAGAAAGCTTGGGAAGAAGGTTCCGTCCGACCTCGTCCTTCGGTTTTGAAGAGCTTGGGCTAACTATACTACGAGTAGAATCCGGAATGGCGGTCAAAGATCAAGAAGGACCCTGGGATCCCCAACTTGTTCCCGTATAAGGATAAAATTCTCCACGAAATCGAGGAGAGGAAAAGACAGAAGACAGAGGAGGGTTTGCGGTTACGGGAGCAAGCGAAAGAACGACGCGCAGCGGCAAAGAGTGGGGCGGTTCAATCGGAACCACAGGATGCCGATGCTCTGGTTGAGGATGATGATGAGATGGTGGATGACGAAATGGATGAGGACGGAGACGATTCGAACCCTATGGCAGCTCTTCTGGCGTCAGCCAAGGCGAGGGCAACTGAGTTTGCGGATGAGGATGAGGAAAGCGAAGATGAGATGGACGAAGACGACGAGATGGATGAGGATGACGATGAGGATGGCGGAGCTGCTTTAGACGACACAATGCCCACATCGGCTGCACAGTCAACACAGAAGGAGTCTTCCAGGCGGGCGTTCGACAAAGTGTTCAAACAAGTCACCGATGCGGCGGATGTGGTTCTCTATGTTCTCGATGCGCGTGACCCGCAGGGGACCAGATCGAAACAAGTAGAGAGGGAAGTCATGGCCGCGGCGAGCGGATCGAAACGACTCATTTTGATCTTGAACAAGATCGATCTCGTCCCACCACCCGTGCTAAAGGCGTGGCTCGTGTATCTGCGACGATATTTCCCTACGCTTCCATTAAAGGCATCGAATGGTGCCTCGAACGCACGCACCTTCGATCACAAGCAGCTGACGGTGCAAGGAACGTCAGAGACCTTGTTCCGTGCACTGAAAACCTACGCGCACAACAAGCAGCTGAAGCGATCGATATCTGTCGGTATCATTGGGTATCCCAACGTTGGAAAATCGTCTGTGATCAATTCTCTCACTGGCCGTATGAATAAGGGGTCGGCGGCAGCCTGCCCCGTTGGCGCCGAAGCCGGTGTCACAACCACACTGAGAGAAGTCAAGCTCGACAGTAAACTAAAGCTGATCGATTCTCCTGGTATCGTCTTCCCGAACGCAGACAAGAAAAAGTCGAAGAAGAAAGCCGATGATCAGGCTCGCCTCGTGCTGTTGAACGCCATCCCACCAAAACAGATTGTGGACCCCATCCCCGCTGTCTCTCTCCTGATCAACCGACTTTCCTCCTCTCCTGAACTCTTCTCAAAAATGCTCGACACTTACGGTCTTTCTCCTATCTTCCCCGGATCCAATGGTGACAAGACAAACGACTTCTTAATCCAAGTAGCCCGCAAGCGAGGGCGACTCGGTAAAGGAGGCGTTCCCAACATCAATAGCGCGGCCGTGACAGTAATTACGGACTGGAGAGACGGACGGATCCAAGGATGGGTTGAAGCCCCGGTTATTCCGGTCGCTACATCAACCGGAGGTGCTGCTAATGGTGTTGAAGGAGCAGATACCAAAGAGGTTGTCACTGAATGGGCGAAGGAGTTCAAGATCGATGGACTCTTTGGCAACGGTGCCCAGGAGGATGAGGAGATGGCGGAGTAAGTTTTGTTATCGTGTTCAGCTTCGTTTTTCTTATGTATGCTATGCTATGGGTCTGGAAGGATACCTAAAAGGCGTTGTTTGGGTATAGATAACTGTCTTTGATGAAGTTATGCATTTTTATATTTCAATTCAACTGAACATTATGATTATTTGTTCACAGGCCTGAGATATCACCAGTCTCGATATCTATGCTTACATAAATCGCAGCTTCAAGTTTTAAAGGTCTTACGGACGTCCGCTTTGGATTTACGTATACCTCTGCGCCGAACTTATCCTCAAGTCTTCTTTGATCAGCTTTTTGTATGTGCAATCTTAAGTCATTCACCGTTTGAAGTGTTTCATTCTGTCTCTTCAAATTTTCAAGGTTTCTACCTTGGGTTATTCACATCGAGCCATGGTTCTCTATCTTGTAGATTATGTCTACCCAGCGCATCCCCTCATTCCGTCTTTCTCCGTATCAATATCAAAGCTATTGGTGAAATTGGATCTGGTTGACATGATTGATTGAAAAGCATCCGGTGATGCGTTTATCATTTTATCTTTTCTATTGAAGAACACGTTTGAAATCTTCCCGATCAGTTCACGGACTAGGCGGTACCTACTAGTTAGGTAGCCTTTTTATTTCGCTACGTCTACCCTATCCTACAGTTGTAGAACAACTACAGAGTATCCGGTCCAAATAACAACTCATAATTTGGATTCTGGGGCATTCGGTATTTTAATCCAGATCGATCCAGCTGTCGGACTAAACGAGTTGTTACTAGGTATCTTAGTGCCTGGTTTGGCCTTTACTCTTGAACGACATCGCATATCTTCTACCTCCTGCTCAGTCCTCCAGCGTCATGAAAAGCCTTCTCCGCCTTTGCAGATTGTCAATTACTCCACCTTGCTTCAGTTCCGGTACCTTCGGTCTCGTCAGCAAGTCGCCATTTTTACCGACTTCAAAGGCTCTTATAACCAGGATGGTATCTAGGGTCACTGCCAAGTGGCTCGATTTCGATTTCCAATACTTACCTCAGGAACGAGTTGAGATATTCGACGCATATCGTCCTGGAGGATATCACCCGATTGTCACTGGAGACACCATTCGCGCCAGATATCACATCGTTCATAAATTGGGCGTTGGTCTCTCCTCGACCGTTTGGCTGGCAAGAGATCAAGTAGCTGGTAGATATGTTGCCATCAAAATTGCAACTGCATCAGTCGACTCTCCAGAAAGTGGCATTCTTCGTCTACTGGGTGCTACAAACTCGGAGAATGAGATACGTCCCGGAGAGGATCTCATTCCTGCTATACTAGATGATTTCATCTTGACGGGGCCCAATGGTGAGCATCAATGCCTAGTTACTGCGCCAGCCATGAAGAGCATATATCAGGCCAACGACGAGGCCTACAGCCCTTTTCAAATTCCTGTTGCTCGAGCCATTGCCGCTCAACTTACTCAAGCCGTAGCTTTTTTACACTCTCAGGGTATTGTTCATGGAGGTATGTGATCTGATGACGTTCTTGTATCCCGTTATTCTTCTTCGAACTCTGCTAACTTGCTGAGTTCTTTTGATTTTAGATCTTCGCGCCAGCAGCGTCTTGCTACGGCTCCCTGAAAACATAGATGACCTCTCACCCGATCAGTTCTACGAAAAATACGGTCAGCCCCAGGTCGAGCCCGTTGAACGTTATGACGGCCAGTCTCCCCCAATAAATGTTCCTACTCACGGAACTGTCCCAGTCTATTTCGGGGAAGAAAATGACGTTTCGTTTCTTTCCGAGCCAAGAATTTTTCTCTCTGACTTTGGAAAGGCATTTCTTCCATCGATGACTTCACGTCATTTTTCACCTATACCAGATCTCACGGTTCCCCCTGAACTTTTTTCTTCCCTCGAGAGTCTCTTTCTTTTCCCTCTGACATCTGGACTCTTGCTAGTGTCATCTGGGAAATATTGACCCAGCGGCGGCTGTTTTTAGATTACCCCACACCTGTCGACATGATTTTTACAGAAAATGCTGATGTTTATGGGGAGCTGTCATCAGAATGGTGGGCAGATCGATTAATGCAGGATAACAGACAGAGTGGCGGGAGGGAGGTATTTGGGATGGAGCAATTTGGGGAAGAGGAGAAGAATGATATAATCGCCATGCTGAATGCCATGACGGCATTTAGACCCGGGAAGAGGTTAACCGCGGATGAAGTCCTAGAATCTAAATGGATGAGAAAGTGGGCGCTTCCAGAAGTCAAGAAGATGGGCAAGTTTCAATGAAAGAATGTCAGTAGGTGTTTCTCTCCGCATACCAAACGGCCTGTGACAGGAAACTTCAATTCTTTGTGGTGACTCGGATCGGCCTTACTATTATTCCGTGGTGCTCTCATCCTCGTCTGATGAATATAGATGGGTTTCAACAGTCAGTTGTTTCCAACACGCGTTATGGGTCGGTTCAACCGCTTCCCTCCTCGGGGACGATATATCACAGTTATCTCACCCCATTTCCTTGCTGGCTCCTTCCATCCCATTAGACACTTGCCAAAAAGACCTTTCACATCTTTCAGCGTCAGCAAGCTAGGGACTCCTATGGAGTCTACGGGCACCAACTCCGGCGTCCAGTACATGTTTATCGAAGATGTTGAGAAGCTCGAGCGATATCGTCCTGGAGGGTACCATCCCATAGTTATTGGTGATTATCTCCATGACCGAAGGTACCGCATTGTGCACAAACTTGGCTTCGGCGCGTACTCTACTATTTGGTTAGCAAGGGACGAGGCAGCCGGCAAATACGTTGCTATCAAAATCGCAATTGCTGCTGGGGATTCACCAGAGAGCGACATACTCCATATGTTGGGTCCGGTAAACCTTAGAAACCCTAGGGCGTCGATGATACTCCCCATGCTGGATGAATTCGTTTTATGTGGGCCGAATGGGAAGCACCGATGCTATGTCACTGCTCCTGCTCGTTCAAGTTTAGCTGAGGCCAAAGATGCTTCCTATATTAGACTATTTCAGCCTTCTGTAGCCAGAGCCATTTCTGCCCAACTCGTTCAAATTGTGGCCTTTTTGCATTCTCAAGGCGTTGTTCATGGTGGTAAGTACCTACCCTACCCAAACCCATCGAGTTCCCGAAAACCATTGTATTTCAATATCCTTCTCTCTTTGTTAGCCTACTAAGTCTAAACCCAGACCTCCACCTCGGTAATATCCTTCTACATCTCCCTGAAAGTATAGATCGTCTTTCACCCAGCCAAGTCTACGAAAAGTATGGTGAACCTGACTCCGAATTGGTTGAACGACTTGACAATTTGCCTCTTCCTAAAGGTGTCCCGACCCATGGGATAATACCAATATGGCTTGGAGAGAAAAGCGAACTTATATCGCTATCTAGTGCCAAAATATTTCTTACCGATTTTGGCGAGTCATTCCTACCGTCTGTTACTTCGCGATATCATTCAAACACACCTGCTCTACTGATTCCCCCGGAGGTCAAATTTTTACCTAGAGAATCTCTTTCATTTCCCGCAGATATCTGGTCCCTCGCTTGTGCCATCTTCTCTGTTTTGGGACAGCGACCCCTTTTTGAAGCGTTTAATCCAAGTGATGACTGGATGACTAAAGAACACGTTGACGTCTTTGGGAAATTACCGCCCGAGTGGTGGGAGAGGTGGGATGCACGTCTGAAATGGTTTGACGAGGATGGGGCGAGGGACCACGGTGTGGCAGGGAATCCGTTTGCCAGACGCTTTGAAAACTACATACAGAAACCAAGGAGGGAGAGTGGGATGGAAGAGCTCGGAGAGGAAGAGAAAGAAGCCCTGTTTAAGATGCTGAAAAGCATGCTGACTTTCAAGCCTGGCGAGAGGATAACCGCACAGGAAGTGTTGGAATCGGAGTGGATGAGAAATTGGGCTCTTCCTGATCTAGAATGAATGAACATGGCAAAATGACTTGGGGACGATAATCGATTGGGATAATCGTTTTAACCCTGAGAGACTATTCTCAGTAAGTTACACCTCGCCAACAGCGCTTCTGGTACCCCGGGTACGCATCTATCATGAGGGATGCTCGTCCCTAGTTACGTTTTGGTTAATCTGAAGATTCTATTCTTCCCCCTTCGCTCGGCATCTCGTCGTATCTCAGTTTCATAGGAAATGATTTAGAATGGATGCTTTACAGGCCATGATATATCAGTACACACTCCGCGGAACGTGCACAGGAATTATATCCTCTGACACAGTGTGCGTGCAGTATCAAGGCTCTAGTTCGACGCGACAGTAGGCTGGGAGCAAGGGATCTATTCCCCGTGTACATAACTGAACCTCGATTCGAGATTGAACAAAAATGGAAAGGAAGCTTGGGCTTCGATATTTCATCCTTTCAAGCTTAACGATTACCTAGTACCGATTCTGTTTATCTTTATCTACTACATAAGTGCTCACTGAAATACTCTCGATATTAGCAAAAGGATTGTCAACTCTCTCCAGGCGATGGGTTTCTCCTGCTGTTCACGTCTTGCTTTGCACTTTGTAGTTTTCCTTCGTCGAGAGAATTCGGAAGAAAGTTATAAATAGAATGTTTCTGGCGCCAGTGTACATAATCAAAAAATATATATGTCGCGATAAGTTTGAACGTTTTAATTCATACTACATACATGTCCCGAGGATTGAAACAAAAAGACATACATAATATATACCTCTGCAATCTACTATCGGAATTAATGAGGATCGAAAGGGCGAAAAGATTGACACTAGATTTCGCGTCTTAGCTGGTCCTGTACACTCCGTCATTGTATGAGTGAACTCCAGGTCTAGCTTACCCGTGTTTGAACCTCAACAAGGCTCTGCTTGCCAGATCTCCCAACCCACAACCAGACAAAGGATAAATTGCTCCTCTTTATATACCACATTCGCTTTACGAATAAAAGGTTAAGAAGGACAAGAAAACGAAACCGAGGAGGGGAAACTAGTCCCGTTGAAAACCATCATGCCACCACGAGCCTCAACGTCCTCCAGCGCCGACCAGCAGCCCAATCCCAATAACGATGATTCGATAGTATCTTCGACCCACGGGACGCAGGCGGAAGGTCAGGAACAAGCGAATGCGGCAGCAGCAGCATCATCATCGTCAGCGGTGGAGGGTGGAGGGGTTAGCGTCGAGGTATGTCTCCTGCGGCTTTCCGTGCAAACAAAAACACCCTCGCGTTATATCATTTATCTACCTCCAATCTGAGAGTCTCGGAACGACTGACTTAGTGCTATTTTATATATCTAGGATTATCTTTTACCACGGACTTTAACACAGCGATTGGCCAAAGGAGTACTCCCCCCGAATACTCAAATACAACGCGATGCCGCTCTAGCCATAGCCAAAGCGGCGACGGTCTTCGTCTCATATATCTCCACGCAGTGAGTAGACTACAAAAATATTCAATTATAAGGTTGTCCTTTGTCTTTATGGAGCTGACAGAACTTTCCCTACCTGTAGTGCGAACGACGCAACAGTGAAACGCACAGTAGCTCCCCAAGACGTATTATCCGCGATAAAAGAGCTCGAATTCGACGACTTCCTACCACGGCTCGAGCGGGAATTGGCAGTCCACGCCGAAGCAGCGGCGGGGAAGAGGAAGGGATATAGACAAAAAGTTAAAGCTAGAGAGAGTGGTGCCGGGACCGGCGGAGAAGGAGACGGGGCTGATAAGAATAATGAGGAAGGTGACGGAGATGAAAGGGGCGCGAAACGAGTTAAGAGAGAGGAGGATAATGCAGCAGTGAGTGACGGTGGATCAGGCAGCGCGGGGAAGGAGGTCCAGGAAAAGGGGTCTAAGACTGGGTCTTCTCGTGCCACGCCGGTTGTGGTTCCTAATGGTCAAGCTGAACCGGAGGGAGGGGAAGACGATGCTGAGGATGAGGAGGGTGAGGGAACCGAGGAACACGAAGAGGAGGGGGATGATGAGGAGGAAGAAGATGAGGATGAAGGCAACAGTGAAGAGGAAGAAGAAGGGAGAGAGGGTAATGGCACAGATCCCGATGAGAGAGTTTCCCGTCCAAATATAGAGATGGACTCAGACTTGGGAAGCGCCAGTGATGGGTACGATGACCCTGACGATTTGGGAGCACAATTGTTATGAGAAGAAAAACAAGCCCTTTTAATGTTTACATATCGCAATGAAAAGTTTGAAGCTTTCTTTTATTCGCTTGATGATTCTAAAACCTATCTTATGGGAACCGTTTGCTATGGATTATGAAGCTGTAAGATAGATTATACTCGCTGGTATGAGGTGATATGTATATTCCCAAGCAAACTTGCGCAACACCAAATGTGCACAAGATCAAGGCCCGTCGTCTGATATATATACATGCATGATAAGGCGACCACGGGATGACATACGGACACGCAGTAAAGTAGATGCAAAAGAGAACAGGAAAAGAGTATATATTTGCCATAACTCCTGATTTCCTGGAGCAAAACACCGGTAGAACTGAAGGTACCATATATGAGAAAAGAGGATACTGTTGCTACCAAAATGCGGGAAATGGAATAATAGTAACAATAACAAGAACGCCGACATTTACCACCCACCCTCACAAACAGACAGATAACATAGAAAGAAAGAGGGTAAACAATCAAACATTAAAAACACAGCGGAATCTATGATGGTATCTCTGAAAATGTCTGACGAGAAGATCCTGCTGAAGACCCTTTTGTTACAGGTAAGAAAGTGAAAGTCGAAAAGAATATGGATAAAGAGAGAACAGATATTTGCTGCTCTAAGCCCCATGATGCCTCACCATTCAACTCTTTACGTTATTTCCTTATTTCCACAGTAAAAGGCTGACAAGAAGGGTCGGTAATACCCTTCTGAAACTGGCAATCGGGAGACGAGGAATCGTTTGGTACTGGTGTGGCGGGTCCATTGTTCCGCGCAGCACTTGGGGGAACAGTTTGCATAGGTTTTGATGAATCGGCCTTTCCCTTTTGTAGCGGCTTCTTTCCAATGGCCGTAGGGTTGCTTGGCTTCGTGACAGTTAGTGTTTTGATGCTGGATTGCTGCTCTTTCGTTGATCGACCTCTTGGCTTTGATTTGGCTGCCTTCTTTGGTGCAGGCTTCTTCGCAGCTGGTTGCGTGGGTTTTTTGTTTTTATCGACCATAGAGGAGATCGAAGGGCCCTTGCTTGCGGGGTTACTGAGGGTCTTAGCACCGGGTTTCGGATGAGGAATCTCCACTTTGGAAAACGTCTCATCCTGGCTCGAAGATGGCGTAAGAATGCCGTTGTTGGATAGTTTTTGTTGTTTCTTCGGAGTGCTGATAGCAGTAGAAGATGACCCGGCGCTCTGCTGGGTTGGATTGGGGTTTGGAGTGGGACATTCATCGAAGACATCTTCCGAAAGGTCATCCCAATTCTTCAGGCCTGCGTGCCGTGCAACTTCGTCGCATTCTCCCTTAATGACGAGATCCCAGCAGTCCTGGAATTCTTTCCCCATCGGTACTGCGTCTTGGTTAATCCACATAGTGACACCATTCTTTCGGCCTCTAACGACGCGAGACATTTCTCGTACGATGCGGCGTACACCTGGTATCTTCAAACTTGTCCCTACGACTATGAGGGCATCAGGGCGGGTGCGCAAATCAGACGTGACCACAGAGCCAATAGCTTCTTCGTCAGGGTTGTGCTCGTTGTAGAGAACGATACGTGGGCGTAGCTTTCCAACACCGCGACTTCGATGACCTTCTTGCTTGCGAAGTCCATCAATCGCGGAACACTCCTCGCAGGGAGGCGGGTCGGGCCCATCAAACAAGTGGGCCTGAAAGTCGGACGTGTGTCTGCATTTTTGGCAGACCATCTTCTCTAAGCCACCGTGTAACTGGATTGTGCGTGGCCAGGGCGCTTTGACACCTAAAGGCACCTGGGTTGCGAGAGGCGGCAAGGATGTGTCAATTCCATCCACATTTTGTGTATACAGTCGTAGAAGGCGGTTTGTTTGTGAAAGACGCGCGAGAAAGTGGTGGAACGCGGATGGCTGGGCTGAAGCCGCCATATCCGACAATGAGCGAACCATGTCATGAAACGAGGAGGTCGATGAGTCGTCATGATACACCGACGCGTCAAAGAGTGCTTTGCCTGACGTCTTGAGTTTGTGGTCTTTCTTGAGCGTTGTAAAAAGCCCAGCTGTGGATCGAAAATCGGGGACTGTAAGAAAAGTGTTAAATGTTAGATTAGCTATAATATCATCAACGCGGAGTTTTACGTTGGAGCACATACTGCCTGCTGAGACTGAGATACCAGCTCCTGCGATAACAACAATCTTTCGGTTATTTCGGAGTGTTTTCAGTAGTAAATCCAACTGAGCCTTCTGTTCTGGAGCAAGCGGGTCGGCACCCTCGGTCAAATCGAGATATTGGGTCGTTCGAGGCTTTGGCTCAACCTTTCTTCTTTTTGGCGGTGGAGGCGCGTCATTCTCCCGGTCTCTGGTGCGACGTTCCGCGTTCAGCGATCGAGGGCTGTCGTCGAGATCTTGCGACGGAGGAGGGGAAGGGTAAAATTCAGGTGGAGGTGTGGGGGACGACCGAACAGAGCTGAGATCCGAAGATAGGTCTGAGACCTCATCAATATAGCTCATATCGACTGAGCCTTTATCACTGTCGACTTGAGTGAGTGGGTTTTGAGGCTGTATATTGGTTGCCATGTCGTTGAGATAGCCTCGACGATATTGTTACGATGTATCGGCGAGAACGATGATATTTGACAGCATTGAATGATGGGTTCACATTTAAACGAGATGCTGAGATTGACCAAAAGGATCGATGATGAAAAGAAGTGTAGATGAGGAAATTTTCGTGTAGAAGAGAGGTTGTTGTCGAAGTTGTTGGAAGTTGTTGTTGTTGTTGACGTTGTAGATGTGAGCATGGTCAAGCGCAAGAGTAATCTCGGCGCTAATCTTTGCTCGCTTGCGGGCCGATGTTTATTTTGACAGCATGCACATCACATCACAGACAAAGCGCTCAGGGGCGGGTGAGAGGGTGTGTTGGCAGAGGTTGGATCTAGAGATTTCTATTTATTCCCCTCAAGTTCTATTCAATTATCCCTGGCTACAAAGGTTGTTTGTGAATGAGTATGGGCTATTGTCCCCATCTCTCTATTATTCCATTCAGTTCTGTTGGATTCAATTGATTGTTGTTCTTTCACTCTGTTCCCCAAATATTGTTTTGCCGATGGGATGACGGTGATGATATACGAGATACGAGACACGGGGTAGACGATGGCTTAGTCAACATAAAAGGCGGGCGCTTGTCGTGTTTAGGCTTAGTGCGGTCACGAGTTCGTTGACTGGGCTACCGCCATCGCCAAGAATGTTCGCGTGGTTTAAGCATATTTTACTTAGTCATCACATCACGTGTAGTCTATGACTTTGAGACTCGATCTCTTTGACGGCGATGAACTTGGACCCCAGGGAGTCTTTGTTCTTCCTTTGTTCAAGTCGATATTTGGACTCGAATATCCTGTCTCTATTTTGTATAACAATTCGTACATTCTAAGAATGGATCTATAATATCGAGTCTGTTACTTGAGTTCACCCAGTTTGCTGTGAAGTGAGCATAGGTCCCAGTGAAGGAGATTATTGTTGCATTTAGAACCTATATATATTGGCCCTTGTACCTTTAAAACATTTTTTTATACGTTTGTGCTGGTGATGCAGCATGCCATTGATGATGGATGAAAATATCGATGTCGATGATCTATTTGGAGATCCTGGTTCTCTCGAGCTGGGTCTTCATGCCCCTTCACCCGCAAAGGGACTCGCCCAAAGACTAGATGAACTACATTTGCTGGGTTGCTGTCGGTATGAATGTGCTTTTTCTATAATCTGTGCCCTTTTAGCAGATGAGTGGAATGTGGTGATGGATACTGATAGCTGTTAACAGAAAAATTGCCTGGTCGAAACTGGGATGCATTGCTTATATCTCCCAAGATAGCCTGGCAGTCTACATCCGCCATCTACGCTGTAGGCCCAATGATGGAAAATGGGTATTAAGCGAGGATACTCTGCTGAATCAGGTCACCGATGCTCATGGAGGATACCCATTGGTCCATCTCTCTTGGAATGAAGGAGGTTCAGAACTGGCTATAGCCGACTCTGCAGGCCGTGTATCGGTATTCGCCATTTCCATGGCGATGAATAGCTTCGGCGGTTCTCGGAGCGCAATGATGGACGCAGACGACGACGGAAACCAAGTAGTCGGCTTGTTGTGGCTGAACATGAATCGCCCTGTACGTAGCGACCCCTCTGGAATCTGTTTTGATATACCAGTTCGCTCAATTTCCCGATTAGGTGCATGGATTTCAGCAGGCGATTAGGTCTAATGGTCGATGGACCTACCCATATTTCCGCCGGCCACCCGTTGGCCCATTCCACCCGGCAAACAGATCAGCATTAGTATGCGTGACAAGAACAGGCCAGATCCGCCTTCTTTACCAAAATCCGGACAACAGATGGGCCGAAATATCGGCGGAATTAAAAACTTCGGGTCACTCCGACAGTATCCTGACGCATGCCGGGCTTGTGGCTGTTCAAGGCAAGCTTCCCCGCCTCGTGTCTTCTAATAGTCAATGCATGCTGACATGTAACAGACCCGGCAACTGGAAATGGAATCATGGTGGCGACCCATTCCGAAAGCCGGAAGATATGTCTCTACCGTGTTCATGTAAAATGGGAACCTGCCCAGTGGGACCCGTCTCAGATGAAGCACTCCAATTCTGGTCATTCGTTCCCTACCCCAAGCTTCCAGTTCGTTCACAGTAAAGTGGAAACTCCTAGCACTATATTTAACACGCAAAGAGACCAAATAGGGGATATGAACGATATCCCCCATCCCAACAATTCTATCTTTTGTCTTACCCACCTCGAAATTATCACTTGCCCCACCGACAGCTCCGGAAGCTCTTCAACAGCCCCCTACGTTATGGGTGTTTTCTCTATTCCGATCCACGCTTTAGATAATCACAACTCGGAGCAGAATGGCTCTTCGAGTGTGATCGTTCGATGGCAACTTGACACGACAGCGCAAAACCTCCACGCAAGCTTTGATGATGTGGTCTCGAAGAAACCAAAGGTCCAAATTAAGGTATGGCCGTCCGCGATTACTCGTTGCTTATCCTCGATCGAGGGCTCCCGACTTACATATATCTTCTTAGCACAATACCGAACTTCGACGACTCGAGGATTTCTATTCTGATCGATTTGTGGTGTCCATAGATCAGATAGAAGCTGGAAATGTACTGGCTGTCACGTATGACGACAGTTCAGTTTCATTTTTGAACCCAACGACTATGAAAAATTTTGACCCTGCTTTAGACGAGAACAATGTATCTGGTATGGCTCAAGTCGGTTTCAATTTTCCAATTGACATTTCAGGTAAATGACTCCTTGGCCGGATACCCTATGGAAGCATGTTTTGACTTCAATATAGGTCTGCACATATCATTTTCCCCTAATGGATGCCTCGCCGTGGCTTTGAATGGCGATTGGGAATTTCATCTGAGGTACATGGAACATTCTATTAGCGCTGAAGATGAGCAGCATGATAGCAGTAAGTCCACTGGCTTTCAATTAACTAGTTCCTCAAAGTTAACCCATCTCGAGATAAATACTCAGCAGTGGTAGCATCAATGGTATTGGGCTTTGCCCGTGCTTGTGGAAGTGATAACAACACCGATGATATCCTGACCGTCGCACTCCGTCAAATGACACCAGGTGAGTCTACGAAACGAGGGATCATCACGGATTTCTGTCTAATCGACTATAGATGCTCAACAACTTTTCATCCACGACGTGTATCGTGCGCTTCCGATGCATGTCGATTTCACCATCGACCAGGATAAGCTTATGACCAATCCATTTATTGTCAGGTGCCTGAGCATGCAAGCAGCTGTTGGATTCAAATCAACATTTATGCGGCGCGATCTTACTGCTGTGGTTCCTTGGATTGTTTTAAACCTTCGGCACATTTCGGTGCTGGTGACATATTTCTTCCAGTATAATAAGGGTGCGAAGGAGCCTGAATCTCATGAAGCTGGTGAGTAGATCTACCGATTGATCCCGCGTTCAGTAGCTAACCTATTATATGCAGATGTTCTGCGCATGGTGCATGCAAATGTCAAATGGGCTCTTGACTTTTCAAAATTCCTAGTTGACGAGCTTTTTGAAATAGCCGATACTCTTGAAAACGGGCCAACCGATTCAAATTCATGGTCACAGATAGGTATGTGAAGGGATTCTCACTAGAGAAATATTAGCCGTAGCTTACGACTAATACCGAGAAAGTGAGCAATATAGAGTCGCCCTCCCTTATAATTCTTTTATCAAGTATGTCACGATCGTTCCTCCGGTATATCTGCCGGGGCCTCCGTGGCTTAACGAACGGCTTCAAAGCGTCCACCAACCTTAGTGGAGAAACATTCCATCTGTACTCCAGCATTTTCACAATGATCGAGGAATCACCCCTGAAAGCCGATGTATACGAAAAGCTTCTGGCCCAAACCGACAATATCGTGAAGCATATCTACCAAGGCGTTGGGCTTGACGATGCTGGCCGTTCCTCGTCAGAGAAGGAATTACTAGTTACCTGCAAGGTCCCTAACGTCCTGCTACCCGCCGTTGCAGCCGTGCTCAAGAAAATCGTGCCACCTATGAGAGGTGAAGTAGACCGGATGGCGTTGTACCTATTTGATTATAGCTGGCTTGGCGTGGGTGACGACAAGAGATCCGAACTATACAGGCGCACATACGATGTGGATGTCCTGAAAAAGGTGCCGGTATTGAGGGAACCGCCCGGAAACAAAGCGCAGGGTGGGAGGAGATGTGTCAGGTGTTGCGGGCTTGCCGAAGACACTGTACCTTCTAGACCACTCCTCGCTTTCCGTATGGGCTTGCTGAAATGCCCGATCTGTGGCGCCCTGTGGACGATTGAAAACAACCGCTGACGGAAAGATTTATATTGATAAGGCTCTTATTTGTTTGGAAATTATATTGTTTTCTCCATCTCAGACTAATCTAAGGGGTCGTACTTATTATGCTTTTCTTAAGAGCCAGGGGTCAAATACTAGATATAAGATATTATCGAGGAGTATCGGGGAGTTACTGGAAGACGGGGAGGAAAGAAAGTGGTTGGCTGTTTGTTATTTGGAGAATTTCGAATTCATACTTCAAAAAAGAGGTGGGAACGGGCTGTCGAATTTTAAAGCGGTCCGCTACATCTCTTGCGTGCGCTCGCCGATTGAAGGTATACTTAGAGTCGAAGGGAACGTTATCCTTTCTTGCAATACTTATTTTGTCGAATTCCTGGATCGCGATTTGCTTGTTATGCTGAATAGAATTAACAACCCCTAGGTTGTATGCTCGAACTTTTCTTCATTGAAGGCTGAGGCCATTGCCGATTAGATAAATGGTAGTATCTGAGGGATATGTGCACCGTATCTCTCTGAAATAATTTCAGCATTGGAGCGGATTCAATTGTTGATTTCCTACAACGACAGGAGTCGAGTATAAGAGCTTTATGATATGTCAGAAATGTCTTCATTGCTGATGGTTGCATCCTTCTAAGATACATGATTCTGAGTCGACCGAAGCTGATCAACGCAAGTCCAACCCGCAACGAGTGTCCCACAAACTCCCTCCCCTCCCCAGATTTTCATGTCCTACATCTAAGCCTGCAGAACAACGGATTAGCAACGGTATTTCAAGGAACGAGGCGTCCATAAACCCGCTCCCATATCGAATTCCAAGTATCGTACCTTAACAGCATACTTCCTCTGGGGAAAGTGCATCTGCTTCTTCTTCTGCTTTTCCGTAACCAACGAAGCCTCGTGCTTTGTGAGGCGTCTTCGGATGGCGCGGGTCTGCTTGGGTCGGAGGTCGAGGGGAAGGTACTTCTTGTTCTTGTAGAAGATACGGAGTTGAGAGCGCTGGTTGGCGTTGATGACTGTGAGGACACGGGCGATGGATTTGCGGAGGTCGTGACTATTGAGAGTGAAAAGAACCGTGGGTTAGTTCCTCTGTGTCGATAAAAAATGCCCTCCGTCACCTGCTCGTATCTCCTTCATCCGCTCCCGCGCATCGCTTCTTATCCCGGGGTTCTGGTATCTTATTTCAACACGTACATTCTGGTCAACTTCGACGCAGCACCACCGGAAACCTTCTGGACACGGAGCTGGCCCAATTCGGTCTTCAACTCATCAAGTTGCTTGGTGAGGTCGTCTTTGCTCTTCCCCCACAGCTGGCCAGCTTTCACCTTGGCGGACGACTAGAAAAAAAGATACGTCAGCGTATATCCAGAAATCGCCAATATCTCCATCGGAATATCAATCCTACCATCTTGTCTGCGTCGAAGTGGTATCGTGGGTGTTGTTGTCGACTTCGAAAGGAAGGTTGAAGATTGCGGGCGGCTTCAATTTGATGTTCGTTGTGGGACTAGGGTTTCGCTTTTTTCTCAGTGTGGTCGCTTTAGTGCCAAACGCGGAATAGGCGAGCTTGGGAAGCCTTCCGCTCACGTGACTACTATCCGCGTTCGCCGCATCAAGTGACATGGGTCGAGGTCAACTTTGTCTCGGAGGATGGATAGTGTCAAGATGAAGGATGGCAATGCGGATGAAAGTTGTTGAAGGTATTCTTTTGAAGGATCAGGTGTACGATTCTGCTATATGATATGATAATTCTATTCTCCTGAATCAAACCCGCTTTACTCTTTCCTTTTGCGTTGTTTCGCGTTGCCTGAAAATGGCATCATCAACAGGCTCAGGCTGGGCACAGCTTCGACAGCAAGCTCGGTCTCTGGAGACACAGGTATGGAAGACCTGATGGCTGCGGTGGGGAAATATGGCGGCATACTGACTGTCACTTGCTAGACCGAGACCTTATTTCACACCTATTCCCAATATGCATCAATGACAAAACTCCCACCGAAGCCTTCTGAAGAAGAGCAACGGATCCAAAACCAGCTAAAAGACCTCCTCGAACAGGTACTACACTGTCGACACTGCTTGAACCTATTATACGCGATCACCGCTAACAAGAATTATTAGAGGGAATCACTTATTTCACAACTATCCCGTCTCCTCGACTCAGAATCCGCCCTCACATCCTCAGCCCTGAAACAGAACAATCTCTCCCGCCATCGTGAAATCCTCGCCGACCACCACAAGGAACTGAGGCGTCTTAACAGCGCCATATCCGAAACCCGCGATCGTGTGAACCTTCTCTCAACTGTCCGTTCCGATATCGATGCATACCGCTCCGCGAACCCCGGCGCCGCGGAGGCAGAGTACATGCTAGAAGAACGGGGGAGGATTGACAACAGCCACAATATGATGGACAACGTCTTAAGTCAGGCATATGCCGTGAATGAGAATTTTGGATTACAGGGAGAAACATTAGCGAGTATAAATCGACGGATCGTGGGTGCTGCGAGCCAAATCCCAGGAGTAAACTCCTTAATCGGCAAGATCGGGGCGAAGAGGAGGAGAGATGGTATTATCCTCGGTGTTTTTATTGGGTTCTGCGTCCTCATGCTGCTCTTTTTCAGGTGATCCAAGGCCGATTGTTTATAGATACAAGTGTCTTCTTTGTCTTTCTATATTCTTCTTTTGGGGGAAACGAGCAAGGCGTTCTATTATATTATACATAATTATCGATTGGTCATCGCGGTTTGGGATTTAATGGAATGGGGATTTGCGCAAGGCCTTTAGACCATTGATTACACCTAGCCTCTCGTTCAAGCTGGTATTGAAACTTGAGGTTTGCTGTTTGGAGCGTGAACTCGCCTTGAGCCGTCTTTCACTAGAACCCGAGGGCTAGAAGCTCGTTTCTTTTCCTCCACCAGCTTGCGAATCCCATTATTCAATCCTTCCAACTCTCCCTCCTCCGCGGGTCCGCTCCCTGCCCAACGAATTCGACAGTTCTCATCCAGGAGGAAGACGTATCCGACTTTCCCGTTCATGATGCCAATCGCCTCTTTTAGGCTGTCGGTGAATCCTTTCCTGACTAGGAAATACCTCCCATGCTGTTCTGTTGGCATCGTCTGTCGCATGCGCCACATGAACATCCGTATAAGCCAAGCTTTAAGTGTGTTATCCTCCACATTGATCTCTACACGCTGAGCCAGCTCCCCTCCTTCCCGAAGCGCTTGATGCATGTCCGGGTTATTTGGTTGCCGTACAAATGTAGCTACCTGTCTCTCTGCCCACAGACCGCAAAATACGCTGACAACTGACACTTTTCCTTTGAGTATGGATGTTGTGTTCTGTAGTTCTTTCGGTGAAGACAGGGTATTTCCTGCCAGGTTGGGAAAATAGAGAGCTTTGTCTCCTCTAAATAACCGCGAGTTTGAGATAAAGGTTTTCCCTTTGTGGTGGCGGAGGTTGCTCCATTCTCGGAAGTAGGGTTTCGAAACTTGTTTTGTCCTATCGTATCATTCCGATGAAGAGGTTAGTCTAAGCGATACCTCTCCCTCATATTGTATTATTGCGGTGGGATAAACGGAATTCAAAAGGAATTGGAGAGTACGGACAGTTCTCTGCGTCGTTCAACATGCTTCTCATAATTTACAAAGTCATCACGGCGCTGTCGCAACGTTCGAGTCTCGATTCCAGTATTTTGCCCAGGCTGGGGAGGGTATTGTAAACCTAGTGGGCGAGCGAGCGGATTTGGGGTGAATTCTTCCCCATCGCGACCGGCTTGTTCAGTGGGAGAGTTTTGCGACTGTTTAGTTGATTTCGGAGGTTGAGGGATAGAGGATTTCTTCGACTTATTGGAAGCAAAGCGGGCAAAGGATTTCGGTAGGGTTCTCCGGTATTGACATCGCAGGCAGCGACCGCTTTGGAAAGCCAAATTGGAGTCAATGGGTAAACTGAAGGTCGAAGGCTTCCACATTGTAAATTGAACAAGTCTGCGAGGGACAATTGAAGCCTTTATTCAGGTTTCCGAATCAGATCTTTCTTCTCCTACTGGTGGAAGGCTTCAATCAAATCGGATTACATAACCTTGGAAGCTTAATTGGTAACGTGACTTGGCGTCTTTTCGTGGTTCCGAGATTCGCGTGTGACACGTCTTGACCCGCAAAGAAACCATGGAACTTCCTCTGTGGAAGGCATCAACCTGTAATTCCCACACAATTGAGGGATCTCTCTCTATCTATATAACATGGCTTTCCAAGGACTCCAGACTTCTTCTTTCCCGTTAGTATCATGGATCAGGAAGCGATTATGGATGCTGGAAAGAAGAGGAAGTTGGACTTCTTCAAGGAGCTAGACAAACTTGATGTGATCAGTGATACTGAAGAACACAATAATGACAATGCAGGTGTGCGAGAGAAGCCTACTTCTATACCTAGGCTGAACCCGGCGAATAATATACTCGTTCCGAGGTCTCCAGATTGTGTATTTGTGGAAGCTCGAACTGCGCCCAAGCCGAAAACAGATATTGGCTCCAATGCGACCAGTGTCGTGAAAGGAACACCACATCTAACCAAGAATCCGAATAGGGATGTGAAAGATAAGATGGAAAACTCACCGTCGAATCATCCCGAAGCCAGCACTGTGCCCAGGAAAAAGAAAAAGAAGGGACCAAGTTCTCCCCGACAGTTACTAGAGTCCCAACAGATATTCAAAGGACTCGTTTTTTGTCAGTGTTTTCTTCTACGTCTGATAGCTGGTTCTATATCTAACTCATTATACAGTCTTCGTGCCCAATAATGACGTCTCTCCCGCTCGCCGAATGCGAATCAACAAAGCCCGTGAGCTTGGTGCTGTCTGGGCCAAGACATGGCATGATCAGATCTCCCATGTTATCGTTGATAGAGAACTATGCTACGAAGACGTCATGAGGTACCTCAAGCTTAGATCGTTTCCCGTAAGTTCTTCAGTTGAGAGAGATATCACATTTCTATTTGCTGACCTTCTTGAAGCCTAGTATGGCTCTGGTAAATGATACCTACACTGCGGATTGTATAAAATTCCGATCCACGGTCGATGTGTCATATTCACGGTTCCGAGTCAGGGGAGCTCAGTCACCAGATACGCGCGAACCGGCATCATCGGCACAACCATCATTAGCCTTGAAACCTTACGGGAAAAGGTCGCCGGTGGCTACACCTCCTCGGGCAGAAGAAGACCTGGAATCTTTCCTGGGTCGCCCAGAACCTAATACAGTAGTGGGAAATGGAGGTGTGGGAAACGGAGCAGTGGGGAATAGAGCTAAGGGGAACGAGGTTATGGCAAGAAGAGTCATGGGAAACCAGGGTATGGGAAATGATACTGTGGCAAAGGGGGTTATGGGAAACGAGGCTACGGGCAACAGAGTTATGGGAAACAGTGAAGCTATCCCGAATTCTAACACGGTCCATGACGTGTTGGAAGAGTTGATTGAAGAAGTAAAAGGGGAAGAAGTTCTGGTGCGTGACGTGATGTTGCCCTTGTTTTTCATGTATATGGGTTCTAATTTTCTTTCTCAGCCACTAGATTCTGAGGAAGACGAGCTATCTACCACAACTTCGTCAAATGACGAGAGACCGAAAAAGAAAAGCATGGGGAGAATTACGGCAAACCCAAGATGGCAGCAGTCTTTTACCTGTATGCAAAAACATGATGGCAAAGAAGATAACCCGAATGCGCGTACTATTGGCATCCTGGAGCAGATGCTCGAGCACTACGAGCGCACCTCGGACCAGTGGCGAACAATCGCCTACCGGAAAGCTATTAGTGCTTTGCGGAGGGAAAAGGAGAAGATCGTCAGTAAGGATCAGGCTCTCCGCATCCCATGTATCGGTGAACGGTTGGCTTCTAAGATAGAGGAAATCGTGTGGACAAACCGACTCCGCCGCCTAGAGTACGCCAATCTTGAACCAAATGATAAAATCCTCCAGATGTTTTTGAATATCTACGGAGTAGGGTTTGCACAGGCTTCGAAGTGGATCGCGCAGGGGCACCGTTCTCTAGATGACCTGAAGAAGGTAGATTTGACTAAGAATCAACAAATCGGCGTCGAGCACTACGATGATTTCCTTCAACGGATTCCACGCGCCGAGGTTGAAGCACACGGCGATGTTGTCCGCCAGGCAATTCTAAAGGTGGATCCGGGCGTCCAAGCTATGATCGCTGGGTCATACAGACGTGGTGCTTCAAACTCAGGGGATATTGATATGCTTATCACGAAACCCGGCGCCTCACTGGATGAGATTCGGTCACTGATGATGGACGTAGTCGTTCCCGAACTCTTTCAGAAAGGGTTTCTTCAGGCCAGCTTGGCGATATCTAACCGATCCGATGGGTCTAAGTGGCATGGCGCCTCAGTTCTACCTGAGAGCAAGGTCTGGAGGCGGATAGATTTGCTTTTTGTGCCGTGGGATGAGATCGGTGCCGCGTTGATCTACTTTACGGGAAACGACATCTTCAACCGCAGTCTGAGACTTTTAGCCAGCAAGAAGGGGATGTGTCTCAACCAACGCGGGCTGTTTGAGGATGTGCTGCGTGGCGCGAACCGCATCAAAATGAATGCGGGCCGTTTACTCGAGGGTCAGAATGAGAAGCGGATCTTTGAACTTCTTGGAGTACCCTGGCGTCCACCTGAGCACCGTATATGCTGATTTTTCATATTTTCCTTACAATAAATAAGTTTATGGTAATCGTCACGACTTTAGAAGTCGAAGCTTCGTCTTTCTTTCTCTTTTCTTCTCGTATGCAGTCCGTGACTATAGCAACCTCGGGAATACTAGTAGACATATAGTACCTACTACCTAGTAATTATGTGCCCTCCTTAACGAGGGAACTCAACCAGCTCTTTGCATCTGAAACGCAAGTGTCGGGACCGAAGCCACTAGAATAGGCCAAAAGAAGAGATCAATTCTAATGGCCTTTGGGCCATATGAATCTAAAGGATGCCAAGTTCCAAGAGCAAGACACAGAAGAGTCTCAAGACTCAAGGTGTCTGCTTTCTTTCTTTGCCTCCCTCCTAGCTCTATCAAACAAGCTTCTTCTAGTCCTCGCTACCCTTTTGTTCTTCTCACCAAAATACTTATGGTAAAACGATATCTTGAGAAAGGCAGGATTCGAATCCATAGATCTTGGTTTTCATTCAACCAAGTAGGTACCTACCTAGTCATCGAGGTGTTCACCGTTTTAGCTCAGTGGTAGATCCCTTTCCCGTAAGGTTCAACAATCTGTCTCTTATCGAATGAATCAGGTTCTCAGAGAGGCTATCAGCATAGTCCTCTGGATTCACACCCTCACCTCCTCTCTTTGTTTTGTAGGGGGGACAATAGCAAGGTTAGGAGACTTGAAGACAGCTGCAGAGGTACCTCCACCAGATGGAAAGAAAAGAAGGTGTACCTTACTTGATAGCATCTGCACGCCTGCATGTGTAGTCACTCGGATGCACCTAACCATCTGTGCCTCGTACCTTAGTAGAAGTCGGTGTGGGTGAGCACACCAGACAGCAAGAACAAGCACGTGAACCAATCACCGGGAGGAAACAGCGAGGCGGAGAGCCCGAAGGAGTTTAGCGTCAGCGGTGAACAGCAGGATCCAAGATCAACGCGTGAGAAGTGCCAAGACGGCCAGACCGCCCTTGCCTGTTCTCTTCATTTTGCCGTGAATTTCCCATCTTGACGTTCAACAGAAAAAAAAAAGAAGAGAAGAAGTAACAGATATAGGAGAGAGGGTGTTCCCTTCTAACCTCTATACTCTTTTCCTCTGTTGTAGACAGATTATCCCTTTTTCTTCTTCTTGGTTGTACTATCCATCCTCGTTATCGCTGTTGTGTTATCGCGTCCACAATCGCACATCCCACCACAAACCCACACACAAAATCCGGTGACGTTGGTGCGAGAGAAAGATCATTCCCACAACACTTCTCCTACTTGTGTTCTCTTCTCTCAAAGGCTGTTGTTGCATTCGACTTTGTGGCTGCTGCTGTTCCTCTCGGCACGCCGCAGGATTCTTCCAGGATGGGCCGCAAACCAAATCAGCTGATCCTCGAGTTCTTTATTCGCGGGCAGAAACTGGAAGACTCCAGCAACCGTTATCAACACACCTGCAAAGCATGCGGCGAAGTTTTCCCCAAGGGTCGGATTGACAGCTTGACCAATCATCTGGTGAAGAAATGTCAAGCGATCCCCATGAGAGATCGGCAGAGTGTGCTCCTCCGATTACACGAACTTCCGGACCTGGCTGATGGGCGCGTAGGTGACAAGGACTCGGCGGGTGGTGCTTTGAGCAAGGGCAAGACGGTCAATTTGCCGTATTCGATGAAACCCGCGTTTGACGGGCTGAACGTTCTCGCAGAGGCTTCCAGACAGGTTGGTGCATCGGATCAGGGTAATGGCCAAGCTCAATCGCAAGCGACGGAAGGAGGCAAGGCCGTGATTGTCGACCCGGCCCTCGAGGCAGAGGGATACCATGGCTTCCCGCACCCGGAGAGCATGGTCGAGCACAGTGATCAACAGCTTGGAGAGATGCTAAGTAAGCCACCCGATTGTCTACCCTACTTTTATTCAGAGAAAACTTGGTGCTAACGGGGATGTGTGACCAAAAGGCAGGATCAATCAGGCCTCGGGGCCTCCAGGCCTCCCTACACAAACAGCAGAAGCTTCGTCATCCTCCCCGCAATTGCCCAACACATCTCTACCGAACGATTCGGTCACAATCGCTCGCCAGTCATCACAGCTATCAATGATCGCGGCGTCCGCCAGTGAGATGGTCCCGCATGCAGGGTTGCCAGCAGGGAATGAAGGAAGCAACTCCAATTTAAATTGGACTTCGAGGCTTTTTGATGGAGATAATACGGACGCAGGGTCTAGCCCGCTATCTCTGGAGGCTTCACAGGAGCAACTGCAACAGCACCCCGGATTGACGGCTGCCACTCAACGCGCCGCTACTTATCCTCGCCCAATTGCAATGAACCCAAACACCCACGCAAAGGGATTTGTCAACGACTTCGGAGATTCAACCAAGCCAGCCAAGCCCAAAGTTCGAGGAAAGTTCTCGGCGACAAGGCGGAAGGAAGTGAAGGAGGTCCGGAAGCGTGGCGCATGTATGCGTTGCCGGATGCTGAAGAAACCGGTTTGGATCAACCTTGCTTTATGTTTCTCACGGTAGCTAACAGTCTTACAGTGCTCCGGGGACAGTCCCTGTGTGACCTGCAAGGGCGTGGAAAGTGCTCGTCTGTGGAAGCAACCCTGCATTCGAACCCGTGTTGCTGAGGAACTTGATCTCTACTCTGCTGGTAAGATACATTCTATAGCTGCTATCTTCAACTACTCTAGGATAACTGCTGATATTTGAATAGGCCTTCATACCACACTTTCCTATCATGACGTGAACAGTGTCAAGAGCCAAGTGCAATTCGAACGCTATCCGGGGCTCATTGAGGTCACCCACTTCGAAGGAGAGCCACATTTCATGACGTTTAGCGCTCTACACGGGTACAGACATCATGATTCAAATTTAGATCCACATTTTCAAGACCTAGGCCACGACAACCCCCTTAACGCGGAATCACGAGAGCTTTATTTGCTAGACTGTGATGGAGCCGAGTTCTCGAGAAGATTGGAGCAGTATATGAAACAAATGGCCTCCGCTTTCTACGAGCAAGAACCGTCCAGCTTCATGAAACCTACGTTGATTCTCGCTGCGGAGCTCAGCGTACAAAAAGAGGTATGGAATCCAACCCCCTACCCTATGGCAAACTGTTATGATGAGAATTCATTAACTGATATGTTTCTCACAGGATGTCCTACTTCAACGGGTCCTTGAACTTTGGACTGCGACTCATCTTTTGGTCGATGTCGAAATGCACTGGAAGATTTTCTCCAACGCGAGCGTTCCCCAATCCTCTGCCGAAACGCTGGACCCAAAATCGCATGATACTCGCAAATCAATTAATGACGCTATCGATTCAGAATCATATGCGCTGATGTGTGGTCAACTACGTGCGGCAACTGAGAAAAGAGCTTCACATCTTAGCAAGTTGGTCATGAATGATTTAGAGCGACGGCTACTCCAGCGGCAACAGAGCTGTTGGTTTGAGACGTTCTTGGTGGCAATCATCCTGTTGAACTGTGTCGAGAGAGCAAGCTGGCTCTTCCGTACATGGGATAATGACCACTTCACTGGCAGAGTAAGTTCTCTACGACGAGTCCATTAGAGACAACCAAAGCCTTGTTAGAATGTTCGCTTTGTTTTGCTGACTTATTTTCAGTGGCCTCTTGATCGTCGTCCCCCTTATTATGCGGAACAGGGAGAGCGGTTCTCTGACATCCTTCATATGCTGCTGAAGATGCGAGGTCTACCTCCCAAGACTAGCCCTCGTCCTGATAACGGCGTCCTCAGGGCCGTCGAGGGAAGCGAAGAAGCTGCGTGCAACTGGTTTGAAACTATCGGTATTACCAGTGAGTAAAATCCAAGACGGTGACTGTGACAATTATGGGACCTTTTACTAACCGTCGTTGAAGCTCAAGTCCTTGAGCAATGCCAGGCCGCTGGATTTGATCCCAACAACTCTCGCTCTTTCGAACTTAAATACTGCGCCAAGATCCTCCTTCCTGCCAATTGTTACACTTAATATCGACATCTCGGCCTGATTTTGCAGACCTAGATACCCGCTACCAGACACCCTACGCGCCTCATTTTCACACCACCTAACGTTTCCCTACTAATTTTTTTAATGACATGACTTGAGCTTCTTCATTTCAATACGACGAATCCGACTAAAACGAATGGGTGGCTATCCGTGCTTCTTTTATTCTTGCAATAAGCTCTACAGATGTATTTTCCTTTGTCTCACCTAATGAACCCTTCTTAGATGCCTTCAGGTGATTGCACAGAATGCTTTCACTGTTTGCACTGCTTTCACTAGCGCCATAATGCCTGCTAACCGCCTCTCTCTTTACTTTTCTTTTATCTGGGTTGGCTATCTCCTTCCTGCTCTCATACTTTCTTCCGTCACGTCCGAACAGAGCGTTCTTTCCTATGTTTCCAACCCGAAAGGGGATGATTTTACTTTTCCTTTTTTTACTCGAACCGGAGTTACCAGGTCTTCATTTCAACGGAGGATCAGGAGTGAATGGAGGATATAAGCAACGGAGCCTCGTGTGTAACGGTGGCGAATAATGAATGATCGAATTACGAATAAAAAATGGGAAGCAGAAGGATAAGGGGTTGCAGAGAGCAGATGGGACGGAATACCCAAAACGAAGCTGATAAGATATGTATGGTCTACAATAAATAATTGCAAAGTAATGTATGCTTCTTTTTAACTTCTCCTTCTACTCTCTATTCGAAAAGAAAAGGAATGGAATTTGCTTTCTCTACTCAGTACACACGATCAACCCAACCAACCCTTTACTTTACACCTCCCGTCCAATGAGAAAAACACCAATTCGCAGACCATGCCTATCTTGACCAGCTACCCTTCCGTTCAGGGCGAGTATGTGAATAGGAACCATAGCCTTTCGCGAGCAAGGGGCTCCAATCCCGATACCTCTCTTCCGCCTGCCGTCGCTGTTCCAATGTTATCCTGGGGCAGTCACCGGCCTTAGAAGGGTGCCTGGAATTTCCCCAGGGGTCATCCTCAAAATGCACACTGCCGTCCGATCGCTGTTCCGCCGATTTCTCTTCGGTTTGGGTGCCTGTCGTTTGGGATTCTGGTGACGCCGCGGCGGCTTCCTTCTCTCCATCTGGCTCCGATGATGGAGGGGCGTTAAGCCACGCAGGAGGAGAAGGAACGGCGTCTACTGCCTCGAGAATAACGGCATACAGGGGACTGCTAGGTGGCCAATCGTAATCACCAATTCCGGCAGCGTCTTCGATGTATCTTCCCGCGTCGACGACAGCCCTATATCCTTCCGTTTTAGTATAACCCTCCACGAACGATTGTCCAAAGAAAAAAAGAAGAGAGAGAAAACTAACCACTCATACCCATCCACCCCATTCTTCCCCCGAACATACCCCACCAACATCTCCTGAAACTTCATCGGAAGGTTAAGCAGCGCCTCTTCCGAATGATGGAATTGCGCCCATCGGGGTTTTACGGGGTGGAATTTCGGGACGCGCGAGATGGGGAGACCGGGCTCGTTGAGGCAGATGTATTCTTCCGGGGGGGAGTAGAGTTGGTTAGGTTGGCCGAAGAGGAGGAGTTTTCGTTTGGGGGGTGGCATGGTTGGTGGTTGGGTTGAGGTCTTTTCTCTTAGGGGGTGAGTAGAGCCGTTGATCTCTTGGAGAGAGAGAGAGAGAGAGAAAAGAGAGAGAGAGAGCTGGATATGGCTGTCTGAGGAGTGGTTATGGAGGTTGATATTGGAGCATGATATTGGGGGTTTTGCTCATTCTTATATCCATTGAAGATTCAGGGGATGAAACAGACATCAAAGAAATAAGCGAGAGCATATGCACCATCGTGTAGTGGAACATACATGATAATGTTCTTTATGTTTCTTGCAGATGTGTCTTGGACCCTTCTCTCACCCTCTCACCCACGCCCCTTTCTCAGACATGAGAGTAAGTGGTTCATGAGAGCAAACACATAACCAAGAGCAAGAGAAAGAAAGATAAGCTAAAGAATGAGAATAGTATTTTATTCAGTCTAAGGAAAATCTACCTATTCCGCTCCAATTTCATGGTCATCCCCTTTATGTCTAAAATCTCTAAGAATCATCCCCAAAGCCAGTGGCCTCTAACCCTGTAATGAATTGACCAAGCCCAACTCAAATGAGTAGACTAATCTAAAGTGCTTTTACCAAATGTCAAGGTCATTTTTGACTGTGGTCTTCTGAGAAAGACCCCAACCATCGTCACAAATTGATCCTCCTCCTTGGTTGCTTCCGTTGAGGTGCTTTTCATCGTCGTTCCCATGGACACTAATCCCCCTGTTGTCATCGTTTCCCCCATTGTCACGCGTATCGGATCCCCAGGCACCGCAAACACAGCTGTGAGGACGCTCAGAGGAGCCAGAGGCCTGCTTGCCCCAGCCCCAGCCCTTGCCAGAACCCCAACCACCAGACTCACTATCGTTAGAAGGACGTTCGTCAACGGATTCGGAGACGGCGGTATCCTCGTGAGTCTCCTGGTCGTCATCGTCCATACATCCATGGCAGCGAGCCCATCCGCAGGGACATGCGCCGTAGTTGTATTCAGGACTGTTCCGTTCACATCCCCAGCAATCATACTGACCACAGTCGTGACAGTAATCTTCAGATTCGTGATCTTCGGGGTTGTTCTTTACCCAGTCACCATCTTTGTTGTTTTCGTAAGTGTTATCCTTGGATCCCCAGGTGTTGTCGCCGTTAGCCTTGGTTTTAGAGTAAGATACCCAAGGATCGTCAGGAGTGACCTCCGCTTTTGGGTGACGGAAGGTCTTTCTGGTGGCCCAGCTGTTAACACTAGAGTCGGACTTGGCTGTCTCGCGGTACCAGGTAGCCACCTGTTCTGCATTTGGACCGTCAATGGCAGGGAAGCCAGCAGGGTCGGTGGTAGTCGCCTTAGTGGCATGGTCGACGACTGGTCCGCTTTTCTCTATGACTGCTGCATAGTACAGCTTTCCGTCATTGATGGCACCTGGATAAGTCTCTGCAGAGACGAAGACCCTATAGAGAACAACACGTCAATAAAAAAGAACCTTCGTAAAATGTGTGATTAAGTGAGAAAGGGAAGTAAAAACTTACCATCCGGGACCGTCGGAGACGTTCTGGTTCAAATTTTCGAGAACCCTGGCTAGTTCGGGGTGTAGATGGACCGGGAGATCCAAAATACTCCCTTTGTTCGACCAACCAGTGCGGTTGAACTCCTTCGGGAGATCCATTATTGGGAGACCGGGGTGGTTGATGAGGTGAAACTGATTGTGCAATCCCCCGCCAGATTTGAAGATATAGAGCTTTCTGGCAGGAGGCGCGCCGTAGCCAGGCTTTCCAAGAGGCATGTCGACGACAGAGGTCGCCACGTTGGATGTTGTGGGAGTGAGCATGTCAACTGAAGGCATCGTGTTCTTTCACAAGCAAACTTCTCTTAACTAGAGACGAAAGGAGATACGTGAATCTTAGGACGAGAGCGGAGATAAGGAGGATAAAAAGAAGCTGGTTCAAGTTCTTTAAAGTAGAGACGGAAGCACGTGAACGTAAAGGTGAAGGATGAAAGTTGGTTGTAGATGAAGAGAAGAAAAGAGAAGAAGAGAAAAGGAACACGAGAGAAATATGATCGTGTGAAAATAAGTAGACCAGGGCGGACCCGCTTTGCATTCACTCGCGCGTGATAGGTGAATGAAAGTGAAAGAAAGGGAGGGGTTCTTTGCGGAATCTTCCGCCGAGAGATTTGCTCGGCGTCGCAGAGTTAACAGGAAACCTGCGGCGTTGATCATGAAATTATTGGGGGTGCACATTTAGTATTGGGGAAAATCGGAAAGTGCCCCATGGCATTATAAGAACATCATCAGAACTTGAAGTTAGGTTAGAATAATTAAGAAGGACGAGGGGGAAAGATATGTAAGTTGCGTGGTAGGTAGTCTAGATAATTTAGGGCCGAGATTGCTCCCGTAACTGCTGGTTGTAGAGATAAGTGGACTGACTAGTTCTTAGGGAGGTTGGAGTAAACGCCGATGGTATACATGTATGCTCTTTATCCAAAAGCAAGAGTAGCAGAAAGATAATACGAAGCCCGAGGTAGAACGACTAGACATTAAGGAACGCGTAGAAATAGAACAAGAGACGGAGGGAGAAAGCATAGGTAGAAGCTGAACAAGAAGGCAGGAACAAAAACAAATAAGTAGTTGGGTATCAAGTGTCGGCAGTGTAGATTTCATCGTCAACTTTGAAGGCGAACGAAATCAGTATATTGCAACTCATAGGGGTATCAATGTCTCCCAGAAAGGCGCATAGGCCCGAGAGAAAGGAGAGAGAAAGAAATAATACCACCGGAAGCAAGAGACGCACGAAGGAAGGAAGGAAATATATGATTACAAACAGAGCTAGGGCAGTGAAGAAAACGAACCGAACAAGCAGAAAAAGATTAGCAAGAAAAAAAGGGATGCGAAATACGTTCAGTCGTGGCCCCGTATTATCTCATGGCGGATCAGCCCTAATAGTCTTAGGCGATAAGATTCCTTGGCTGGCGAATGTAGAAAGACATCCCCTGATAAAGCGAAAACAAAACGATTTAGGTATAGTTGTCAAAAAAGCAGAACTAGGTTGATAAGAAAAGATAGCACCAAGTGAAGATTTAGATCATGGGTCGAGTTCTCCATCGAGTACTCTCCTAGCAGCATCTAACCGTCGCCTCAGGATCGCTACTGAGCGCATGTCGGCTTTGAAATCGCCATTTGGCTCTGTAGATTCCTGCAGCGAGAGGCAGACCTTTCCGAGACTCTTGAACAGCTGTTCTAGAGCAATCGTATCGTCATTATTAAGCTGTGACGAAGACGAACCAGGTCGAGCCGGGGAAGAGGCTACAGAGACGAGAGACGAGAAAAGAGATGATGTAGGTCGAGAATTCTCTTTCCCGGTTTCAGGAGATAGAATTTGTGTCACCCGGTTTGGTCGAAGGCCCACATCGTCTTCGACGCTCTGGCTCCGTTGACCACGTGGAGTGGAAATTCCCCTCTCCGTTTCCGCAGTAGAGGAAGTTGACGACTCCGAGTCAGGGTAGTCTCTAGATCCGTTGGGAGCTTGCTGAGAGCGCGACGATGATACATAATCGTTCTGCATTGGCCAAGTCTGATTCGTGGAGTACGCATGACCATTTCCATTGCTGTTCCAATTGAGAGCGTTGTCGATCTCGCCTTCAGAATCCTCATCGTCGGAACCCTCTCCTTCAGTTGCTGTAGCGAAGGTGGCAATAGTGGAAACGGAATCGGCACTGGGGTTCCGGACATGGCCCTTGCTCAGTCTGTTGTTTGCTGACTGTTTTGATGTCGCCGATGAATATGACTGGGGCCGCTCAGTCGGTCTTGTTGTTTCGGCAGAGGCATTGGAGCCGTAACTTTCACGGCGTTCCTTAGAGCGAGAATAGTAGTTTCCGAGAGCACTATGAAGGAAGAAATGTTCGTAATCGAATGCATCCTCGCGATCTTCATGGCGTGTTGGCTCAGATGCGTCCGCCGATGCCTCATGGAACTCGTCAAATATAGATTCGTCTTCGGATTCGTTCAATATCTCATCCAGGGCCGCCCTGTCCGATTCCTTGAGCGGCGAATCAAGTTCATCATCAGAGTAGTTTTCCTCCGCGTCTTCGTAGTGGCTCTCCATGATGGAATGTTGGTCATCGTTTTCGGGTGAATGACCAGGAGTATGTTTATTGTCAAGCATCCCTCTGGCGCTGTCTGAACCTTCGGCGACCTGTCCCAACTTATCCTCAAAACCACCTTCTGCATACTGTGGACTAAATCCATAACCAGCATTCGCATTCAAAGAATTTCCTCCATCTCGATACTCAACAGCACCGGTATACCACTCTTCAGCGGCAGTGAACGGGCTAGGAGTGCGTAGACTTTGAAGGCTACGTCGGCGAAGACTATCCTCCTCGGTTCTAACTTTAAGAGTAGAGAGTTTGGTCTTGAGACCCAACATCTGGTCTTGAAGATCACGAACGTGAAGCTGGGAATGAGTACGGGAAGGTGGACTCGAGGAGGGATACGCGGAATTGAACTCTTCCGTTGTGGAAATCCTAGGCACTTCGTTTTGGCCGGAGTTACCAGAAATATGTTGAGCCTCAGGCGTTGACTCTCTTGACGGCTGGTACGTCTGTTGCTGTGGCTGCGGTTCGAACTGCTCCTGCACATCGTCTTCTTGAAGAGCGTCTAGGGGCTGATGTTGGTGGGAAAGAGATCCCAGAGTTCGAGAATGGGCGCTACTAGACCTTGCCGAATCACGGTAATGCGGATTATCGTTATCTCCAAAGTGCAATGTCGACCCAGTGGAGCCCATGGCACTCATAGACCGAAAGACATGTCTGTTTTCTGGTGTGGGTAAGGTGGATTGCAAAGTAGACGGGAGATGGGTCTCGCTCGAACCCCTAGCGTGAACTTGGTTGTTATTAGCATCTCGAGAAAGCGCCAGAGTGCGACCAAGCCTCAATCGCGATCCGGCCTGGCCTGTTTGTACCCTCCGGTCCGACTGGGAAATAGATCTATAGAGGCCGCCGACAGGTTTCTGAGCACCGCCAAGCGGGAACCCCCCCGTATTCACAGGCGAAGGTGAGGGCGACGGTGACATTCGGATGGATGTACGAGCTCTGGATAGATTACCCTCCATAAACTAAATAAATGATCTGTCAGTTCCAGCCCAGGAATCTCTCTCTGTACACCAAAAACAAGGGCAAACAGTTGAGCAAACGAACCGTCAGCCTCTTTTTCGCATTTTCTAAAATCCTTTCCGCTTCGTTGCTCAGCATAGCAGATGATATCTCATCCATACTTTCTTCCTCCCCTTTCTCCTCCGGTATGCTTCCCATACTATTCTCTTCCTCACCACGGGCGAAGCCCGGAGATTCATGGTGCCCGTTTCCCTGTTCCTCTTCATCCCTATGGTAATGTCTATAATCATCGTTGTCGCGCGCCGAGTCCGTTGGCGTTATTTGGCCTTGGAGATCGGTACGATCGACGCGTGAGTGTAGGTCGCCATTCTGTTCCACGTTTGACCCGTCGAACCCATCCCATCGCCCGTTATTACTGTGTGCGCTGACGGTAGAACTGGAATCATCACTCCAACCGTCGCATTCCTCTTCCCTGCCTGCACCATCTCCGCGACTCCAATGCGATTCAATATTCGGTGAACTCGCCAAAACGGGGCTCTCGTTGCCGGCAGAAGAATTGTTCTCGTGCCACGAATACGTCGATCGCGGAGGAGACGCAACACTATCCTCCTCTCCAATATCTGATAGCGGTGGTCCAACCTGATGTCCTCCCAGCGCCCACAGATTGCGAGGCGGGCTCGGTCGTTTATTGTCCTGCCTGTTCGGGAACGAGACCGCCATGCCAATCTCCGAATCGTCCTCTGGTTGTTCTCGGTCTCGCTCTGTAGATTGAGGGTGAAGAGATTGTTCGTGATCCCTTTCCTGTAGGTGGCGAAAATCGGGGGGAGAAGGCAATTGCGATGGCTCGAAGGGTGGCGAAGGGGTTGAGGTCTCCCGTTCGGTCTCATAGGGTAGAATCATATCGGGATTGGTCAAGGTCGGAGAAGGAGGAAGGGTTAACGAATGCTGGGCGTCAACCATTGAGGCGTTTGCGGACCGGGCACCTGGGTCCTGGTGATTCATGGTAGAGGTGGACTGCATGTCGGAAATAACTAGGTTTTCAAAGGGAGAGAAAGCCAGGCCAGACACGAGCGAAGACCAGGAAGATGGCGGCGCTCCCCACCCCCCTGGGGAGGGTTCAATTGCTGGGAAGTATGTGCCGGGGGGCTTCTGCGATCACAGAGAGTTTTTGAGGAATGGCAGAAACATCTAGGAATGAGGAATTGGCCTTAATTGGAGGGAATTGGACTGGCTGTGGAACGGGTGGACGCAGAGACTGGGGTGGGGGGGATTAAAGATAATTAAAGGGAGGAAATAAAGGGGGAGAGAGAGTTCGACCAGCAGCAACAATGAGAGAGAGGCACAGCACAGAGAGCAGGAATGTGAAGATGAGAAAGAATGATAATCTCCGTATAGATATGAAAGAAGATGAAGAATCTCTATCTTGCTGTTCTGATCTCTCTCTTGTCCTTTTCTTCTTGGTACCACGTAGCGCATCCGTCGTTCTTTCACGAGGTTTGATCGGGCAGAAAAAAACGAGAAAAAGGAAATATGAGATCCTCAGATCCTCATTTCAACTTCAACGTTGAAGATCTCAAGAAATCAACAATTTATTCCTTCAACCAACAGTTCGACCTCGATTTCTAGACAGAAATTTCGTCTTCTTTATTCTTAATTCATGATGAGAGACAGAGTAAATATATATATTCTACGATACTCAGAGAAAAGCTTCACGGTTTTATGGACAACGATCGGGTAGCTACACCAAAGTATTCCTTCCCGACGGTGAATAAAGGAAATCTACCCGTGTTTCAAAACGGGCAACCAGAGTTGACGGTTGAAACATTGAAACATCCTTTATGAGTACGGGAGGTTCTTCGTTGAGCATCATAGCAGTTATTTCCTACAATGTTCTTACTTGATATGCTGCTTCTGCTATGCGAAGTGCCATATCTACACTTTCCCAACGGAGTTACACCTAATTACTCTTTCTTGAAAGATCTCTTCTTCTTCTTCCAGTTGTATAAACAGAGACCAACGCTGGACTTCCATCTTCTGACCATAGGAACGAGCGGACTTTTCTTCCAAAGATCTTCTAGTACGCCACAGAAGAGAACACATCTAGAAGACGTAAGTTGATCCATGGTTATCTCAAAAGCCTATGGGTGGAAGTTCCTCTTTGACTTATCAATAGATTTGGAATGGAGTCATCTCGGAAGAGGTGATGCCCTTGTTGCGAGCGGTATAAAAGATCTTCCAACAATTGAGACACTCGGTTCCTAAGACCAGTGACTCCAACAACCTCCATCGTCGTGATCACTTCCATCTTCTCGCTCGGTCCCTAGGACCAGCGACTCCAACCATCCCTATTAATCTCGCCTTCTGTGGTCTTCCCAAAGCCGATGCACGACACTCGATATTCAGGACCAGTGACTCCAACGTCCTCATTGTCACCTCTGTGGTCTTGTACTACACACCCGGTCCCTAGAACTAGTGACGGATGAAAACCCCCCTTTCCTCCCCGAAATGGAGGCAGGAACAAACGAGACAGCTATGAGGGTACCCCAAAGAAAAGAAGACATCCAGAAGTAAGTTGATCCATGGTTATGTAAAAAGTCAACAAGTCATAGAAGTTCCTTTCTAACTCATCAACAGGTGAAAGGGCCTATAAAGGACGGAATGGAAGCTCAACCAACAACTACTTCATTCAATTTCGAAAAATATATATTTAATAATTGCAAACGAGCGGGGAATGTCGATCCTCCAAGAGCTTGATGATCTCAGAAGCGATGTTGCCTCCCTCAGAAGGTCATTAAAGCTGAAAGATGCACATCTTCGACCGCTACGGATGAGGGCACTTGACGAGTGGTCGAACTGGAACCGAGATGGAGATCTTGCCGACCAACAAAATGATGAAACCCACGGCGGCAACATCGTTGAAGATGTCCACACGATTGGTTTTATGAAGGGAAGAAATAGGCCAAGGTCAAGAGCTTGGGTGTCCGCATTTAATCGCCACTATGGCGTGTCGTACGATGAGTTTGAGGTCATTGATGTGGAAGACCTCTCAGACATGTTTCTTGAGGTTCTCGATATTCGAGCCAGTGTGGGAGTTATGCGGAGGTGGAATCTTCTCACCAAAGAGACTACAAGACTGCGAGAGATGATTCTCTCCCGGTGTGAAGTGGTCATCGAACAGTGGCGGAGCGGAGTGGATGATTTTCTTCAGGAAGACTCGGAGAGTCTCAATCTCTACAAGGAGATTATCACGATGTATTATTGACCCATTTCATGTACTAGTATGAAGTATGGTATATTTGACTGTGTCACTTCTTCGGCCTTGTTTATGCTTGTTTCCACAATGTCTACTACCTTTGAACAGATCATATAGGTTCTACGGCGCCGTACGAACACCTCGTACGATGCTTGTAAACGATAGTTGATGAAGACTCATATCGGTTTTAATAGTAACACTCGTACGGGAAACGAATTTTCAAAATAAAAATAAAATAAAAGGTTATATATAGCTCAGACGACGATATTTTTGTATTTTTGATATATTCTTTATCGCGCTGCCATCAACTATCAATACTTGATGGTATCAATATGGCGGAGGAAAATTGGTATTTTTCGATGATTTATACGTATGAGACGCGTAAGATACATAAAATACGTTTCAAGTCCATCTACAGACTACACGCCTCATGGCGGCTATTTGCTCATAGGCAACTTTGAACCCAAGCTTCCTCTACATTTCCCTAGTTCTTGGTCATCTCCAGGACATTCCAATAACGCTTGGAGGGCTAATGTCACCTCTTCGGCGGTTGACCTTGACATCGCGGCGTACTATGTTCTCCTTCGCCAAAAAGTCGCCCTGGCAGCTACCGCCCAACACGGGGCCTCCAATTCCTCAACATGAACTCGTTGACGAGAAGCTTTGTCCTGATTACAATTCCGCTATTTTCTACCCAGCAAAGCCCGGGGAAGTACTGGCCAAGAAATTCCAACTCCTGGTCAAAATCGGCTGGGGATCGCAATCAACCGTGTGGCTCGCCCGAGACGTTTCAAGGTACGTACCTATCCTCATCCGTAACCACTCTCTTGCCTGCTTCATGCTGACTGCCGATAAACTGATCTCTGGTTCTCACACTTAAGACTCAAATGGCAATCTGAACAAACAGTGGCCTTGAAAATAATCAACAGTAACAATGCTGACGATGCTCGGCATGAGCTAGAGATTGAAAACCATATCATACAGCAAAATTCAGAGCATCGTGGCCGTTCGATTCTACGAACGTGCCTAGATGACTTTGAAGTAACCGGTCCGGAAGGAAAGCACATGTGTCTTGTGTACGAACCGATGAGAGAGCCTCTCTGGATTTTACAGAGGCGTTTTGTTGATCGAACGCTTCCTTTACCCATTGCCAAGGCCTATATCTACTTTCTTCTTGTTGGCCTTGATTATCTTCACTCAGACTGCAAAGTAGTCCACGGGGGTGAGTTCTTGTCGCTATTCTCCTGTGCCTACCCTGGAATATAGACACCTAACCTTGTCAGATCTCAAGCTAGGGAATATTCTCATGAGCTTTGAAAACGAAAATATTCTTACCAACTTCATTAAACGACAACAACCGATGCAATGCATGGTTGATGCCGAGAGTGGTCGGACTATCTACCGCTGCCATAATGACTTCGGCGCTCTTAACGCAAGAGAAATCAAAAATATGGTTCCCAAAATAGTCGATTTCGGGCTCGCAACAAGGCTCGACAAGCCGTCGACTCAAAACGGAATGGTAGGAGAGCAACTTGGAATTTACCCTATCCAACCAGACTATTACCGTGCTCCAGAGGTAATCCTTGGCTGCGGTTGGGATTTTAAGGCAGATATTTGGAACTTTGGTGTGCTCGTAAGACCCCCTGTAACCTGGCGAATGCAACGGGCTTTTTGTTTCCCTTTCTTTCGGTTATAATCGCTGGCTTGGGCTTAATGCTAATAATAATCCTATTCGGCAAGTTGTGGAATATCCTTGGGAGCAAGGAGTTGTTCCAGCAGGTACATGATACAAACGGCCAATACGACGCAAAGTCACACCTCGCGGAAATGATTGCCCTACTTGGCCCTCCCCCCAGCGTATTACTCGCTAAATCAAAGGCCATGTCAGAGCACAACTGGCCCCAGCCTGTCACGAACGACACTGGCGAACTCTGCAATAATGCCCAAGAATTCTTTTGTGGCCCTTTCTTTAACGCAGAAGGTGGGTTGATAACTATCTCGAAGGTCAATACCTGGCATATACTGACCGCGTTCAAGACGAATTCCGCCATAATGAATTGATCCCGTCCCGAAGCTTAGAGGACACAACCCCATTCCTCGAAGACAAGGATCGAGAAGCATTTTTATCATTTATTCGACAAATGCTCACCTGGGACCCAGAACGGAGGAAGACAGCGCGCGAACTGATGGATCATCCATTTCTCAAACTTGGGGGTTAATCAACGGCCCAGTCGCTTTGGGAAATGAAGCAGACTCTACAAAGTACCTGGTCTCAGACTAGCCCTATGGGGTCTACATTGTGAATCAAAACGCGCTAGCGTGTATTTGTATAGACGAGTGTTCAGTGAGCCCTTCCTTATCTACTTGAATTTCTTCTGTTCCCAAGCATAGAATTTACATGTATGTTATAGCAATCCAAGAGTAAAGAGTAATAGTTTACATCTATACAGCATTTCGTCTTCGTAAATCAACCCATTGCTTAACCATATATAACAAATAGTTCACACTAGTACCTCCACCAACCGCGTCCCTCTACACCACGACAGCCAGCTGCCGGGTCAAGGACATCTTGTCGAAATTATTGAGCAGGGCCGGAGCTTTCGGGAGCCTCAGATATGCGCGGAAGCTTCACTCGGCCATACATAGCCTTCGAAAAGACCACCGTCCCATCGGGGTACACATGCGCAGATGTAACGCGAGAATCTCCCTTCCCCAATGTTACGGAACCGTGGAGAGGGTCATTGTTTTTCGGGGTTGGATGAGGGTCACCCCTAGTCCGTTGTTAGCCAATCTGGTCAATTGAAGAGCTATGGAGTTAGCGGTAATGCATACTGCATAGTGCCCGAGTCCACCTTGTCAAGTAGCTGGGGAACAAGGTCTATGGCATTCTCGGCATAGTGCTTGACCCATGCGGCATCCTGGGTTGTTCCTCTATTTTTCCAGGAGAGGGACTTGAGTTTCTGGGTTGCGGTGGAAAATGCGCGAGACATGCCTGTCGCTGGTGGATGGAGGTAAGGCTTGGGAGCAAGGTAAGTAGAGGATTGTCAGATTGTCAGGTTGTCAAGGAGAGAAGCACGGGTATGAGATTTGCATTGAGAAAGACAGACATGGACAGCGAAGGAGCAGGTATTTATGTTCTCCCACCACTATCCAGCACTAAGGGTTATTTCTATGATGTCCACAACTTCTATACTTGTATCCGAATAACGACATCCTCCTAAGCGCTCGGGTGGGGCGAGGATCTAGAAGTTGACGCAGAGTACCCTCCAGTTGAAAACGAACTATTAGCTGAACCTCCAAATACAAAAGCGCGTAGAACTAATTAGGTCCCAGGAATGATTTCGGGGTGTGTTGCAGCCTCCCTCAACCATGACGTGCTACATCCGGGGATTCAGTTGGCGCCTCGATCTTGGAAGCCACCATCACCAGTAGATTTGACGAATTTTCTTGAGGCTCAAACACTCGAAGAGTCAAGAGGCTATTATTGCCTGAGCTATCATCTCAGAGATAGGTTGCTGATCGTAGAGTGTTTGAAATTTATCAAATCAAGGATAATGCAGGCAATCAAGGTCAGTTAGAGGCAGAGTTGCAAGTCCTTCGGCGCGTCCAGAACTCCACATCTATGGCGCCATGTCCACAGTTCACTCAATCTATTTCTCAAAAGATAGCACCACACAATGAGGCGGCACTTAATGCGACGTGTGACTGCGGCGCTGCGCAAGATATGGGGCTACCCCCGGCTAACCAATCCTTGGAGCATCCCGAACCACAGGTGCTAAAATTATAGCGGAACAACCGATCAGCTCCCGGGCGATGCGCCAAGGGGGACAGGAGTTTCGGTTCATACGGGCTCAAAGGGAAGTGTGTCTCGTGCTAACTAGGAGGATCGCGATATATCCTGTTCGCTTTCCAGCTTAGGAAATGCTGGCCTTCTGTTTGCCGCGTTGTCCTGGCCGAAACTGGCCTCAGGATTCCCAGCGGGAGTTGTTGCTAATTGTCTCTCGCGATGCAAGATCGTTGGAGAGAGACAGAGGTCGATGCAGCGAGTGGGGAGAGAAGGGAGAGAAAAGCCGCAAAAGCGGTGACAGCCAACGCTATTCTTGAAGCGATACTCTGAAGACGTTATATCGAAAAGAGCAATAGAATCACTGACGACAGACGAACGGTTAAATGCGAGCCGTACTCAATTTCTTTCACTACTTCGTTCTAATCTTTCCTGAGAGCTTCTGATAGCTGTTTCAATGAAGCATTTGATATTTGACGCGTAATTTACGTATTTACATATTTCGTACACCTTTCGTACAATATCTCATACGGCGGATTGAGACCATCAACTGTTACTTCTCAGCAACTAATAATATCTAAAATAACATATTCCTACCAGAAAACATAATTTTAAAATTTTTGTGAGCGGAGTATTCTTATTTCTTATGCTACTAGAATATATAGCCCCTAGGTAGAATTAGCCACCGGTGGGCTCATAAGTCGGGTTTAGATCCCCCCTTCAGGCGACTTTACATATAAACATCCAGAGGCATGGATGCGCCAATAGAAGGAATATAAGAATTAAAATAGTAATTTCCAACCACCCACTCGCCTATAGCCTATAGCCTGCTTCTCCTCCGGTTCCTCAAACTTCCGTCCTGATCACTGTTTCGTAAGCGGCGCGTAATCCTCGTCGTTTGGAATGCGAAGTCTATTCTCCAACACTCTGCGTGACCCTGGAAGAACATGAAGGCGGTTCCTAGCTTTGAAGTGATCCACCGTCCTTTTCCAGCTCTGGAATTCTCTAGACGGGCCTCTATCCCCCATTGTCTGATGCCCAAAGATTACAAGCCCGGCTTCGGTGCAGCTCACAGCAACACAATGTCTCTGCCTATCAGTGACGAAGTCTCGACCCAAATGCCCTCTGGGACGACAAGTGGAAAGGAGGACAATGTCTCTTTCACTTCCCTCTGAAGCGTTAACGCTCTGGACTGGGAACTGTGCAGTAATCGGGCTAGGATCTGTCTTTCCTCGTTGTAATATGAGCAAACGAGGATTTATCCTTGATGAAGTCCGCCTTGGATTAGATAGCCTCCTAGGAAGCCCGGCAAGAGTCGAGACGTACTCAGGGCTAAACATTGAAGTATAGCCCTTTCTCATCCACAATGTGAATAGCTCAATGGGGATGAAGTAGGACGAGCCCCGAGCACAATTCGGAAGTAGTTTCTTCATGAAGGTTTGGAAATATCTGGCGGGTTGCTGGTTCTGGCAGTAGGGCGATTGATCAGACTTCCATTGTAGAATTCTCGTGACACGAACTCCACGATATCAGGATGCATCCTGTGTTGCGCCCGTCATAGGATAAAGTCGTGGTGATGGCGGAATAGAGTATGGATATATATAGATATATATATCAAGGGAAGGCCGGCCGCCGTTCGAGTACGTATGGAATGATGCCGATGGGATAGTGTGTGGGTATATATATAAAGAGAAGTGGCTCAGGACATCCCGAGACCAATTCAATGTTCGAAAACATCCAGATCTAGTATAATTGACGGGCCGGATGATCTGCTGACAGTTTTGATAGATTCGGCTCGAACTAAGAAAGAACAAGTAGAGAAAATAAGAGAGAGAAGGGGGTTTTTGAATTCTTATATAGACCTGAGAGATCCATTCACTGTGAGGAATTCAGTCACTATGTTAATTCACTGCGAGGGGAGATCTGGAACTCATTCACTTCCACGGGGTCAGGAACCAATTAGTGCGAGACGGGCCTGGAACACATTCGCCGCTACAGAAAGTCGCCCATAGCGGAATACGGAGAGTTAAGCTGAAATGCGAGATTTCAGCAGCTCCACCCACGGCAAACGAAGGGTTGTGACGTCCATGAACGGGAACTGAAGTCAGTCAGCGCAAGCCTTGACATGTAGATGCCGAAGAGTAACATTTGATGCCGAGCGCTTTCGTAGGCTGGACATGTTTCCTGGCGCGAAAAGCGTCTCAGGCGCGGGAAGGAACGCATGGAACCGCTATCGAGCACTTTGAAGGAAAAACAAAAGCAAATTTAAGAAGATACGAAGTGTAAGATAAAAAACAGGAGGCTCGAAAGAGAGAACGAGAATAGAATTAGTACTCTTATGGAAATGGCTCTAGAAAGTCTCCATACCTCCCAATTCTTCATTCCTATACTTTCCTTTCCAGATATCCTTATACAAACCAAAGCTTCTTCAGCTCCCTAGTCACCCCATCGCTAAGCACCGAAGTCCGATCACCAAAACATCAACAGCATAAGGTATCAAAAGAACTCAAACCAGTTGCTCCCAAACTCATTGTGCTGCCGTGACCTCATTCACAACAGCCATACAAAGGACAAGTTTTGTTACGTTATCGAAGACGACAAACAAAAAGGGGCGATTGACTTTCATCTCGATCGGAGCCTCTTGTACTGCCCGGCCAAACAACGTCACCATAGTTGTAGCTGCAACTTCAGTTCCTTCCTCATTGACCTCGACGAAGAGATCATGTTGGACCTTGACAATACGCGAAGGTGCGGTCTGGGTGATGGGTGCAAAATCGTAAGAAGTCTTAAAGGCTGGGGCTAGTCCCTGTTCGGAGAGTGGTTGGGAGAGGTCGAGTGTGGACCTAAGAGTAAAGCGCGGGAGCGAGAGGGCGACGGATTGCGGCTTTGCATCTTTAAAATCCAAGAGCGAGCGGAGCACAGCGGCGTTTGATATATGGGAGAGGATAGACGATATGGCTTCCGGCCCAGAAACCTTTGGAAGAATAACGGCTGCTTTCCACACCGGTTCCGTTGGGAGGTCATGTAGAGAAGGCCCCGGCTGGTTTTTTTGGTATGGTAGAACGCACATCTGGGCAACTTCGTCCTCCTGGTAAAGCAGGTCTTCAGTCTTGTGCATCATTGAACATAGATTCATGCTCTTATCGAAACTATAGAATAGCTCATTCCGGGTCGACGATCTTTCAAATGGCTTCGTCCATTGGGCCTTAAAGTAGAGCGCGGTAATCAGTTTGATATCCCAGTCCGTGAGTACTTCCTCGGAGACCAGATTTGGGATCTTTCCCTTAGTATGGTAGCTAGCCCAATCATTGATCTCTTTCACGCCCTGAAGCGCAATTGTTGCTTGAAAACGTGAACGCATCGAGTTTGCCCAGTCTTCTTCAAGAACGATCTGTTTACCATGCCAAACTGAGCTTGCGGTCAACAACTCCACCCGATTCAAAGATTCGGGTTTGCAGTAGTGGTCTAATCGCAGGGTATTTTCGAGAGTACTCTGGAACGATGTCTCGTTGAAGCCTAATGTTTTGGCAAACCCTCTAAGATTCTGCCCTTGAGAACCCGCTGCAACTATCATGAGGCAATGATAGATATTCATGGGAGACACTCCGCTTGAATTCTTGATCGTCGTAAGACTGAGAAGTTGACATCCAAGCTGATTCACCATGTCGACATACGACCACGGAGGAGGACCATCGCTTGGCTGCGACGTTTGTCCCTGCGAAACCGGGACATTGGCAGGAACTCCTGGTGAAAAGAGGTGCCGTGGGCTGGCAGTAGGATTTCTGGCCTCTTCCTCCCCTAAGGGGATAGCGGCTGGAACAAATGGAAAGGATTTATTCGACCTTATCGGGGTCCGGATCTTGAGGAATATATGTCGAGTGTCGTGGACTCGGAAGTGTAATTCCTCACAGTTATGACACTGCCGGGTAAGGAAATGAATTAACAGATAGGATCACAATGCGGATAGCTTCGTAGAGCCATGCTCGAATATATCGTCTGATCAAGAGACTAGCTAGGTCAAATGGTGGATCTTACCAGATCAAAATCCTCACAGTTGATACACTTATACCGGTGGCCTTTAATCGGATCCATGTCGCAGTTATCGCAGGTAACGCCATAATGCGTCGCAGGTGCTATGCGGCCCATGTTTAATGCCAGGTGCTTTATTTATTATTAGAAATAAACCTGAGGATTTTATATCGCAGGGCAACCCTGTTTTCCGTATATGTACAGCGACTGTAGGAGATGTTGAAATCGAGGTTCACTTGATGGTTCGTTCCATGTGTTTGTTCGGTTTAAATATGGATCAGGCACCGGAGATCCAACAGGCGAACATTGGGGGCCCGACATAGCCACAAACCAAGAGGCCAAAAGGAAGATCCATCGTCATGGCCTTCGGGCCAGTGGCGAGCAGGTTCCAACAGTACCATCTCATACAAACAACAAGAAGTTGACGTCAAACAATAACGAGAACAAAACACACACATGCATCCGGTTCACATCGACAGCATGCTCTATGAAATGATTTGATATATCTACTTTTTTTTACTCTAGTACAGAGAGAAATGCATGTGAACTCCGTGATACTCCCCATAGTTGCAGTAAATCATTCAAGAGTTACAAGAGAATCGAAGGATATTCCAACCTCAAGTTCGGGTCTATATAATGCTAGCGGGAGGAGAGACGTACGTACACTCCATTATCCAATCTTCTCTAAGAGAAGTTTTACGCCACTGTTGGTTGGGCGGGGTTTCCCCTTCTTTCCCTCGCCCTCGGTATCAGCAGGGGCAGTGTCAGAGGCAGCCTTCGTCAACGCTTTCGTATTCTTCTTCAGCGTCTTTACCAACTCGTCCTTCTTCTCGAAATCAGGAGACTCCACAAGACTCAGGACGACGAATGGGTTCGATCCCGTAGCCCACGCCATTACATCATCCCCAATCTGCTCATAGAGGAGGGCGTGGAAGTTCAATGCGGGCTCAACCCGATCGATCGTCTTGGTTTTACTATTGAATCTCCCACCCTGCACGAGTGATTTTAACATCCGACCCGCAGCTGGTGACTGCATAGCCTCTGGTTTCGACTGCGCTGCCGCAGCAACGGCAGTCAGAGCCTCAGTCCTCAATCCATCAGCGCTGAACAGGATTTCGGCGATAAACTGGCAACCAAAGCTAGTCTCGACCAACGACTCGGCACGCGCGGCAATAAACTCAAGAAGAGTTGACGATGCTGCCTTCACGAGCTCTTGTCGTCGGACCTCTGGGTCTTTCTTGGATGTCTCTCCTCGGATCTCGCGGATTTCGTCGAGTATCTTTTCGTCTGCATCTGTAAGGAGCCACTTCGTTCGGGATCCCGCAAACGGATAGAGAATTGGGATTCTAGCAGTGAGGTCGTTCACCTGCATGAGAAGCTCCTCATGGCGGTCAGTTTTGCTCATACTCTGGTTCAAAAGCTCTGGGAAGATGGATTTTTGCGTCAGTTTCGTGTCATCGACGACCTCGTATACGGTCAAAAGCACAACGTGGCCGTGAACGTCTCCAGCTAACATCTTGATGGTATCTCGATACATCCTTAGAAGTAGCTTTCGGTCCTTCGCACCGGAATATGCGAGGCTGAGACAAATCACTCTGGATCCTGACTTTGTGAAAGCCAGATTTTTAACAAGATCCCCCTCCTCATCGCCCTTCAGCAACTCAATAAATTCCGTAGCCTCTGCACCACCCGGCTTGGTATTGATAAAATATTGTAGCATCGCATCATGGAGCATCGTAAACCCAGTCAACTTCTTCTGTACCAGCTGATTGATAAGCTCAAAGAGGAACTTCATAATCGGCGCTCGCTTCTCCGGGTTTTCGGATAGAATCTCAGAAAGGTCTGAACTTGGTGGTTTCGAACTGTCCGTGATGCGAAAGATCGCAAACTCCGGTCCATACCACTCGCGAAGTAGCTTCGCCTTCTGTTCCTTCGACGCAACGGTCCGGTAGATATCGTCAAGGATCCACGATGCCTCTGGGTTCCGAATAAGGCGCTTAACATGTCCATAAAACTCAGGAACGATGATATCCCGAATCTCCGTATCTCCGTGCACCAACAGCTTCCCAACGAGGAACTTGGCATATCGGCTCTCCGCCAGCGCCTTGTAGTCTCCCTTCAGCTCGTGCGCAATCGCTTTCCGTTGCGTGGCGTTGGCATACTTCAGCGCAGTTTGAATAACCCGTACGGAGTCATGCTTAAACACAAAATCCTTAACCCGGCCAGTCACAATCGAGTAGAGTTCGGCGACAAGCTTCTTCCTCTCCTCGACGGGAACGTGGGATTTCCGACGTAGTCTCTCCCACAGCTTCTTCGAGCGGGCAATTGAATCTGCATTGGGTTTCGCCGCTTTTCGTTCCTGCGCCAGGGCTTTCTGCTTCGCATGAGACTCTCTGGAGTTATTATTATTGCTATTGCCTAAAAGCATCTAATATTAGTATCTTATCTATGCTTTAGGGAAGTTTAGTCGTCACTTACCATTTTTTGGTGCGGCGCCATTCTCAACCGGTTCCTCTCCAATTTCCATTCCTCCTTCACTATCATCGTCCTCGGATAGGAATCCAGACTCTTCCTCCTCGTTCAATTCCATTCCTTCATCGTTATCCGCTTCGTCCTCGCTACTCCTCTCCACTTCCTGAATCTTCTTCGATTTCACGGGTTTCTTTGCCTTGATATCAGGCTCTTGTCGTTTCGACATATCTTTTTTGACCTTCGTCCTCTTCCCACCGCGATCATCTGCGACGTCAACTCTGCGCTTTATTCCCGCCATGGTGAGTGTCGTGTGATTGAAGCTCTGAATGTGAGTCGGACTTTATTGTTTTCCCCCGACACTCACAAATTTTCAACTTTTTTTTTAATTCCTTTGTGAGATCTGATAGCGTTTGTGTTGTTTGCACCAAATCCTGAACTTTGGACGGAGTATTTGGGTCAGTTTTCAACGCATTTCGATTATTTTTTAAACAAACGCATATCACATAATCTTTTCTAAGCAAAGAGAGAAAGAGCCGGATATTCCTAGAGAGAGAAATCACTATTATGCGCGTTACGATAGGGATATCCAAAAAGCAGACAGTCTACTACATAACCATCTCTCACGATCAACCGCCAGCGGACTATTGGATCTCGCATGAGCACAACATTATCGCAGAATCTCGTTTTATGAGCTGCATGAAAAAGAACTTGATACAAAAATTCAACAGCTGCTGCTGTGAAGAGAATGTCCTTTCTTCCCGTATATGAACAATCCATCAATTAACCCCTAGGTTATCATGCCATGTTGATAACTCCCAAAACTCCAATGTCATACCTTCCAGAAGCAAGCGGAGAGTCATTATCGCCATATTCATATCAACCTTGGGCGCCATTTGCATCCGACCGGTCCATGCTTCCTAGCTCCGCTCCCTGACCGCTCTGGCCTCGTTTTCTCCCGGGTATGTGGAACCCGCGATGCGACGAAGACGGCCTGGTAGTATCTGCGGACGAATTGGCATCATTTGAATCGCCGAACCGCGAAAATATCCCCCATTTCTTGGGCTTCACCTCGTCGTTCAGCCCAACGTCCTCAAATTGCTCCTCGTTCGTGGGTTGTGAGCCGTCGAAGCCACTTCCGTTGGTGACGGATCGTGGTGGAGGGCGTGAAGTTCTCGAATCGAGAGATATTCGTGAAGGGAAGGAATCGGGTTGTTTCACTGGGGAACGGGCAGATATGTCCTGCAGGTTCGGAAAGACGAAAAATAATTAACAAATGACTGCTCCGGAAATATATAGCGCTCGCTTCAAAGACACTCACAAATGACCGTCGGTAGGAGTCGAAGGATTCGCGGGATATTGAGAATGGTTCATTTTCATTCAGTAGTGTCCTGTGGTTCGAGGAACTTCTGGAATTGGAAAAGCTAGGCCAGAAACTCTTCCTTTCCGGCGGCGAAGGCTTTGCGACAATCGTCAATAACGGATGAATTTTAGAATCATCAATACTCAATCCTTACCGGGAGATAGACGCCGCTGTCATTGACCACTATTGATGCGAATTAGTAAGTCTCGGCGCATATGAGAAACGAGACCGCCCGTTCCGTTCAAGCGGACATGAATCTAGACATACCACTCATTTTGTACTCATTGGGTTCCTCATCTGCGCTTCTCCTGATACTCAGGGAGCTGCGGCTTTTGGTATCTGTGCCATTCGATCTGACAGGGCTGACATTTTCATCATTGGCCGGCTCGATGACCGTCGGCACGGCAAGTTTCTTTGGGAGAAAGTTCCGGAATGGAGGCATGCTGACGATCGATCGAGAAAAAACAGATTGCAGATATAGATCGCTCAGCGATGTTAATCAGTAGGTTTGTCTTTCAATGATAGTTGGGATCAATCCGGGGGATGGCGCAGCTTGAAGAGACTTGAACCAGAGTTCTTCAGCTTTTTTACTTGGGAGGAAGTTTTCGGAGGCGCTCACATGATTGGAGGCCACGTTCAAGATACATAGTTTGTGGTGTGAGAATACACTTGGTTCGATGTCCTTGTACCTTGAACGGGCAATGTTCATAGGGCAACTACTTTCTCCTCGGGGACTGTTTAACCGTTGTCGCTCTTTGCTTGACAGCGATAAGGAGGCACAGAGGGGGAGTAACGCCACTTCCGTCATTCGGTTCTAGGATAATTGGTTGCATAAAGTTGACTTATTAATAGTGCACGACACATATAAATATCTGCTACGGCATATATAAATAGATAGTTAGTTCTTCCCATGAAGGTCAACAAGAATGGTACGTATATAAAAGGTAACCGGATGGATTGGTACATCAGTATTCCTATCTAATATCTAATATCTCATACGATAACTACCTAGTTATGTGTATATGTCCACGAGGTACAAAGAGACGACAAGAACGAGCAAAAATGTTATCAAATAATACTCTCCTTAGCATGCCATGTATAAAGGACTAAGCTTAGGGATGGGGATTGACTTTTCTTCCCCCCTTCCTAATTAGGCGCGGATTCAAACGAGAGATCATGATTTTAGGGAAAATGATGGCTCCTTCCTCGAGGTTAGCAGAAACAGGTCTAGTAGGAACGACAACGCAATTCTTCAATTTTACCCCAAACCACAGGCTAGGGAGCTATGGCAACACACATCGTTAACACTCGTATATTCAGTCATCGCTATCTTGTTCACCAGATGGAGGTCTTGGTCATATCCCGTTGACACAAGCCAGCCACTATCGACCAAGGGCACAAGTACTGCATGGGACGACATCTATTACCGAGTGTCCTCGGAGCCGCCATTCGCTTCCAATAGGTTTCTTCCAATATTGTTCATTTGAATTCATCCTATCATCGCATATCTCCGTCGTAGCCGACTTACGAAATGCAGTTCTGGGTGGAATGGGAGCTATGGCAGAAAATGTGTTCGGTGAGTTGTGCCGTCGTGGATCCAAGTAGATAGACCTTGTTCTGACAGTGCCATTAGGTCCTCGGATGTCTCATAGTAAGGGTCCATGTTCTCCCGCGAGTTCCTTCCGCTCTACTAATAGACACAGATAATCGTACTTATTTACGGCTTCGGTGTTCTGTGCTATAACAAATGGACATTAAAGAAGTATGCAGCCGTGGAGGAACAGGAGAAAATGGAGGGAAAGATTCTGGACATGGAGGACGAGGGGAAGGATAACATACCCTTCGGTGCCCGGGCAATTGAGAGCGGGATCCAAATCGATGGCATTTGGATATCCGGCCCGAACACGCCATCAAATAGCCCCGGCCATCCAGGGACACCGATAGGAAGCAGGCGGGCAAGCTCCACAATACAAACCAATTCACGAGAAACACTGAAGCCTCCGCCTATAAGGGTGACCGCATGCGATGATAGCAGTTTCCCGAGCGATACTTTCCCATCCGACACGGAAACCCAGGGACTTCAACCCCGCCTAATAGCAAGGGTTCCCAGCGGTGTTTTCGATGTCAATAGACTGTCTGCGGAAGGAGAACATCTGAAAAGGAACGAAACGCTAGAGCTAGAGCGATCAAGACGCGACTATGCCGCATACCAAACGTACCTACAACCGGGTGGCTTTAACCCTCCAGCCGATCGCCCGACAACCCCATTCGCGATGAGCGACGAAGAAAAGCGCATTTCAAGCGCATCATCAGAAAGCCCGGCAGGTGTGTACATTCCTTGATGCTTCCCATCAATTAACACAATACCCTTCACCCGAATATACGTCGTCTAACTTTTCCAAAATGAAAAAGGTTTCGAAGGCAACTTCAAGTTCCAGCAATATTCAGATTCTTCAGAGAGGTTGATCCAAAGCCCATCTCGACCAGAACCAGCACAGCACCTCAATTCTAAAAGCTCCGGCGAGAATATTAAGCTCAATCCCGTACAGGACCTGCCATTCGACGAAAATAGACCCGGTGACCTGGATTCCCTCCGGACACACAGGCTATCCCATGTCGCTGAAACAGGCCAGCTTGGGAGCGAACGGAATGGCCAGGCCAAGCTTGGAGGTTATGATCAAGGTGTTCCTCTACAAGAACTTGTTGCGAAGCTAACACGCGTTATGAAAGACGATGTCTGAGGAGCTTCATTCTGTCGGCTGGAGAAATTCAGGGGTAGTGGAAAATCCATGCTTCCAATTCGTTCCTTTTCAGTTGTTGGGTTGAAAGTAATTCATAGCCGGTCTTTTGTTATTCTTTAGGTATATAATTAAAAGATGGAAGCGGATCCCACAGGAACAATTCCATAGATTTCTTTTTCACTTCCTCTTGCCATTGATATTGTTGCATGTTTTTTTGTTTCGCTGAGAAGCGAAGTTGTTTGTTCCCGAGTCACATGATCTCGCGATATTTCCACTTTCAGCTGTTCGCGTCTAAAAATAAATACGCGCGGTTCCCAACATCCGCCCCTCTCGCTTTCAAATCCTCCAAGTCGGATAAACATTAGAACCTCCAACAGGCTGCAATTCGCAAAAGAGATACTGTCTTTCGCCATCATATATTCTGCCGGAAACCTATTTTCCGTTCAGAAACCCGACCTTCAACACGTAGCTTCGAAAGAGTAACCAACATCGTATCCTCACGAAAGTTATGGCGGAGCCCAATGAAGCCGAAGCAGCTCTCCCCGGACCAGGGGCACCAACTCCGCTATCAGCGCTCCAGGTGAGAACAGCGACGAAGTCTTTGGAGGTACTATATCTTATGAATATCTAACTCCACAGTTCTAGGGCGTTGGCGGCTTGACTGCTCGGGATATCAAGTTGATTGTCGATGGCGGATATAATACAGTCGAATCGGTGGCCTATACGTATGATACCCCGTGAATAATTTGGAGGAGACACAGATACGGCGCCGTTTCTATATCAGTAGTTGTGCTAATCGATGGACTCATTTTCATCTGCATAGGCCGAAACGAATTTTAGAGCAGATTAAGGGTGTCTCAGAACAAAAGGCTACAAGGATACTGACTGAGGGTGAGTAATTTGTATTCCGCTTGCTTGGTGACGTTGGTGGACACATTATTGACGGATGGGATCGCGCCTATCAGCGGCAAAACTGGTTCCTATGGGCTTCACAACGGCGACGGAGATGCATGCCCGAAGAAGCGAACTCATCTCGATCTCAACCGGTTCGAAACAGCTAGATACTCTCCTCGCCGGAGGCATTGAGACGGGCTCGATCACCGAGATTTTTGGAGAGTTTAGGACAGGAAAGAGTCAGCTCTGCCATACCCTTGCGGTTACCTGCCAGCTACCATTTGACATGGGTGGTGGGGAGGGGAAGTGTCTATATATCGACACTGAAGGAACCTTCCGCCCAGTGCGACTCCTGGCTGTTGCGAACCGCTACGGGCTTGTCGGTGAAGAAGTGCTAGATAATATTGCATACGCTCGCGCATACAACTCAGACCATCAACTCCAGCTGCTCAATCAAGCGTCCCAGATGATGTGCGAGACACGCTTTTCTCTTCTCATCGTCGATTCGGCTACGGCGCTCTACAGAACCGATTTCAGCGGCCGTGGAGAACTCGCGTCACGGCAGACGCATCTTGCGGGCTTCTTGCGTGGTTTACGTCGTCTTGCGGATGAATTTGGCGTCGCAGTGGTCATCACTAATCAGGTCGTTGCACAAGTCGATGGTGGACCGGCATCGATGTATAATCCTGACCCGAAAAAGCCTATCGGAGGGAACATTATCGCTCACGCCAGTACGACGAGACTTAGTCTAAAGAAGGGTAGGGGTGAGACACGAGTATGCAAGATTTATGACAGCCCTTGTCTCCCAGAAAGCGATTGTCTATTTGCGATCAATGAAGACGGTATTGGTGACCCAAGTCCCAAGGATCTGGAGAATGATTAGAGGGGTTATAAGCTACTTAGGGTCGAAATATGGCTCCCTTTTTGAATGATTGACGTTTTCTTACTTTGGCGCTGTGCCATTAATGCTAATATTGCTCATGTATACAATGCTCCCTTTGTCATAGCTCGGCGTTTAGGAGGATTTTCAGTTCTTACATCTTCACTTTACTATTCTATAAACTATCAGCTGGGAGCATTTCTCATCAATTCTATATTTGAGCTGAGCATATTAGAAAACACTTATTATTTCCTTCCCAAATGAAAAGTTGAAAAGTAGAACATCAAGTCGTGGATAGTGGTTTGTTGATGTTGGAGCTCAAACTCCGAAGTTTTGCCGAATCAGTTTTCTGGGATCTTTGAGAGCTTTCAGCAACAATTTTGCGCGCTTCAAAGCTAAACACAAACAGCTATGGAAACTTAACCAAACACCTCCTCTGGGAGATTCTACCACTTTCAGCTCATTATGTTGAAGATACACAAGGAGACCAAGGTCGACGTACGGCCAACGGGCCCGAACTCGGTCGTCAACATCCGTATCCCTTCCCAAGACGGCGTGCAACGAGGTAAAATCTCGATCCCACCTAGCGGGACCAACGAACCCATCGCGAGGGATGAGGACGCGTTTGCGAACCGGTATCTAGCGACCCAAGGCTCTGTTTACTTCCGCCAGAGAAGATCCTATCCACGAGCGTTTCTATGGAGGGTGGTGAACAACAACAAGGTCCTGGAGATACAAGTCGCAGACTTGACGAAGAGCGCCCACGAAAACCACGAAGCGGGTCTCACACTTCGCTTGACCTTTCAGGATAATATCTTACCGTCTGGCGTGGCGCTGGCGGATCTAGAGGACCATGAACTCTTGAGTGTTTTTGTTCTCACCGAAACCAAACAGCTGCATACCCTTACCTTGCGGCCTGAATTCTTTCGGAGAGCGGCTTCGATCGACGAGAATATCGCGGATTGGTGTAAGATATGTACACCGGCACCGTTAACGTTTGCGTACCCGCATCGATTGCATGCGAGCAGCCCATTGGAGTTATTCATTGCCTTGGACAGCGGGGCTTTGTTGCGATTAACAAGAAGATCTGGCGATGACGGTACGGCTCTAATAATCATTCCGGATACTTGCTGGGTGTTACTTGAAGTTATTTTTACTGACATGCTGGACACTAATAGGGTCGCAATGGTCCCCGATCACCTTCGATGAACGACCTTGGGGCGCATCCTTCCGCGGTCTAGTCAAATGGAACACACAGCAGTCGATACGATACAATGGCCGCTCCCTCGATCCAAGTACCGCGAATGCCATTACTACAACATCCGACCAGTCCTATGTCTTCGCCGTCTGCTTGAACCATACCCTCAAAGTCTGGAATTTGGCTACAAACAAACTTGTTGCTTCAAGGGATTTGTTAAACCGGGACACCAGCCAGCAGAATGCTTCTACTATAATGTTGAACCCCGCCGAGTCGGCGTTTATTCGAGTCTTTAATGCGGAGAGAGCTCTCGATGGTGGGGATAGGTATTATGTTGCGACCTACTCCCCGCATGATGACGGACAGTTTAAATTCTGGTCGGTTCGGGGAGGGTTGACCACACCTCTGGAAATCGATGATTTATTCGGGGATACGAAGCTGAAGCCCGTCGACCCAGATCCTTCTGGAAACGTGTTCTGGAACGTTGCTGATTTTCAGATCAAGCCCATGGAGGAGGGCAGAGGAATGGAAATGTGGGTTCTTTGGAGGAATAACAATATCTACCAACTATTCAGCCTCAAGTTTGACCTACCCAATCTTGTGGATGTATGGTCGACAAACTGGACAGAAATAGCACTAGAGACACGGCGTCACGAACCTCCACCAAGCATTCAAAACTCGGACGCTCTTGATCCAACGGAGAAGTGGATTGACTTCATATTTCACCCCGGCAGATACCCGGCAGAGGTACTTGAAACGTCGCTGGCAATCTACGAGGAAGCTCTGAAGCCTAAAACGACTCCGGGGTCGTCTAGCTCACTACGAGAACGTCTATGTTTAGCTCTTGGCGCCACAGTCTCCCTACGAAAGTTCACCGACACGGACATGGACTTTGAACGCTATGGAACAGATATGGACGCCAAATGGCGACAATATTGGCAAATTACAGAGGACATCAACAGAAAGCGAAGCGAACCCATCTCTCTTGCTTATGACACCTTTACAGATCTTCCATGGATCCTTTTAGCTGATCAATGTTGCCTTGTTCGGGAGTGTAGCGCCACGGAGTTGATCCTTCATAACATGGGAAGAAGCCTACAAGACCCTGCGTGGGCCATGCTGGGAGACCGTTGGCGACATCGAAACTTAGGGTCTGAATTGGGCGGACGGTCACACGAGTCAGCTCTGCTTATGAATGTTGCGGTATCATTCCGGAAGAGCTTTTCTTCCAGTCTTGTAGACCAATGCCGCACCGCATTAGATGCCGAATTATTTGTCGACCCGTCTTTCCCGGCACCCGACCGAATTGTTGAATTTCACGAACGCAGTGGTTTCGCTGAGCTGATCACAGATGACATTTTCGACTCGGTTTTCAGCGGTTTGGAGGAGTCAATTGGTCTTGGGAACCTCACCAGTGACCTTTTTTACTCGATCATTGACACTTTGCCTTTGGTCTTCCCAGCGCGGGACTCTGATCTTCTATCCACTGCCTTCGGCCGCAACACCATTGTCCAGGGTGCACTAGAAAATATCTTGCTCACACGACAGACCCTATCAGACCTGCTGTTACTAGTTATCTTCATTGAAACCGAGGTCACTCGGGAACGTGAATCCGACTTCGATGGTGCAGATCTATTTACTACTCTCATCGATCTTTTGAAGGAATACGAAATGATGCACTGGCTGGGGTCGAAAGTCCGGCCGTGGCCTGAGAAATCTCTTCCAGGAGATCTGCCCAACACATCGCTCTCCGGTATTTCAACAAAAGACTCAGATGCCCAGGTACACAGAGTCTCGACCATCTTGGAAGACCTGTTTGCAGTTCACATACGTCCACATCCAGCCGATGGCATTCCACAAAGCTACAGGCTAACACAGCAAATCCGAGACGTTTTATCCTGGATTACAAGACAAGGAGAGGTCACGTTTCCGAATGTATTAGTTTATATTCAATGTGACCTTCTGGCCTGCAATAACATAGACCTTGCGTCGGAGTTTCTCCGTTTCCAACCTAACACAGCATGGTCCACTTATGTTAAAGGTCGATTGAGCGTGGCGAAATCTGAATTTGATATCGCGGCTATCTACTTTCAAAAAGCTGCGTATCTTCTTTGTAAGTTCTATTCTGTCGTATTACTTCTTCCCTCCCGACCCTGAACTCTACTAACGAGCCGATTTAGCCTGTGGGAAAGCTCAAGGAGATCTTCATGAAATGTCATCAAGTCTTCTTGATATCATATCCGTGGATAGCTTTCATAACGGTCTTCCAAAATACTTTCAACACATCGTCACCCTCTTCGAGCAGTCCCGAGCCTTCACTCACGTTGCAGACTTCGCTCGTCTAGCTCTTCAACCACTCGAATCCACCAAATTACCCGCCCAGAACCCGGACTATGACTCTCTCCGAACCGACCTCTTGTCCCGTCTCTTCCACGCCTCTCTCAAGACCTGCCAGTTTGACCAAGCCTACTCAGCACTATCACGTTACACCGATTTCGCACTGCAAAAATCAGCCCTAACATCCCTCATCACCTCCATCCTCTCGGTATCCGGAACCGCTGGCGTTCAAAAGCTCCTTCGCTTCCCCCTCTCCCTCACCCCTAACCTCTTCACCCACGTCGATGAAACCCTCGTTTCACTCGCCAAGAAGCAAGCCCTGTACCCCGTGGCCCAATCATCCTCAGCACCCTGGTCCTCTGGCTTCAATAATAATACCGTGACTATCACCGCACCCGACTACGACCGAATATTACACGCCTACCGCGTCGCCCGCCATGACTTCCGCGGCGCAGCCGAAATCGGCTACCGAATCGTCCAACGCCTCCGCAAAATCCGCGACGGTCCACCTACAACCTCCTCACATAACCACACCGAGGACCTACAGCAGATAGACGAAGATGACCCGGAGAGCAAGGAACTCAGACAAGAGCTTCTTTCATTGATCAACCTCCTCGCCTGCGTTGAGAAGAGTAACGCGTATATTCTCGTCGAAGTCGAAAAGGGGGATACGACGAGCAGAAATGGGAGTTCGATGGAGGATACTAACGACGGGAATGTTTTCATCGATAGTCCCACTGCCTCTACAGACCGAAGAAAATCCAGTCGCGGGGATGGCATTTCCTCGCCAACATCACCGGCCCTGGTCCTAGGAGGTAGTAATAAGCAACAACAACAGCAACAGAAGAGAATCGTCGTCACCCTTACAGATCTACGTCGAGAATACCAGGCTGAATTAGACCGAGTCAGTCGGATCGAGAGGGGGGATTATGCATTTGGGGATATTCAGGGGGGTGGGCAGAATGATGATGGCGATGGGTTTAGTGATGATTTGGAGGATATGGATACCTTGTGATTTTAGTTGGGCTTGCTTGCTTTCCTCAATATCCCGTCTCTTCACCTTTCCTCTTTCTATCGTGCTACTCTTTTTGTTAATCTGTTTTGAGTTGGAGTATTAGCTGTTTGGGTGTGGGAAGGGATGAATAAAAAAGAATATTTAGCACGTCAAAACTTCTTCTTCCTCTTCTTCTTCCCCTTTGCCTTGGGTTTTTCCCGATGTGTATTATTGGGCGTAATATATCATGACAGGAACGAACATGCAAAGTGCGTGTCGGAAGTAGTACATGTAGGTGGCACCGCTTATTGTTACCATTGATGAATGAATGTATCCTCGAAATAGATTGAGCCATTGAGAAGATATATATATTTTCGAACACATCATTTCACTCCATCTTCAAAAGGAGAGAGAGATATAAATTGCTAGTGAAGAGAAACAAAAGCTTTCTAATATCACCATCCACACCACCATCTATTCTACAATACCCCCGAGCCATCTACATTAGATAGATACCTACAACCAGATATAAAAAATACCCAAAGCGAAATGAAAGAGACATGAAAATAATAACCAACATATATCCAAGGGAGAGCGAATAATAATCCACCCACTGTATTCTATAGAATAAACCGTGTTTTTTCAATAAAAAAAAAAAAAAGTCCAAAGAGCCAATGCAAACATATGAACTCGTTAGAAAGGGGAAGAAAAGAAAATTATATAAAAAGGGGTAGACGCGATGAGCGCCAAAAGTAGAGGGAAATGCACTTCGCAAAGCAAAAAAAAAAAAAATTCATAAGTGCGGTGTCATCATGTGTTACGTGTGTTGTATGTGTATATGCAATGCTGCGTGTGTGAATCCGAAGCAAGAACGAATAATAGAAAAGAAGAGAAAAAGAATAGGTAAACCAAGAATAGAGGGATATATGTATAGTACATCTGACGCAGGCTGCAACGCAGTTGGAAGATAATAGATTAGGTAGGAGACCTAGGGGAAGAAACATATTGACAAGAAACAGAGAGCCAAGCCAGTGCATATATAAATAAAGAAGACGAAGACGAAGAGGATAAACGCCGGTGAGTGGGCTATAAAGGGAAGAAAAAAAGGTAGGAATGGGAAAACATGGATAAAACTAGACTTCGTGAAATAAGTCCATGTATAAATGGCGCGTTGTAGCATAAATTAGGGAGCTTTATTTTAGTTTCTCATGGCTCGGAATTTTTCACGTTCAGCAAGGATTTCTTCTTGCAGGCGTCGTGTTTGGCGGAGGGCCTCATCTCTGGTTACGCAAAGGACCGTTAGTATTGATCGATAGATAAATCGGAGAATAAAATAAGGGGAATTTACCTGTCAGTTTGTAATTCTGCAACCTCGATTTGGGCACGGTTCATTCTCTCCACGACCTCCTCCATGCCCATATCAGCATCACGAAGGGCTTTCTCGAGTTCCTTAACCTTGGCTTCAAGGTTGACAGTCTTGATCGCCTCATTCAGCGGGATACCGTCGCCGGTGCTCGTCTTGTCAAGACGTGGGGACCTGGTAGCCGAGAAGGGCGATGCACCGGGGTGTGGGGAGAGCGGAACGGGGCTTCGGATTCCATTCTTAGCGCGTAGGAGTTGTGCATTGTGGCTTTCTTGAAGAGTTCGGAGTTCATCCTCATGTTTAGATACCTCCTCTTCCGAGTGGCTCTGAGCGACCATCAAGGTGTCCTCGAGCTGCTTGAGCTTGCTCTGCATCTCGTTGATTCGGGCAGCAGACAGTTTCTGCTCACGTTCTCCCTTACCGATAGTCTCCGCCAGACGGCTTCGCAAGGTGCTATTGGCCTCCAACTGTTGCCGAACCTGACCTGCTAGTGCTTCGGTCCGACCAACAGAAGCGCCCAACTGATCAGCGAGCCTCTGCTCTTCCTCCAAAGAGCGGCCGGGATTAGCTTCAGCGTAGTCTTTATCAGCTTGTAGCTGGTTGTATGCATCCTCTAGGGAAGATGACGTCGCCTGGACATCAGCAAGGTCCTTCGACATGGCCATGTTATCAGGAACAAGGATATCGTGTTCTTGTAATAGGGTTCGAAGAGAACCAGTCTCCTGCTCTGCGCGATCGAGATCCATCTTCAGACCTCCCAGACCCTTTTCACATTGCCACTTCTGATCAAGAGCATCATCGGCTCGTCGTCGAAGATGATTGATTTCCTCACGCAAATTACGCACTTCTCTTTCGTACCCTAGCCTGCGTGGCGACCCTGATTGACGTGCCCGATCAAGCTCGAGCTCCAACATACGGATATGTTTCTCGTTCTCCCGAGTCTGGTAAGCCTGGCGATCAAGTAGACTCTTGACGGTGCGATGAAGAGCATCCCGCTGGGATTCGACATCTTTCACCTTATCAGCCAACGACTCCCGTGACTCGCGATCCTTGCCTGTGACCGAATTGGATCGAGATAGGGAGCCGGGAAGACCACTGGAACGCGGCGGCATTCGAGCCAATGAATTTGATCTCGACAACCCAACAGATGATCTTCGGCTTGCATCCCCTTCTTCGGCGATTGGGTTGAATCGAGGCTGTTGTCTTCCCTGGGCTAAGGCTGCGTTTTCGCTTCGTAGAGCCTGGAGTTCCTGCTGCATCCGAGCATGATCTGACCCACTACCACCAGATTCCAGCTCTTCCAGCCTGGATCGAAGTTGCGGTAGAGTTTCATCCCTTAAGCTGTCCCGTTCATTCCTATGTTGTTCTAGCTCCACTCGCATGGCAGTTAAAAGGTCTTCAAAGTTGTCCTTGAGTTGTCTCTCTTCCACCAGGCGTCGTCGAGTGTCATCTAGAGATAGCTCCAGCTCTTTTACTTTGGCACCGAGATTTGAAGCATCTACTCTTTCGCGACGGAACTAAAGAAATGCAAGTCAATATCTCACTCACTGGTTTGGGATCAGCGGGATGCATTCATACCTTTTCGACCTGGCTTTCCAGAAGCTGCACATGAGATTCAAATGCCTGTCGACGTGATCTTTCCTCCTGCCATTTTTGTGATAGCTCTACCTTCAACTGTGCTCGTTCCTGTTCGGCGAGTCTCCTTATCTTCTCCACGTCCTCCGCTCTCGCGCCATTTTCCGAGAGAGGGTATTTGACGGAACTTGTTCCCGAGTCTGAAAAGTAATCACTTGTCCGACGGTTCGCATCCGCAGCCATATTGGCATCTATCTGTAGACGATCCACAAGGTCCTCCAAGTCCATCTCCCTTCGAATAGAACCCGCCAGTTCGGAGCTGATTTCACGAAGTTCATTTTCTAATTGTCCAAGTTTGGACGTCAAGTCGGGACTGACAGACATGGGAGGTGCCAGCGATGATACCGTTGGGGTACCATTGTTGGCTTTTGATGTGTCGATGGCGGCAGGTATTGATCGAACTGAGGATATCGATTGATTCGTCGTTGATGGAACCATTGGTGATGGAAGAGGTGACGGTGCACCGGTATCTGAAATTTCAGTGCTGGAAGACTCTGCTCCCGGTGACGAGGTGGTTTTCCACCCGAAGAAAGAAGTGATTTTACTTCCTGGTGTTTTGGGCTGCTTCGCGTCGATTGAGCCCGAAGACAGGCTGGAGTCGACGCGAAGCGGCGGCGGAGGCCTGTTTCTGGGAGGGTGCAGGGCCATTGTTAGAGATCGTTTATGCTCATTCTGCACATAGGTTGTCGACGTCTTTAACGGGGACGAGGATACGTTTTGGGGTTCACTCGAGAGGCGGACGTGGTTTGAGTTATTGTTCTCCGGGAATGGAACGAGTGGTGATTGACCTCGTGGGAATCTAATTTACCAAAGAGCAGGTCGAGAGTCAGCTAACGTGAGATCACAAAAAAAAAGTCAAAGGGAATGAGAAGCTCAGCCATACTTGTCAAGGTCTCGAACTGTGAATGGAAGAGACTCTTCCTCGGATTGCCGTTGGCCAGTGACTGTCGAATTAAGAGGTGCAGGTGCAACCAAAGGCGGACTGGTCAAACCAGTGGACGTCCTGACAGCCGCAGCGGAGATATGCCCGAGCTTGGACGTTGGTCTGGAACGAGTGACGGGAGAAGCGTTGGGAGGTAAAGGTTTCCTTCGAACCGTCGATGAGGGACCAGTGATAGGACTCTTACCCTGTGTTGCTGTGGTTGTGGTTGTGATAGATGTTGGTGGTTGTGGTATCGGACCTCCCTGAGAAGGTAAAGAGGAAGGAGGAAGCTTCGAACTATTCGACGGACGGCGGAGAAAGGACGAAGCAAAGCCAGTGGGAGCGGCGCTTGATCTGGAGGCGCTGTCACCAGCACTGTCCATCACGACTTAATATGGGAATGGGGGTGGTTGGTTTTTATCGGGGTCATTTGGGTATCATTGATCCATTGATCGTCCCCCTTGATTAATTACTATCTTGGTAAACGAGGGTATGGAGTATCGACAACGACACGCGTGCCCAGGGGGGAAACAGAGAGAGAGGATGAACTGCGAAAAAAGTGAGAGAGAAGTGACAGAGAAAGAAAGGAGAACGCAGGAAGCGACGACAGGGAGTGCAGTAGCGCCGTGGGTAAGACCTCCTTTGGCGGGGATGGTGGGGCGTCTAGCCGGTTTAGGCAACGCGGATGTGCTTTGAGTTGGATGAACAGTCGCCTCGTGCTGGCACTAGACCGAAAGGGGTTAAGCGTGGGATTCTCAGGGATATGTCCTGTTCATGTATGATGCACATAAACGTTACAGATACGCCATGTATGTATTTTCACAGGTCGTTGGTCGTTGATGATCGGATCTGCAAGAGTTGGGAAGGGATGGGAGTTCAAGGGACGGGGGAATATCATCTTGTGATCATTCAGCTTCGGGTACCTTCACTCCTTCGTTGAGGAAACCCTTGAGATTGGACTGCTGGCTCTTCACCAATCTTCCTTTTAATATAAGTTACAACCACCTTGTACCACTCAATGGTGAGTCGTTGACAGATGGCTTCTTCTTGGCGGGAACTGGCCCATGCAGCACAATTGATTGGTTCTCTTATCGCCCGTCTTTCATGTAACAACAATCTAAAAATACACCAACATCCTCGAACGGTTCGTCGAATATTACCTGTATGTAAGTCATTTACCCCCTTTCGCATCTGGCGCGTGATGGAGATATCTGATTTGCTACAAGGTTCAAGAATGTGGAGCCAGCGCTACAATAGTGGTCAGGTAACTTTGACAGGATACACCAGGAACCAGGGGTTCGTACCACTCCCTGGTCCATGAATACATGACTAAGATCTGACTGATCCATTCAAGGTCCAAGGTCCTTCTTTCAACAACAGCGAAAGAGAACAAAGAAAGGCAAGTCAGGCTGACGGATGCCCCGATATGATAAAAGAAACATGGAAAGACCATTCTCAGAATCGAAACCAAGGATTCACTAATGCGGATCACTCGAGATCAACGGATAAACACGCTGGGAAGTCTCTGGCTCAGACAAGAAGAGGTCTTGTTGGTTGCATCGAACCCCATGGTGGGGAGGACGATCATGTTTCTTTTCGACCCATGGGATGGCGGAAATCTTGGCCCGCTGAGAATGGACGGGGATACGTTGTTCCAGATCTTAAACTGCAAGTGGTGAGCGAACGAACTTTTGATCTGGATGGAAGATGCTGCCAATGTGAATACTGTTCCTACTCCCAGTGATATGATTGCTGTCAAATCTGATATGTGATAAAAACATATTTGCAAAGCTGATGCAACCCCTCCTCAAAAACCAGAGTTGCAATACACTCCCATCTAATGAAACTTAGAAGAAGAAAAAAGATAACAGACCCCCAAGAAAGAAACCGCATCAAGGGAAATGAAAGAAGCTGAACGCATAGAGTACAACAAAGGATTCCCTTTCAAACATATCTTGAAAATATATGGTCATCTTCTTTGCGTCATCAGTTCTCGAATGTATACCGCAACCACTCGCCCACTGCCCTCAAGCTCTCCCACCGGACCGTCTCGTCGGAATCAGCCATCAGTTCCATAACTCGTGACTTCAATCCCAGTTTCTCCAGCTGCACCCGCTTCTCAGGCACTTCTTTAACCAGATTCCCCACATCGTTGCAGGCAATGGCCAGAACCTGCTTATCCGTCTCCCAGTTCTTGGAAATAATCTCGGACAGTTTCTTCGGGAGCTGTCCACGTTCTTCGGTGAGGATTCGTCGAGCATTCTCTCTCCAGAAAGTCGGATTCCTGTGTGGTGGGGTCCACCGGAGGTGTCCCGAAAGTACCTCGGCAGAGTACTCATCGAAAGTCGTCTGCTTTTTCGTATACTCATCCAGCATATCAGTGAGAGCCTTTAGATCATCGAGGAGGTCCGGATCGGTAAGGTGACGGCCTGCTATGTTGCCTAGAAGTTGTGGAAGACGGATGGAGACCGCGATCGGTAGAAGTGTGGTACGGTTGCTCGTAAGCAGGTTGTAGAGGGTCGAGAGGAGTAGACGGGTAGTTTTCTCCTTGGGCGAGACTCGCAGGAGGTGGGTATAAAGTGCAAGAATTTCATGATCTCTAGAAAGCACATGTATGTCAGTCAACAGCTCCAAAGTGAAAATCACCTTATCTTGAATTGCGGGGTAAAGGGAGGTAGCCATACGATTCTAGGTCGTCACCAACCAAGCCCCCTTCAAAGCTCAGTTGCCATATCACAAGGAGGACATTGTAAAGAAGTTGTAATCCCACGCCTCCTGCTATTCCCGTATCCATGGTTCGAATGCTTCCGGTGGTTCCCAGCGTGGTCGAGCCATTCTCCTTGCCTCCGGACGCGGCTCGTAGGATGTCTACTAGCGGCTCCAAGGTCTCATGTCTCTGGTTCCAAAAAAGCTCTCTTGATCTTCCCGTCCGAAGAAGAGATGAAAACTCCTGAACTCCGATGTCTTGCAGACCACTATCCTGGTTTCTTGTCAACGTGGAGAGGTATGTGAAGAGTTTGGGAAGGGCGGCCTCATCTCTCGGAGCGGGCTTGGAGGAAGAGACCAGAGATGCCGATACGAGCGAGGTTAAAAGCGCCGATGTCAACAGGGGGATCGGATCTTCTGAACTTTGAGAGCGTTGGAGGAGAGGGAGAAATGGTTTATAAGGGTCCGGTGTTGCAACAAGAGCTGGAACCAAGGACGGCGCATCTTCGAGATAAGAGTAAGATTAGCTACGGCCATCCAACATAATCCAGAAGCTTCATGCTCCTCTCAAGGAAAGACCAATCCGCACCGTTGACTAAGTCTCCAGCAAGTACCAGGATATACTGAATGATATCATTTCGCTTTGCCGCAGACTCTAGAATGCTCTTCCCACCGCTTCCTCCAACAAGCAGCGTCACGTAGCTGTTCGGATCACTCTCGACAGTTTGCCGTCGTTGCTCAGAGCGCACTTTATCAACTGATTTGATCTTCTTCAACTGGTCATCTGTAATGCTTCCAGCTCGGACGGCACCCTCCCACGGGATAGGTCGTGCGCGGATGTTGTTCTGAATCGAACTCAGGTAAGGAGGTGGATCTAGAGACATTGTAAATAGAGTCGAGAGAAATCAAAAGCAGGTCTCGGTGTTGGATAGCATGGGAGTTGAGGCTCTAAAGTAGCCGTGATGGTGGAGAAGCTCAAGTCGAAGTCGAGGTGTTGCTTCAAGCGGACAGCTCCACGTGCCAAGAGTTTGCCTGACTTGGCCTCACGATTGTCTACTTGGCCTCAAAAATGTTGTCACTTCTGCTAAAAGACGCGCAAGCGATAAATTAAAATAAAGACCGTGTTCGTTCTCGTGTCACCAGTACAAAACTCTGCCGTTTCCCCGATTTCCTTCGATTCTGTCGTTTCGTTTCATCCAACGTCGAGATCGATGTCCTGGGTCTATTCGATTATACCTAGAAACTTAGTTTAACTAGCATTCCAGACTCCAGAAGTTTTTTTTGGCTCAACTTCGATCGAAAGAAAAGCACAACCCCACTCACTCATGATATTTTCAAGAGATCACGTCGGGCTCGAAGTTCGCTTCTTCTAACAGATACGGTGGTTGACGGAGAGAGAGCATGACGTCCTCGAATTCCCAGAATCCGAAACAGTCTTCAAAATGGGGCGTGGGTTCCTTTTTCCAACAAGCTGTGACCAGTGTGGAGTCGAGACTCGATACTATCCTAGCTGAAGAGGATGCCGCTCCGAATAAAAGTACGAGCACCAAGGGAGCTCAGCTTGAGCTGGGAGGGCAACAGAGTGGTATGGTTGAGGATATATTCCAGCAAGGCTGTGAGCCTCATATATTAACTTAAATACAACGTAGGCCTGTCACGCAGTTCGTCGAATGCCCAATCAAGTGATCGCCTCCAGGAGCGTTTAGCCCGTGCCATCGTCAAGCAGAATGCCGCAGGAAATCTCTCAGGCTCCGCGGTGTCGACCGAGCTTCCCTCCCGAACGACTAGCCCTCTCACAGCTACCGATGATGGCCGGAAAAGTGTTGACAGCTCCCATGGGCGGGCGAGCACAGATTCGAGAAGGAGAAGCCTTGCGAAGAGAGTCGAGGGTGACTCGCCAGCGCCGTCTATTCCAAGATCCAGCCATGACAACAAGGAAGACACGGACGATGCAGGGCAACCGGATCCAGCTGACGTTCCTTTGCCCAAGGACGAAGACACCCCAGATGTCGCTGAGGAGGCAGTAACACCTTTAGAAAGTGATGGGATTGTTGATTTGAAGAACCCCGACGAATCCGACGAGACTCCTGCAAGCGAAAAAGTAGCGTCTACACGGCCAACATTACCTCCAACTGACTACGAAGCGGCGATGGCACAGTTACAAGCGGATCATGAGTCGGCGGAATTACGATGGCAGAAGGAACTCCACGTATATGTTGAGAAGATTGACGCTCTACAATCAAAGTTGAAATACCTAGCGAAAGACGCTGCCGATTCGGCTAAGAAGGCGGCATCATCCGCTGAGAAGGGTAGTGTAGAGAAGGAGCTTCTCGGGAAGGATGAACGGATTGCACTTCTTCTAGAGGAAGGGCAAAAGCTATCTATGACAGAATTAGAGCACAGGACCACCATTAAGAAACTTAGGCAGCAAGCGGCAGAAAACAGTAAATCCCAGATGGAGGTAAAAAGAAGGGCAGAAAAGATGGAGAGAGATCTTGCGAGCGCGGAAGCTAAGGCTAAGCGTGCCGAGGCCGCAGAGAAGAAGGCATTGGAAAAATCAAATGCACAATCGAGAATCGAACGGGAACTTGAAGCTGTCACTAATGAACGAAATGCTTTTAGCTCGACTGTGGCCGACATGAAATCACAGCTAGCTCGGGCTGTGGCTAGAGCAGAAGCGGCTGAGAAGAAAGCTGAAACTGAAGCTTCACAACAGGAAAGTCGCCAAGTTGCGGAACTTAAAGATGATATTGCGAGTGCAAGGGTGGAACGGGATATTAGCGAGGAGAAGCTACGCAGAGAAATATGCGATCTCAAAGAAGGTGTCGAACGGGAGAAAGAGAAAGCAAGGGTATTGGAGATTGAGCTTCGCGGGGAACAATCTGTATTGGAAAGCAAAATGGAGACTCTCCGTACTCGCGCAGAAGAAGTGTCATCGAGTGCGACTGGGGATGCCCAGGCGAAGCTTCTAAGGCAGATTGAAACTCTACAAACGCAATATGCTGTTGCTAGTGAGAACTGGCAAGGAATTGAAGGTTCACTAGTGGCTCGACTTGCAAATGTCGAGAAGGAACGGGATGAAATTGCAAAGAGAGAAGGGGACTTGCGGAGGAAAGCTAGAGAAGTGGTACGTCTCAAATCGTTCTTCGTTTATCCTACAGTAAACCGTACTAACCATTATCAACAATAGAACCTCAAAGCCAAAAAAGCAGAGAGTGATCTCGAAAACTCTATGGCAACAATCCAGGAACTGGAAAGCAACCTTGAAGCAACGAAGCAAGAGGTACAAAGACTAGAGCAAAGACTCAAGAAAGCGGATGACAATCTTCAGGCCGCTCAAAACGACCTCACCAAACAGCAGGAGGTTTCGGATCTAGCATGGACACAGCGTCTAGAAGAAGAACGAGCAAAATGGCGAGAACAATCTCTGCCACCCACACCGTTCATGAATCAAATGCGCACTGCGTCCCCTGTGGAATCAAACAAAAAGTCATCCGGACTGGGACTCGGCAACCACTTTCCCGACCGCAGGCCATCAACTCACCCAATGCAGTCCCCCGAGTTTGCAACACCTCCCCGACAAGACTCCTTCCCATCATTATCCGCAATCCCAACCCCTCCCCACGGGTCCAACGGAACTCCAAATCTCATCCTGGAACCCCCTACCATCCACGCCTTCGAACCTGACGAAATAGGTAGCGGCTCCCCCCGCCCGGCCACACCCTCCGCACAACCAAATAACCATTCCCGCGGAATCAACGACATAATCTCAGTCTCCACCGTGGGAGCCGGCCCATCCGTCCAACTCGTCGAGCGCATGAGCGCCACAGTCCGCCGCCTAGAAAGCGAGCGTGCCGCATCAAAAGACGAACTCGCCCGTCTAAACTCCCAGCGCGACGAAGCACGAGAAGAAGTAGTCCAGTTAATGAAAGAGGTGGACGAGAAGCGAAAATCGGACCAGCGGATCCAAGAGCTAGAAGGGGATGTCGAGCGCTTGGACCAGAGGTATCAGACCACGTTGGAAATGCTGGGAGAGAAGAGCGAACAAGTGGAAGAATTGAAGGCCGATATTTCGGATCTGAAGAAGATTTATCGCGAACTGGTTGATAGCACCATGAAGTGAGACAGATGCTTTTTCATCTTTCTATTCCGTCGAGAGGAAATATATAGATCCTGCCTGATATACGAGTCGACGAACGAACGGGAAGTGATGATATCAAAACAACTCAAACTGAAATGTTCGCTTTGTGTATATATATACCCTTGTTACCGGGACTTTCTTGGATTATCCGTGTGCCATGTTTGTTTTTGTACTTCTACTCTTTCTTTTTTTTTTTGTTCCATCATGGCCGGACTAGATGGCGGGGGCGTATGTGGACAGACAGATCTAGGAGAATAATGAAACCCTAACCTTTATTATGCTACAACCTTTGCGTCTTTCGTAAATTCATTAAAAAATAACAAGTACCTTGGCCTTTTCTAGGAAACTTCGAGGCCTTCCCGTTCAGCACTGCGTAGGATATAATCCCGCACCTACAAACCCAGGAAATGTTTAGCATCATTCGTCTTCAAAGTTCAAGCTGCTGCTCGTCTCCCCAGGAGTTCTCCACTCTAGATATTCACGCCCGAGATAGACGATAGAAGCTGGGATCGAACTCACCTTCGTATCCGGAGCAAGCTCAATAGCCAAATGATCATCACGATCCTTCTTATCCGCCTCCGCCCCAGCTCTTAATAACGTCAACGCCGCCTCCCCATGACCTTCCGACACCGCCTGATGTAGAGCCGTCATCCCATCCACATCCGTCGCGTTTAAAGGACTCTTTGCCTCCAGAAGGAGCTTCATAATCGGCACGGAACCAACGGCCGCGGCTCGATGGAGAGCTAATTGGCCGCGTTTATCTTTTACTCTGGCGCTGCAGTTATGGGCGAGGAGGGTTCGGACGGTGGAGAGGTTATTTTTGGAGGTTGCGAAGTGGAGGGCGTTCTGAGATAAAAGTTAGTAGAAAGGTTGGAGGTCGACGTAAGGCAATAGGGGTAGGTATACCTGTCCGGTGTTGCTCTTGATATTCACATCCGCTTCTTTCCGGAGCATAATATCTACGACGGGGTCGCCTTCGCTCTCTTTCAAGCTTGAGGCAATCATGAGAGGGGTCCATCCCGATGCGTCCTATCCAGTATTAGTTCTACCATGAGCCTCGATAACCATAGGATATAGCTCGCTGAAGGGGAAAAGACAAACCGCAGCATCTGGGTCAAAGTATTTATTAGAGACAAGTAGCTCTATAATCGGTTGGTGATTGTTTGCTGTGGCCCAATGTATGGGAAGTCGATCATCGTCATCTCTGCGGGCTGCTAGTTTCGGGTTTACCTGGGATTTAAATCAGTCGCCTTCGGTGCCAGGGCCATAAGAAAACTGCGCTCTTCCTGTAAGAGAGTGTGGTTTCCTTTCAGTAGTACTCACATTGAGGAGGGACTCAACGACGCTGGCTGATTTGTAGGAAAAAAGGTTAGAGATGAGCGAAATAGAGGAGTAGTTTCCGACATACGTACTTTTACCCTCACGAGCAGCCTCGTGTATCGCAAACTTCGCACTCTGATCCTGTTCCATCGTGAAACTCCTTATCGCTGTCGTCCTTGGTTGTTTGTTTGTTTCTGTTGATATATCTTTCTAGTAGAGGCGGGGAGCTCGAGATGACCTTATCGGGTGGACGTCAATGCTGATTGGCTCACCCGCGTGTCAAAGCTTTCGACTGCGATCTTCCTTTTGATTCTTCAACTCAAGTCTGTTTCCTACCCAACAACTTCCCCGGACACGACGACGACGGACTTGACAATTAACGAGACATTCTTTGCGTCGCATCTTAGCCTCGAGTGGGTAGCCGAACGGTTTTAGTCGACGGAGGTATCAGCCTTGAATAACACGCATAGAGCTGCGGACCTGAATTTCTCCCCACGCGAATTATCGCCGCGAGCACTTTCGCCTTCGATCTCAATTCACGGGCAGATACCGTGAGAAGAAGCCAACTCATAGATTTGAGCTCGCTCTACAAGATGGAAGTCGAACCAACGCCGAACCTGGCGGACGAAACTGTCCGAAACTCGGCAAAGAGAACCCTAGATCTTTTCGGTCAAGATTACCTCCTGGCCGGTGCCCCAGTTGTTGCAGATGGCTCAATAGGGACTTCATATCGCCGGAAAACAGAGTACGATGCCGTGCAGACCCTCCCTCCATCGATTGCAGAGAAGCAAGCCAAAGCAACCGCCGGCCGAACCAAGAGGCCCAAAGCGCAAACTGACAAGAGTTCGGGCTCTTCGAACGCTCTCGTAAAAAGCTCTTCCTCAGATAAAACCTCGGGTTCGCAAGGAGGATATCAATCTACGAGTCTAGTGCAGCGACCAAGTGCATCACAGCAACAGAAGCCCGAGTGGCATGCTCCGTGGAAGCTTATGCGGGTGATTTCAGGACATCTTGGGTGGGTTCGGGCTCTGGCTGTCGAACCGAACAATGAATGGTTTGCTAGCGGTGCAGGGGATAGGACAATTAAAATTTGGGATCTGGCTACTGGTGGGCTACGTTTGACTCTGACGGGCCACATTTCTACGGTGAGAGGACTTGCGGTTTCACCACGACATCCGTATCTCTTCTCGTGCGGTGAGGACAAGATGGTTAAATGCTGGGATTTGGAGACGAACAAAGTTATTCGACACTACCACGGACATCTCAGTGGCGTTTACACGCTTGCTCTTCACCCCAATCTGGACGTTCTTGTCACGGGTGGTCGAGATGGTGTAGCAAGAGTCTGGGATATGCGAACTCGAAGCAATGTGCATGTCCTATCGGGCCATAAGGGCACAGTATCAGATGTGAAGTGCCAGGAAGCCGATCCCCAAGTTATCACATCATCCCTTGACTCTACAGTCCGCATGTGGGACTTAGCGGCCGGGAAAACCATGGGCGTCTTAACTCACCACAAAAAGGGAGTTCGAGGTCTCGCAATTCACCCGAAGGAATTCACCTTCGCCAGCGCGAGTGCAGGAAGCATCAAGCAATGGAAATGTCCCGAGGGAGCTTTCATGCAGAATTTCGAAGGTCACAACGCAGTTATCAACAACCTGGCCGTAAACGAGGACAACGTTTTCTTCTCCGGAGGCGACAATGGATCTATCTCATTCTGGGACTGGAAGACTGGCCACCGATTCCAGTCTCTAGACACCACCGCGCAGCCGGGTTCACTGGAGGCTGAGGCGGGAATTATGTCCGCCACCTTTGACCGGACAGGGCTCAGATTACTCTGCGGTGAGGCTGATAAGACGATTAAAGTTTGGAAACCGGACGAAGAGGCGACGGAGGAAACTCACCCGTTGGATTGGAAACCTACGCTGGGGAGACAGAAGTATTGATCTAACTTCGTTCAACTCACTCTCTATGGGCTCTCGAAGTGGTTCTTATCAAATCTGTACGATCATGCATTTTTGCCGGCGTGGAGATAAAAACGGCAGAGGCGTTTTACGGCGTTTTCTAGGGTTGTGGGAATACTTTTTATCTTCGTTATATTAGTTTAATGATGCTGGCTATATGCTGTACTCTTTTATTGTACAAGAACGCAATCTATCAAGCAGATATAGTGTTGGGCTATCGGAAGACATATGGATACGAGTACTAAATGGACTGATCCTTTACATCATAGGTAATGTAATGTGCGTGATCAAGCATCGAAATTGACCCCTATATATGTTCTATATTAACATTAACATATATTCATTCAATTCCGATGGTAACCCTAACCTCTCTCTGAAACAGGCGCTACATTTATATGTCTCTGCCTCTGTCTCCATGACATTCCTTTGTGGTAATCAATGAAAAACAGTCCGGTGGCTAGCAAACACAACCCACCCATGAATGTGAATGTCCACCCAATACCTAGTTCATCGACCATATTCTGTAGGAATGAGACAGCAATCGCAGCTAGCGTGCCGCGTAGAATGTTGCTAGATGCTTGAGCTGCCGCCGGAGATTGATGGTTTTTGTCAACTAAAAGGGTATTATATATCTTTTTGCGAGGTTATTCAATGTATTATAATGCGAGCCTGGGGTGAATTCTTCTTATAAGAAATAAGGACAGGCCTGAAACTCACGCTAAAATCAAGTTGCATACAAAGACCCGTAAAGAACTGAAGAATTAGCAAGATAGCAATATGCTACACCCTATCTAGTCAGCTTGACCGTCTCCGAATTATAATACAATGATAAGACCTTGGAAACTTAACAAATAACAAACCTTTCGAAAATGTAAAACCCACCCAAACCCAACCACCAAAACCGTCGTCAAACCCATTGGAAGCCATATAACAGATAACCTTGCCCTCTCAACGGGAAACACATCTAGATCATCGCCAATAGCTTTATCAATGCTAAGACGTCTAGCAATCCTGGCATCACGCCAGGCCCTATCTAACATCCGACCCGATATAAAAGCTGAAACAACACCGCCAACTCCAAAGGAAAGGTAGATGAGACCTGCTTCCCATTGGTTTAGATGGTATATGGGTACAAAAAGAGTGGCGAGGGAGACGTTTATGCAGGGGTATACGACGTATAGGACGGCACAGGCGGAGATAACGACCGTGTTGTCTCTGCGGAGGAGGATTAGAATTGATTTGAAAGGGTTGGGGATGCGCCATTTGTTTGTTGTTATTGTTGTTGGAGAATGTGCTTCAGCATTCCCGGTGTGACGCATGATTGTTGGAATGGGTATTTGGAGATAGCTTGGTGCGGGAATAGATCCGTTGCCTACGATATTGCGACAGGTCTCTGGCAAGAGGAGAGCCATTGTGGCTAGGCAGATGCCCGACGCAATGCATAGGAACCAGAAGATCCAAGTCCAGCCGGCGGCGTAAGTTAAAGCGCCTCCCATGATTGGGCCGAGACTTGGGGCAGTTGTGATACTGGCTTGTAAGCGGACTAATACATAATCATTCAGACGTAGGAACCGGTATACGCACGCGAATGAGACCAAAGCTGCAAAGGAGCCTCGTTCGGCAGGAGATGCAACGTCTGTGACGACCCCATAGGCGATTGAGAATGTTCCTTAAGAATTATCAATCGCAAGACGGAAATCGACAGGGCTTGCAATACCCGAAGCCCAAGCAACGCAGGGTACGTTTTTGTTAGCGCGATAGCGATATTGGCCACAAAATAGGTGCTCAGAGTGAGGACATACACGGGACGTCGACCCAAGATGTCCGCAGTATCGCCCACAAGAGCCGGTGAGATGCTGGCGACGGCCATATACACTGTGACAGTGAGATTGACCTTGCTCACTGAGATATCCAGTGCTTCAGTCAAGGCAGGTATCGCTGGATAATAAATAAAGCTGCTTAATGTTGAGAACCAAGCAGCGAAAGATACCATGGAGACGATGCACCATTTTTCTGCGGTTGTGAATACGGAGTGTCTTTCGTTGTGGTCACTTCTCCCATCGTCGGGGGGTTCTCCTACACGGGGAGGTGTTTTGTCGGGCACTTTCTCTTCAGAAGCCATTTGAACACAGGTTTCAATGAATGATTGTATGCTCTTAATTCCTTTAGCAGATTCTAGTATGTTTGATATCGAGGCCCCTTTGGTTTCAACTCCGAGAAGGTGAAGAGGTTGAAGATCTGTGCTTGAATATGCGGTGTAACTTTACCTGTTGGTTGTGGGTTGCGATTATCGACTGCTAAAGTGCAGTGTTATGAAAACGACACAGCAGGGTGAAGGAAAATAATTATTATTGAGCCTGATAGGGGGAAACGAATGATCACGCGATGATATAGATTCGTTGAGTTGCATTATATTTTCATAGAACGCTGAGATATAAAATAATAAAGTCAGATAGATATCAATTGCTTCGTCGATCGAATTGATTGCATGAGAATAAAGTAAGTAACATACAAAATCCACATCCCCTCACAATCCTCTTTTCCCTTCCATCTCAAAAAGCTCTCTCATATCAAACCGTAATCACATTCTTCACCCCGGGCTTCGCAATCTCCTTCAGCGCCTTATGCGCCTCACACTGCGTATCGTAGAACTCCATGTCCTCCCTCGAGGCGAACTCCGCCTTCACGGCTAACGTGAACCCCTTTGCGCGGGGCTCTGGGTCAGCGTTGGGGGCCGGGACAGGGCCGGCTGTTAGAGATGTTATGTAGGGTTTTCCGTCCTGGAGGAAGAGGAGCGGGGTGAGTTGAGTGGGTGAGAAGGGTGGGGGAAGGGGAAGGGGAAGAAGGAGGGGTTTACTTTGACGGCGGTTTGGGAGAGGGTTTTGTATTGTTGGAGGACTCGATCGCGGTGTTCTAGGTTGGGGATTTTGAACATTGTGATTCGGTCGACGGGGGGGTGGGAGGAGGACATTTTTGACTTGGGGGAAATGGGTATAATCTGTATTCTAGTTGTTGCCTTGCCTGTGGCAGGCCTCTGGAAAACCTGGATGGATGAGCTGTCTAGTAGGTAGGCTCTTGTATCAAGATATCTCTAAGCATCCTTTATGGAAAGCGGTTATGCGCGGAGATGGGTTCTTTAGGTGGTAACTCCTCGGTTATTGAAGCAACGCGTGCATGCCTTTGCCTTGGAGATATACACATAAGGAATCACTCATAATAGCATCAGTGTACATCCCTCACCTCTTCCGCAAGCCTCTTCGTCGTCCCTTCCAACCTCATCATCCCCATCGCGAGCTTGTCACTGAAATTCGAATGCAATCAAGTGCTTTAAATGCTCTTCAAGAGAGACTGAGGTCGCCGCCTATGCCCATAACAACGAGTCGAACGCGGCCCAGGCTCCGAATTAGCAAACATTTCTTGCGGCCATAGAGGCACGTCGATATGCGGACAGAGCCGCCGCCGAAGCAGGTCAGCCTGAAATGCCGGACCAACTTGATGATAGGACTTCGAGAACTCGAAGATTGAAATGGTGTGCGTGCCTGCATTCTTACAAAGGCTACCGACCCTGACCGACCCTGATGTGATGAAATCAGTGTACGGCGTAGGGCCGCAGGATATTCTTTATCTCAGTAACTTACTCCATAATCTTCTTAAGAAAGCAAAGCTGAGACTGTTGTTGGGAGGTTGCATGTAATCGGCCTTCTCAACCAACGTGCAACCCTGTCTCTCGTGTTACAGGAAACGATGACGCTCTGTAATATGAACCCTTGATCCCGAAAACTCCTTGATCAGGAAAAGCAGAACGTATGCTTGTCGATTTCTAGTGATGGTGATCGCACTCATTCATACTCGCGATGTCGTTCGATCATCTCTCTGCAAGAAATGTGGCTGAGCCGCTGTTTATATATATATATATATGTGTGTGTGTGTGCGTGCGCGCGCGCGCATATTTCTCTCAAAATGAATACCGAACAAAAAAAAGTGATGCTTCCGATCTGAGCGAGCCCAGATTATATGTTTCCGGTTCTAAGTGGGATGAGAAGCATCTTCAGGCCCTTCGAGTGCTCGTATTCGACGACTTGTCCACTTCGAGACTATTTCCTGAACGGTGGCTACCGCGCGATAATTTCAAAGGTAAATTCTACGTCCCGAGAATATTACTGAGGCGAAATCAACTCACAGCCTTATAGTATACCAGGTCTTGAGAAAAGCCATTCAGATGCCTGCGAGACAAGAACTTCGTCACTGGGGTGTTGCTCAAGATAAATCGAGTTGATCACTAGATCGACTCTACTGGTCATGACCTTCAAGCTCGGCGTCCTCTCACACCTGCACGAATGAATGTTGAAGTCATGAAAGTTGCCGGCGATATGTTTCACTGCGGGGCCGTGAGTAATTCTCGAGCGATCCAAACCTCCGCTGGAATACTCGGAGTCACTTCTTGAGTAATGTATCCAAGCCTTCGAAACTGACAGGATAACGTGCATGTTTAGGCCCTGGAATCGTAAATGGTGCCTGCGGAGTCGAATGCGAAAGACCCTGAACGTCGCCTTATCCCGCGTTACTTCAAGTTGGATACCAAACGCTCTGAAACGGCCGAACTGGCGACCAGCCTGCCCTTGAAACAGCCGCTGGAATGGGGCTCCGTGAACGGACGCCCCCTGGTGAAGGAGCTGGACAAATCCCACAATGTCTTGGCGGCTCTCGTGTACTCCCGTGGTACGGTTCGTTCTGCCCCTTGCAAAAAGTGCAAGGACCACAATGGGTCGTTCGAGCAGTGCATCATCAAAGATCACTCTTTGTCAATGCTTGGGCGGACTATGTACTACCATATCTTGGTAGATAACCGGTGCCGCGGTGCTGCGTGATTTAGGACTTTGCAGGGAGAGGAAACGGGCTTCGAATGTCTTGGACATCTGTCAATCACCGACTCCCAGTACCGGTTGCTCAAGGATCTTCGCATGTGAGAATAGCTTCACAGCCTGACCCTCACCGAAGTTGAGTTAGGTTTTGAAGCTTCGCATACTCTCGTTCAGAGTCGTTCTTCACGCCCTTCGTATACAGAGAGTAAACTCGGCGATATGAACGTGTTGAATCCGCCCATTGATCTTGCGTTCTCGGAGGCCCACGTTTTTATCAGCAGCAAGACCCACTTCTGCCTGCGCAATTTGAACCTAGACATCTTCAAAATCACAAACGTCGACGGGAAACCACCTTTAGGGAATTTGACTGCCGGCGCCTAAAATTTGAAACAGACGCGCAACCTCGAGCAAGGTACCTGTATTTCCAGTATTTATGTGCCATGATTCGGCGTTCTCGCAAGTCTGTCTCAGCAGGGGAGCATATGTACTCCAGCCCAGACGTTACTATGCCGGTACTACATCTGGAGATCATCAACTGTCACAGAGCCGCTTGATCGCTTGAACTCTTCTCCCACGTGAACGCCTGCGTGAAATGTATGTTAAGGTTGAAGGACGCGGACAGCGCAGCAACGGTCTCGAAGGAAGGGTTCAGTTGTCCGGGCTCGGTATGGGGTATCTGATGGTCGAATACATGAAAGATACGAACATAGGAAAGAGAATCCTGTTTCTCACCTGAGTCGGTGCGCGTGGTGCGTACGTGTGGAATTTCCCAAACTCCACACACAACCTGCGCGCCGATGAAACTGCGTTCAAATTCTTTGAATTTCGGGGTCTTTTCCCCTCTTTACTTCTCATACTGGAAGTATCATGGGAATTTCTATATGGAAAATGGAGTTATATAAAGACAGGTACTAATCATCGGGTGTAATAGGGGGGTGTCTTCAGGTCACTCGGTCTCGAAAATGGCGCCATTCACTGAGTCTAAAGTGGAGGCAGAAAGAATACTTGCTCATTGCCTGTCCGCGTCGGATTTTATATCGCAACCACTTCTTTTCGGTCAAGCCCTACGGCTACTTTCGCCATTCATAAAGACAATGTCTACCCAGGAGACTGCGAGGAATGGAAACTCCCGAAAGTGAAGCCCGACGGGAATTCTCGTCTTCATCATGCCTCGGAGGTAGCCTTGAGGAGGTTTCAGAAATTTCAGCAAGTCGAACACTCTTTTGAAACACAAACGCTAATGATCCAGAGACACTAAGTGACTATTTTTCGAAGGGTTGACTCCTAATAAGACAGGTAGAAGAGCCAAGGGATGATTCTTACCTCCTCCCCTGCGAGATGGTTTCATCCTTACCAAAACCTACCTATCAAATCTGGGCAAGAGAAAGAATGTTCTTTGCGCACCCTCCGTCTCTCCCAAAGACTTTGTTATCAGTGGCAGTCGTTTGGCATTTTTGACCGACCTCAATTCATCAAGTCTTGGTTCCCACGATGCATCTTCTACCCTCCCCATTCGGGTGGTACTAAGTACCTTATATCTTCCTGTTCCTAGCTGGAAGAGACTTATGTCCATCAAACGATTACTAACTGGTGCACTTTTAGCTTGGTCATGGAAACTAAAGAGAAGAGCCTCATGAAGCAATTGGAGGAATGAGGGAACCTCGCGAGACTCGGGAAATCCTCACCTACGCGCCGACAATATGTCGGTGCCTGGCTCTGGTTCTAAGCCAGACTCGAAGATGTGACCATTGGGTGTGTCAGCGTATGTGTTCTGTTTTCCTCTTACGAAACACAAACTTACTCGAAACCAGCATGCATCAATAATATCCGAAACAAATCAACGGGTGGCCAGTATGAATGGATCCCAGGAGACCCAGTCGAACAAAGAGGGAAATGTCCACAATGTCGAGCGAGTATATATTTCGTCATTCCAGCAACTCAGTGGCCCAAAGGAAGTTATCATACAAGGGCGTGGGCTCATCCTTTTCGCGGATCTGCCCGTAACGCTTGCTTAGTATCATGTCGGGCAAAGTGGAGTTATTCTTTCTCGCAAGGACGGAGACAGCTTTAAAGAGCTAACCGGGATGTTGAGGATTTCTATGAAATCCTACGTCATTCCCAAAGGAGTTAGCACCCCAGGGTTTGAAGTCGCTCTCGAAATTCTGGTTCGAATACCTCCCTCATGGGCACCGACGTCGTCATATCGCCGGACGCATACCAGCGCCTGCGCAAGTTGAGCCTGTATAATTTCCGCTTTGGTGACGTGTCGAAACACTTCCCGGGATCGCTGCCGCATGTCCAGCTGATAATCAACGTCAAAAACATCATCAAAAATATCATCAACGCTCGATATGGTACGTGTGAAAAGAAAGCTTGACTTCTCTCTGCTATCTTCAAAGCGGCTAGTCTAATATTGTTACATTATGCTGATCACGAGAAACAGAATAATCTCGAAGAGTTGAAATTCTGTGATCGCTCGAGCAAAGAGATGATCGTTGCTCACATTCTACGTAACATTCTTTCTGAAGCTGACATATCTTCGATTTTCTGATACTCTTCGATTGCTGTTACGGCTTTCTAGCTTCTCGCGACATCAATTCTAGTTCTCGTCGCGTCGAGATTCTTATCTTCAAAGATGAGAGTGACTCGAGTGCTTTTCTCGCATCAAGTCACAATTCTCTAACATCAAAACTGCTGATCGAAATTCGAATCCGTGCTCAACGTGGCCTTCACAAACGCCTAGGCCACATCATGCAAGGTTTAGCGATGGATCAAGGACATAGCACGATCGGGTCAGTTTATCCTCAAGGGTAACGGTAGCGGGGTTTCTAGCGAGATAGCACATGGTTTGCGCAGGGAGGACATGCACAATGGTCAGTTCGAACTTGGCTTGCTTGTTAAATAAACAATCCCACCAGCCTTCAATCACACGCATCCTCTCGTTCAATTTTACCCCTGAAAAGCCCAAGAAAAGAGAATGGAAGTGGTTGATATAACGAGAACGCCCTTCTATTGACCAATTTTATAGATCTTCATTGAACCTTCACCTTCTTAGAAAAACACTTGGCGGTAGCGTGGGACTTTCCCCTTAACCTCCCATCCTTCTTTCCCTAACCTCCCTTCCTTTCTCCCCTAATCCCACTTCCTTTGCGCTCTGCGCCAGTCAACAGACGACTGAGTTTGTCGTCAGTGTTCATGGATGGGTCGTTCAGGGAACGTTTTACGGAATTAACAGATGCTCAGCATCAGCAATCAGCGAATGGGAGCATGGCCGTGAGAAGGCAGCTTCGAGGATCGATAGGGTCGCCCTTAAACCTCGAAAGAATGGGATTCACTCAAGTCGAGGACTTGCATATGGAGAGATATGGTCCTGATAACACTAGAGCAAGCTATGTGGACGAGTATGTTGACAAGAAGACAATTGTAAATGACTACACTTCATCATACGCGTTTTCTGAAATGTTCTGTGTAAGCATTGAAAATGAAAAGATGAAACTCTCATTTTTCTCTCTATTGAAAGAGACTGCGAGCTGCAACTGCCAACTACTTTGAGTGCTCATACTGTTATGAGATGTTAGCAATCACTACTACATTGAAATGAAGATACATTTTGCTACCTTTCAAAAGAATTACGAAAAGAGAAAGCTAACGATGAACTCAGAAAACATGTATTACTTGATTTTCGACCGTATGTGTGCGTGTTTGATAATTGTTCTCAGAACAAGACTTTGTTTTTCACTAGAAAGAAGTGATTTAAACATGAAAAGAACTTTCATTGAAATCACTGAGCTTGTCGCGATTGCGAGCAAACTTGATAAAGTTTATCATTCTTTGAGAAACATATGCGTCGAGCACACTCTATTTTCGTCGCTGAATATCACAGAAAAAATCTCTTCAAGATTTGTTGAATGACGAAGAATGAGACTTTCCCTGTGCCATGTGAGTTATGTGAAGCTTCAACGTCGCTGAAGGACCGCGTACGTCATATGAGCCGTTATATGGAAGACATTGCGCTCTTTGCGCTTGGTACTTGGGAGGAGGATGAAGATATAGAAGATGAAATTGAGGACGACAGCGAGAAGGGGGAGGAGCTGGAAGGACATCCGCCGACCATGGTTGACATTATGAAGTTCTATGAGAAGAACGCTGGAGGAAGGGATGACGATGAAGTTTGGCACAAGTTTGATCATGCTCAACACCAAGAGTCGCGTCCGGGCATGAACCCGGTTTCTTCTCCTCAACCAGCTTGGGCAACGCCGAGGGAACTCAAGGATATGGCTGAGGAGCCGACAGCGGATCGAGTGGATCAAAAGGATAACCAGCTAGGCAATACTGCCCCTCATTCCATCAAGAGAGTATACGAGGAACGACTCAGCGATTACTTTCTTGACGGAGAGGGAATTAGTAGAGAAGTCATAGAAGCCGATATTTGCCGCTATCTTGGGTCTGACGCTTCGGTCCGGCCGACAGTCCACCAAGTATTCGGCCCCCCTTCTTTTCCCTTCTATTTTTTCTTGGTTTCGGACAAAACTAACCTCTGGGCAGGGCCGACCGGGGTACCTCGTCACAGCATTTAGAAATCTTATATCGGTAAGTTGCTTCTATTAATATGGCCCATCGATATCTTATTAATTACTCCGCTAAATTTCGTGGTAATTGCAGAACATGATAGTAGACTTAAAGGCGGAATCAGAAAGATGGAATAGAGGTCTGAAGGCTAGATATAGCCCCTCGGAACGTGGTTATTCTCCTCATACCTGATGCGGCCTACCCCACATTTGTGGAAACGACGTAGTAAATTTCCGAATAGATCGTTTATCAGATCACTGGGAAATCGTGTGAAGTACTGGCTCATTAAGTTAACGGAGACGGCAGGAGTTATGCGGGGTGACAGATGCTCACTCAGTATCAGCAGTCGGCGAATGGGAGAATGGGCCTTGAGAAGCCCCAATCGGGAGCGATGTTCCTGGCGGGTATCTGAACGGATAAAATGCCACTTAGTTTCTAGTTAAGAAGAGCCCTAACAGAGAAAGTAAGAAGTGGGGGAGAGAGAGCTGGGGATTACCAAAGAACGCCCTTTTAGTAGGACTCTCCAGGATCAACAATCGTATGGTGTTACTGAGGCGTCTTCGTAAGATGATATGGAACAACGTTGTCCTCCCGATGTGTCACGTATATATGGAGCAACATTATTCCATTTCTATAACTTTATCTGTACCAGCGGATCTTAGCACTGTTAATTCGAACAGAAACTGGGGGATTTAGTTTGTCAAGCTGATTTTGTAATAAGTTGGCAATGTAATATGAGGATAGCAGACCTGTAGCCCATCCTTCATCATATAGAACAAAGTGCCGTAATTTTGGGGTCATCTCTGATTTTTCGAGAGTTTTAAGGAGACTGAAGTATGTTATGTGATCTGTTTCTGTTGAAGCTCTCTAGTTAGAGCTGTAGGCTTCGACACTCAGCTTCGACAGTTTCTTTGTTTGTTTGCTGCGTTTGCAGACACGAATCATAATTGTTTCATTTCTTTTCATCTCTTTTTCTCTTCTTTAAAAAGAAATTCAATTTTTTTTTTAGTTAGTCAGTCTAGTCACTCAATTCAGTCATTTCTTTCGTTTCTTGTTCTTTTTCGCTCGTAACTAGTAAACTTCGAGAGATTTTGCGCTTGATTTTGTTATTGAATTCGATTGCTTTAAAATCTAAAAACTTCTTAAATTCGCAAGAAACGTGTTATTACTGATTTACGAAAACGTTAGCGAAAAATTTCAATTTTTTTTTTGAATGATTCAGTTAACTCAATTGATCAATAAAAAATTGAAATCAGTTTAGTTAAATCAGTTAGTCAACGAAAAATCAGACAATCTTGAGAATTAGACAATTCAATTGACTAGATTAGTTAACGAAAAATTTTATTACGAAAAGTTCAACTAACTCAATTAATTAGTGAAAAATTTTCATATAATGTCAGACTTATTAGAAAATGATTAGTAAAAAAACTCTCAATTAAAAAATCTCTCAAGATTTACAAATTTTATTTCAACGTTTAAATTAATCGATTTATTAACGATTAAACACTTAGCGAATGAGTTTTCTGATTTTAAGAATCAATTGTCTCAAATTCTCTTTTTGAGCGTTAAATTACAAAATGCGAAAAACTTTATTTATTGAAAAATTTTCGTGAAACTTTAATTGCAATTTTATGATTTTCACTCAATCATAAACAATTTTATTTCTCATTTATCGTTTATTACTCACTCGTCATTCAAGAAATGACGAGTGACTTTGAAACTGATTCTTTTATATTTTTAAAATTCTTTTTTAACGTTAATTCAGCAATTTTTTATAATGTTTTGTATTTTAATAATTCAATATGCTCATGAATTACTAGTGAATATAAATCGAATTATGCTCAAAAAAAAAATAGTAATCATTATCTTTTTATTTCGTGACGTAATTCATCTTAAACGCTTCAATTTTAATAATCTTAAGACATTTGTAACTGTCTTGAAAATCATTTACACGAAAATTTTCGCGATTGATTTAAATTTTTCTCTTTTCTTCTCATATTTATTGTTTTTAGAAAATTTGACGAAAAAACTTTTTGATTATATAAAATATAAGCGAGCAATTTTAAAAGCGAAAATAATCAAGAATATAATAATGAATGATTTTGCGAAAATTTGTTTACAAATAAAAAATTAATTAAAAATGATCGATTTCGCTCTAGTTACTCAAGAGAGAGAAAGTTTTAATTCAGAAAAAAAATTAAATGAAAGAAAGAAAAACGCATTTTTTGTTAAAAAAAACAATGATTAGCATGTTCAAGATTTACTGAAATTCGTATTTTTTATTAAAAATGAAAAATGTGAATATTATGAAATGAGTGAGCATTAAACTATTACGTGTTTTTATTTAATAATTGATATTAAATTATCATGATTTTATTTAAAAAGAAATTTATGATGTTACAAATCTGATTTGAAATTGAAAAATAACAATTAAAATGTCAATTTCAATCTGATCATTGAGAATTCTAGTTAAAATTTAAAGAAAAATTTAAATTTTTTCAATTTTTAATCAGATTTTAAAGATTTTCATGAAATGATAATTATCAATCGTTTTCATAATTCTCACGATCTCTTAAAAACTGTTTATTTTAGTGACAGAATTTAATTCACTGATTAAATAACGAACTCAGACTCAATTAAATCAATTGTTAATAATCAAGCTAATTTCATTAATTATACAAAGTATACTGATTATAAATTTAATTTTTTCATTGAAAAAAAAAATTGCTTTGTAAATTGAAAGAAAATTTTAATTTGTCTAGTCACAAATTTTAATTTCACTAAATTTTAATTTTTAATAATGAAAACTTTTCATTGTCTCAAGAGTTTAGTCAACTTGTTACTCATGAAACTCATAAAAAAAAAATAATTTCTGACATTGCTCTAAGAATAATATAATTAAAACTCTCAATAATAATGAGATTAGAGATTACGTTAAGATTTTTACAAACATTTTAATTATACAACGTTAATTATCACTTGAATCAGCGATTAGTTTTGCAATTAAAAAAATAAAATGAAAAATTATTTATCATTGTTACGCTCACGTCTCATACAAAACAGTGACTAAAACGATTCGTGAATTTAAAAATGAAATAAAAATAATTAACAAACAAAAATTCTATTGCGAGACATATGCTAGTTTTAAATTGAAAAAAAAAATGTCATGAAATTTTCAATTTAATGTTACTCATTTCAATGAAAAGCTAATAATCGACTTGATTACAATCACTTTTATTTTCTTTTTGAAATATCATTACATTTTGCTTGTATTGAACGTTTATAGCAAAAAGATTTAATTTCAATTTTTTCGCACTAAGAATCAAATCAATGAAAAGTTTCAAAAAATGTGTGAGATGATTTATAACATTTATTTTCACGATTTACAATACTTGTCATTGATTTAAATGAATAATGAAAAGAAATTCAAGAAATTCATTAATTGAGCAGTCAAAAAAGACATTATTTATTAATTAACTGTTTCTTATATGCACGAAAAAAACGACTTAATTAAGCGTATGATTGTTTACGTTAATCAGATTACTTGTATAGTACTGACAAATTTTAAATTATTCTTAAAACTTTAATTAGCGATAGTGATTATTATAATTTATATTCATAATCGTTTATCTTGAAAGAATCGATTTAATTTTTATTTTATAAAAAAGAAAACAATTTCATGATTGAATTATTTCAGAGTATTCAAATGTTGTGAATATATTAATATTTTATTTAAACAACAAATCAAATCAGTTAAATACGCTTTTATTGCTCGCATTGACTGTTTCATTAATTATGACAATGAGAATAATCATATTTACAAAATTTGAATTCTTGAGAAAAATAAAATTATTCACAATTGAGACATTAATTTTAACGAATTGAAAGTAAAACAATTGAGTTCAAATTCAATCTCTGAATTTATTAAATCTGAGAGAATGCTCGCGTTATTTACTCAATTTTTTATTTTTATTCAATTGAAACATTTTAAATTTATTTAACTTACATTGTTATTATCTTTTATTCAGATCACGAAATTGATTTTTTTTTTAATCAATGAAAAAGCAAAAAAAAAAAAATTTTATTATGAGAAAAGTTAGAACACTCTTACTCTCGTTTTCACTAACAAAATCAATTTTGAATTTTACTTAATAAGTTTAAAATTGTCACGAACTTTTTCGATCTTGTCTTGTAACATTTTTCGATAATGTGAAATTAAAACGCGTATTGAGTGTTTTGCGAAAAAAAAAGTATAATGCTTACACTAAGTATGACTAATATTTAAAAACTTTTTAATGCTTAATTAAACTGACAATGTGCATGATATGCAAGAGTAAATAAATAAACAATGCTAAGCGTTTGAAAATGAATAATTATTTGTGATCACAATATCAAATATTATGCAAGAAATTTTGCTAACAAAATAACTATGATAATTGTATAATCAGATTATAATCAAGATTAAACACGATCAAGAAAATAAATTTCTTGATTTTAAAAATAATGAGCGTTCTTAAATACATAATGTTTCTGATATAATAAAAATGATAATTCGTGATTTTCTAAACACTCTCATCTTTATTCTCATGAACTAGTAATGATAATATTTAGTCAAGTCTTATTTATCATTTTTATCATTTTTTGTAATCACGTGACACATGACTTTTTGCTATGCTTGCTTTTTTCTTAAAAATTTAATTAATCTCACTGTTAATCTTGTTATGTCTTAAGTTTATAATATCATTTTTTTCTTTTTAAAAAGTTGTCTCAATGATTCAAATATTTAATTATTCTCGTTATGCTTTTGCTTTTTTTTTTATTTTAATAAGTTCTTATTATGACTCGCAAAACAAAAAGTTTTTCTAATCGTTTCAAATTTTTATAAAAAAACGTCGCGAAATTTAATATTATTATGTTTTCTCGTTACGCTCGCTGTCTGAAAGATAATAAATCTTATGTCATGTTCGAGAAATTCACAAAGTGTTTAAATTGCATTCGTGTTAATTATTTTTACGTTCATGATTGTGTTTTATCATTCTTTGACTAAGTCAAAATTTGACGTGAAAAAAAAAAATTAAAAAAGAAAAAAAAAAAAGTTTGTAATGAATTTTGTCACATTTGCAAAATTTTTCACAAAGCTTTAAGCGAGTTTAAAGCTTGTTTTAATTATTTCGCTCATTAACATAAGTTTTTTCAAAATTGTGTAAAAAAATTTGTCGAATTTTTCGTGAAAATCATTAACAAACTTGAGAAAATGAAAAAAGAGAAAAAACAAATTGCTGAAAATTAAAAACAAGAATTTCAGCGTTTTCTCTTTTCTCTTAGCGATTTTTTTTTCAGTTCTTGTTTCTCGATCAGTTTCTTTTTAAAAAAATTGTTAAAATGCTTTTTACGAATTTCGCAAATGTTTGATAAACTCTCATGTATTTTTCAAAATAGAGTAATCTTTTCATTTTATTAAATAATGTTCTTTTTTTTATATTAACGCTTTTTCTAAAATTCTTTTGACTTCGTATTTCTTGTCGTTTTCAATTTCGATTCTTTCTTGTATAATGTTTTGATTGACTTTTTTCAATAATAAGATATGAAATACTAAGTGTATTTTCATAATGTTGAGTAACTGAAATTTATAGTTAATGTTTTCAATGACTTTCAAAATTTTAAATGATTTTAACTTCTTGTGATTCAGTTTTTCGCTTGATCTTTTCGTTTTAATGTTTTATCATAATAAAAATATTTTTTTCTCTTTTTTAAACTTGAGTGTTTTCTGACATTTAATATTGTAATAATGTTTCATTCGTTCGTGAAAAAATTCAATATTCTTTCATAAGTTGTCGTGAAATTTGTGCATGTTTTTGACTGAGATTTTTGTTTCATGTTTTTTAACAATAAATTTCAGTAATTGTCATTACACTTTCAATTTCTTCTCATAATTTGCGAAATATGAGATAAATTTTGTAATTGCGTTTCGTGCATTGTTATATGCGATTTGTGCTAATGATAACAATAATACTCAATTGTTTTGTTCATAATTAAAATAACATTTCAAATATTGCTTTATTGTCTGATTTAGTCATTTCGCTTGCTTATTCGTTTGTGAGTGATATGTTGTAAACATTTTTCGTTATATTTCAAGTTTTTTTATAAGTGTAATTTAAAAGTTACTCGTGAATTTAATGTTTTTATTAATAATTCATTTCTTAAACAATTCGTGATTCGTAATAACTGTTCTTAAAATGACATATGTTGTATTTAATGCGTTCGTTGCTTTTTGAAATAATATGAAATATGCGTATTTCGTCATTTTTTTCGTGATTGTAAGAATGAAATCGTATTTCATTTCTGTATGTGATTTTTTGAATTTTGATAACTTAATAATAAAATTCATTGCAACTGATTCTCATGATTTGCGTAATTGCGATATTGATTGTAACATTTCATAAAATTTGTGTTATTTTGTTTTGTTTCGCTAACAAACATCGCATTTTTTGATATAATTTTTAATGTTTGTTTATATATCTGATCAGTAATACTTTTTCGTGAGTCTTGTCATTATCTTGTTAATTTTAAAATGTTCTGAAATGAGTGTATCATGTTTTTGTTGCATCACTTTGTCGCGTAATGTTTTGAGTATAAAAATTAATTCGTGATATGTGACAATATCGTCTTGTTCTGTTGTTTTGTGATTATTTTGTAATTGTTTTATTTGTTTATTTTTGACTGTCTCTTTTTTAATGTTTTTTAATAAAATGTTTTTTTAATGATAGTTCGAATAGCTCGTAATGCTTAATAATTCAAAATCATATTTTTTGTTTAATCATTTTGCTTAAAAAGCGTTCGTGACTTTTTTTTTTTTAATTATTAAATTCAATCATTGACTCAAAGCATTCGCTCATAAGTTTTTCTTTTCTTTACAATGTTTTATTTTAAAATTATAAGTTAATAATGTTTCTGATTATCGTGTTTGTCATTATGTCAATTCTTTTATCATGATAAAGTATTGTAAATTGTGATGATTTGAGAATATCGTGACTTAATATGTTGCTTTTTGCAATTTCATTTTTCATTTCTTGAAAGCACATATTATGACTAGTAATTTCTTGTCGTGTATGTCATAATTTTGCTTTGTTAATGTCATTGTTTTGACATAACATGCAACTAATCATAATTTTTTGTTTAATTTTATTTGTTGTAATTTTTCACTGATCGTGCAATTTGAAACGTCAATGTTCACAATACTTAATTTTTTTAAGTTGAAATGTTATCACATGTTATTATATTTGAATAGTTCTTTGATTTTGTCAAATAATTTCTGTTGTTTCTTTTCTTATTCAAAGATTTTTTCTTTCTTAAATAGTTTTATCAATGATCGTATTTTTTTTGAAAAGCTTGTGATATATGATTTGTAATAATTGACTAACTCATGAAATAATTGCACATTTTTAACATTTTCTAACATTAATTAATTCAGTATTGTCTGAATCTTTTTTGAATTCATTCAAATTTCTTTTGTGAATATTAAATGTTCTAAAAATAGCATTTTTTTCTTGAAAAATTCACATTTCTTTGATTTTAAAAAAAGATCATATTTTTGCAATTTGTCAAGAATTTTCTTAACTTTCTAAGTGTGATTTTCTCTTAATTCTTTAGTGAATATGAGAATATTGTTTAAATATGCTATCACAAAGTCATTCAAATACTTGTAAAATACGTTATTGATTAACGCTTGAAATATAATTGACACATTGATTAACTCAAATGACATAATCATATACTCATAAAGTTCGAATTTGATTCTGAAAATTGTTTTTCATTCATGATTTTTCTTAATTTTTATTTTATGATAATCATTTCTAATGTCTAGAATAGTGAATCATGTAATTTTTTTAAATTTGTTTTGTATTTTCTCAATAAGCGATAATGAGTATCAATTTTTTTTTGTAATAACGTTTAACTATTTGTAATTCACACATAATCATAAACTTTCATTTTTCTTTAATACATAGAGAATTGAATATTTTGCTGAAAATTTTAATGATTTAATTCATTTTTTTTTTAAATTTTCGTTAATATATTTTCATAATTTCGTGAATTATTGTTTCGTGAGTTTGTATGTTAACATACAGCGTGATATTGTTTCTTCTTGTAAATTTATTTCATAATTTTATGATTTGTGTTTTGATAAATTTTGCAATTTTTCTTTCTTTTTAAATAGATTCTTATAATTTCAGTATTCTTTGAATATTAATTTCTCAAAGACTTTCTTGTTTTTAGATTTCATTTTTAATGTAAATCATATTAACAAATTCTTTCGTTCAATTAATTGTTTTTGTTTTGTAAATATTTGATTTTCTGATATTTAAAATCTTTGTTTCGTGACTAAATTTTTAACTTTTTATTTGTAATGACTTTTACAGAGTTTCTGAACTTCTGATTTAAGAGAGCAGTCATATTTTCATTGCATAATTTTTTTTTTTGTCAGTTAATGTTTAAGTTATGTTGCTTCAATCAAGAGTATTTTAAGATCAAATCATGATTTTTTAATTTTATTACATCAAAACTCAAACTCTTTTCGTGTTTCTGTATTTGTATTTTTCTTGATTTCGTTTCATGTCGTATTTGTGCGATAATCAATTTATTCTTTAGTGATTTTAATTCATATGATTTGCTTTTTATTTTACAATGTATTTTCGTCTCACTTATGAATTCTGAGTTCATGAAATTTTTAATTATGTTAAAATTTAGTAAAGTATTTGCGCGTATGCTTTTTATTGTTACAATTAATTGCAAATGCATTTTATTCTGAGTTATAACTATTTTCGATCTCGTTTGTTCATTCATGATCTCTAGTTTCGAATGAGTAATTCTTTTCTTGACTTGTCAATCGTTAACTCATTTTCATTAATCTTAATTTTCTAAGTTGTCTTAATTTTTGTAATGAGATTTGTATTTTTTTAAACTTTTCATTTAACTCGTTTCGCTTTAATGTTTTTAAATATTTCTTTCATGCTCTTAATGTTCTTGACTTGTTATTTAAAATTGACATTTAACTTTTTGCACATTTTCGTGAGTCAATTTATTTTCTTGAGTAACTAAGCTATGTCATCTTTTATCTCATTAAAATCATTCTCGATATTTGATAATGATTTAATTTTGTTTTTCACAAAGACTCGCAATTTTGTTAATTGTTATGAAAAGTATTTTTCTTTCTTGTTTTTTAAATATATGAGACAATTGTTATTATAACAAAACATTTAATAAATTCTTGCATGATATAAATGTCTTGTATTCATAAAATTTTAAAAGTCTGATATCTCATTGTCGTTAACAATGACACACTTAGTGCAATTCTTAATGTTGCATTCTCGCAAATCATATTTTAAATGATCTGAGTCATTTCGTGCTATTTGTTATTTTTCATTTTGCATATTCTAATGTATTATGCAATTGCATGCTTATATAAAATATTTTTCGTGTTTAAAATGATTTTTTTCGCGTATATTTTTAAATTTCTGATTTCAATGATATTCGCAAATCATTAGTGTTGATGAGTAATTCAAGAGTTTTATGATTTGCTTTTTTATAAGACAATTTTTCATTTTTTGTTCACATTTCTTTCATGACATTTCGTAATATTGTTTGAGAATTTTTTTGTGTAATTATCGCACTATTTCTTTCTCAAAATCTTTCTCAAAATTAAGCTCTGTTTTCTTAATTTGCTGACAAATTTTCTCAAAAATTTCTTTCTTTTTAATATCGAGATATTTTTGCGCTGTTTGTTAATTGTCTTGCGCTTTTTCTTATATTTCTTATCAAAATTTTTTTTAACATTAATTCATTTGTTTTACAAATTCTCTTGTTTTTTGTTCTATTTCTTGATTACTTTAAGTTTTGATGTTTTAATAATATTATATTTTTCTCAATTTTTCTTGCTTTGTTCATATTTTTTAATGACTCGAAATTTTGAGTTTTCTTGTCATTTCTTGTTTCTTTTGTAACAGTTTTTTGCATAATGTTTTTCTTTTTCGCAATAAAAGCATTAATTTTTGTCATGTCACTGTTTCTTGTCGTTATCATTCATTTTTCTTGTGACATTCAGTTTCATAAACATGAATTCATAAGAATTTTTAAATTTCTTGATTTTAGCAATATTTGCGATATATGTGTTTTTTTTTCGCATTTGTCGTAAATTGTATAGCTAATTGTCAATTCGTATTACATTAATAATCATTTTCTTAATGTTATTATATGATTTGTTTTTAACAACTTTGTACTATACATTTGATTTTAATTCTCTTTCAAACATTGTCATGTTAATGTTTTCGTTTTCTTATCTCACGATAATAATAAATTGTTAATGTTTTGTTACATAGTTAACTGTCAATCTCACTTGCTTTAAATTCATAAGCTTTTTCTCAGTGATTCGCTGTTTGTTTGTGTTATTAAAATATTGTCAAATAATTTTCTTAAATTTTTTATAATTGTCATAAAATTTGTTATACGTTTGTGAGTTCTCGTTGTTGTTAATTCAATTGTTTAAATATGATTTGAATCAGTTTATTACTATGTCTCTCAAATAAAATTTTGCAAATAAAATTTTTTCTGATACATTCATGTCATTTTTAGCGAAAAAATAAAGATTTAAACTTTTTAAAAACGTTTTCAGTTTGACTCAATTTTTGTTAAAAATATCAAACACTTTAATCTTAACTTGATTATTGATTTGATTTTTCAATTAATTTCTTTCAATGATAAATGCTTTGATCATTTGTTGCATTTTAGCTTGACTAAGTCTGTTATTACTGTTTGTGATAAACATTTTATATAATTTTTCTTAACTTAAGTTGTCACTAGTGAACTCGTTATCACTGAATTTCTCTTTTTTAAAACTTTTTTGAGTAAATCGTGTTTAACTGAATTGTTCATTGTTAATAATCAGTTTTTCTTAATGTATTTATAAATCTGTTAACTTTCTTTAAAATAAATTAATACATATTTGTCTTTAATGCTTGATATATTTAATATATTTACAAAATGTGTTTTTTGAACTGTAATTCTGTTCGATTAAAAAAAAGTATTAATATAATTTCACGATACTTGAAAAAGTGTTCAATATTGTCACGAATTCTTTTAATCTTGTCTTATAACATTTTTCAATAATGTAAAATTGAAACGCGTGTTGAGTGTTTTGTGAAAGAAAAAGTGTGATACTTACATTAAGTATAACTAATGTCTAAAAACTTTTTAATGTTTAATTAAATTGACAATGTGCATGACGTGCAAAAGTAAATAAATAAGTAATGCTAAGTGTTTGAAAATGAATAATTATTTGTGATCACAATATTAAGTATTATGCAAAAAATTTTGCTAACAAAGTAATTATGATAATTGTATAATCAAATTATAATCAAGATTAAACACAATTAAAAAAATAAGTTTCTTGATTTTAAAAGTAATGAGCGTTCTTAAATACATAATGTTTCTAATGTGATAGAAATGATAGTTCGTGATTTTTTAAACATTCTCATCTTTATTCTCGTAAACTAGTAATGATAATATTTAGTCAAATCTTATTTATCATTTTTATCGTTTTTTATAATCACGTGACACGTGACTTTTTGCTATGCTTGCTTTTTTTTTAAAAACTTAATCAGTCTCACTGTTAATCTTGCTATGTCTTAAGTTCATAACAAAAATAAGCGTTTTGAGTCTTTAATTAAAATTTCAAGTCGAACTTGAAAAACTCTCAATGTTTATGAAAAGTGAGTTAATCACTTTGTAATTTTTTTTTTCATAATAAAAAAGCTTGTCTGACAGATTAATATATTAAGTATTTACAAAAAAATTATGAAATCAATTAAATTTTTCTCATGACAAGAAATTTGCGTCAATCATTTTTAAAAACATTTTAAAATAATTATGTGAGAGATAACGAATATGTTTAATTGCAACAAAAAAAAAAAACTTGTTATATTATTTATAAAATGAATATTTAATCTCAAGCAAAATGATCAAGATCTTGTAATTGTTTTTCAAACTCGTTTAGTGATTTGTGAAAACTTTTAACGCTCAAACATTAATTTTAATAAAAATATTCATGTTACAGTAATATCAAAAATCTTAGTCAAGTTAACACTCACTAAAATTATTACTAAAAATATGAAAGCACGTTAGTATGACATTGTTTCAGCTTATTTGCATTTTTTCTTGAAAAAATATTAAATTTATGTCAGAATTTCGTTTAATTTTAATAAGTTATTTTCTGACAAATTGAAAAAAAAAAGAAATTAAGTTTTTTATTTGTTATTAACAATTTTTGAACTCAAGCAAGTTGCTTATCTTTGATAACAGATCTTTACAAAAACAATTGTTAAATACGATTTTAAGTTAATTTATAAAAATTTTTGCGTTTTTAAAAATCTTAATGAAATATTATTATTAATTTACGTGAATGACTCTCTCGTAACAGTTTCACGATTGAAAAATGTTAAAAATTTTCGAAATACTTTCTCTAAGAACTTTTTCATTAAGAAACTTGATAAATTTACTAAATTCTTAAATTGTTCATTAATTAGAGATCGCTTTAAACGTTAAATTTTACTTATTCAAGATTTTTACGTTCGAAAATTTTTAATGAAATTTAATATGATTAACGTTAATTCTGTCAGTGTGTTTATAAATAATAAAATTAAATTTTACATTTCATTTAATAAAATATTAAAAATTCAATCTCGAAATCTTTTTTGTCAACTTAAATTAAATGATTTCAAAAACTGACTGACAGTCTCAATTGACTTATTATTTGAAATTGATTAAATTTGCAATTTTTTACATTTAAATTGTAACAGAAAAATCACGCTTTTACATTTTTACATTAGAATAATGACAAGAACGTTTTAAAATATTTTATAAAAAATTTTAATCTCGCTTTAGTGTTAAAGCAAGATTTAACTCGTCTTTTAAAAAATTTTATGAATGTTAGTCATGCGAATAATAAAAAGAACAGATTTATTAAAACATGAATATTTTATTATATAAGATTGTTTATTTTCTAACACAATTCTCGTCAAACTAACATGATTTCTAGTATTACAATTGCGAAATTCATGACATTTACGCTTGCTTTAAATGAAATTTTTTGATTTCAAAAGCTAGTCAGAACGTTTGATTTTTTTTTTCATGATAAATCAATTTCTTTATATACGAACAGTAACAATAACATAACTCATGCTTTGTTTACTGATTTAAAAAAGACAATTAAATGACTAGAAATTCGCTACTTTCACATTAAAAAGACAATAAAGAAAAATTGAATAACTCTTATTCATATTTCAAACTCAAAGAATTTTGCGAATAACTTGATCAAGTCATTGCAAAAGATCATGTTTAATGATTTTCTTGATTGATTGAAAATAAAGAAAATTAAATGAAATTTTCGATGTTGACTTTTGAAATTACACACTCATTTAATTAAACTATTTCTGTTTGTGTTTACATTCTTGTTTTTTTTCAGCTTTGATCAAGTGTCTTGTTTAGAAAAGTGTGTTAAAGCTTTCTAGTTAGAGTTGTAAATTTCAGTACTTAGCTTTGATAATTTCTTTGTTTATTTGTTGCGTTTGCAAACACGAATCATAATTATTTCATTTCTTTTCATCTCTTTTTCTCTTCTCTAAAAAGAGATTCAATTCTTTTCTTAGTTAGTCAGTCTAGTCACTCAATTCAGTCATTTCTTTCGTTTCTTGTTTTCTTTCGCTCGTAGCTAGTAGGCTCCGAGAGTTTCCCTGGCTCTGAATAAGGTTCGGCGACGACAACACATACTTACGCAGCAGATATCATACATTGTTTGAAGAGCAGAAGTACGCAAAAATCAGTTCGATGTTTGATGTCGTGAATATCTGCTGCTACAAGACGCCTTCCTGTTTCTCCTGATTATTTCTGGGTTCTCTTATTCTTCCCTCGCCTCGCTATGATCGTTTCCCGAACAGCTTCTAGGACTCGCACCGTGAATAGATACCTATCGAGCAAAAAACTACGGACGCCAAGTTCATTGCCTTTCTTGACTTAGTGGTGCGAGGTAGCAGGAACATCCTGGCCGAGGCTCATGGCGTGGGTCGAGTGCTGGGTGTACGCCCCTGTGACACTGATGTCTTTCTCGGGATCATACTTCTCAAGGGTCTCCAAGGGCGCATACTTCTCACACAGAAATAACATATCGTTGTAGGCGCTGAGAACAATTTCAGTTAGCACAATTGGGTCCCCAAGGGATTGGTCCGGGTGAGTGAGTGGACATGTTGCTAGTTAGTTTCTCTCGAGCAGGTTACTCACATAGATCTTGAAATACTTCCGCGGTGCCCAGCAGAGTCATTGAGATATGGATGGAGGCTGTAGAGCCGATTCCTATCATCCCATTCATCGACAGGTTCCGACCGCTCGATGTGGCGTTGATAGAGTCTCAAGTAAGTCGGGGAATTGAAGTAATAAGCCCAGGAGCATCTCCATGTCCCAAACTCCATTTCGTTGTGGGCATAGGCGCTTCCAGGGTCAAAGACAATGGTTTCACCTGTATCCATATCAATCCCAATGTTCTGTTCCCACAGATCACCATGGATCAACGCAGGTTCAATAGAGCGCCCGTCGGATTGCAATGCTCCCAGCAACCTCGGGATCACAGCATCAATGATCTGCTTGCAAGCGGCGTCGAGCTCTGGCCACGCCCCATTCGTTTCATTATCATACTTGATGACATCCTTTAATTGGTTCGCGAAACATTGTGCCCAGCTTGATTCCCATTGCAATGTGCGTTCGAAGATGCCACATACTGTTGGGACTGGGAAGCCAAACTTGCCCGTCGGCGATTTCCCTTTTGAATGGAGTTCTGCAACTTTGGCAGCAAAGGTCTCAGGTTCTGGAGGTGTCCGGAGATCCATGTCGTGGTAGTCACCGAGAAAAAAATAGACGTGCGACTCCGAGTCCCCATCATAATACTCTCCCCATCCCACTGGGTTTGGAGCGAAACCAGGAACTACTGCTTGAATTGCAGAGGCTGAGTAGTACCCCCCCTGAACTAACGGTTGCGCACTACGTCCAATAGCGCACTATAATAATTATTTTACTGTCCATGATGCAGCCCTGATTTCCCAGAAAATGTATACTGACCTTGAGAAAGTACTTCTTCGGACTCCCATCCAGGAGGATGACGGAGAGCTTTGCGGTTTTCGTCCACGCAGACACGCCGGACGACTCTACGGCAATAATCTCTGTCCCGGTGGGCATTACTTCGCCACGGTTATTCTCCCCTCTAGACTTGCAAAGGAATGGAATGTACCTTGAACAACAGCTTTGTGGAGGGGAAAGTCCCCTTCTATTCCCGTCACCCATTCTTCAGAAGTTTCCGACATGACTGACTGGCGTTTCGAAAAGGTCCCTGGGCGTGTCTGGCTCTAGTAGTTAAGGGAATTGGTAATGAGCATCATGCTCTCCTTTTCAATCGCTTCGCATGCTCCCCTTTTTCAATCACGAAGCGTCACGGATACCCAAGTACGTCAGCTCTACGCTGGCTGCATGCGACGAGTCTCGCGGCGCCAACATTGGCTCTTGTCGTGGGGGTGCAGATGCCAGCGCTTCTAGAGAGACTTTTACTGGGCATCATGGATTCACCAAGCACGTCCCTTGAACCCCGTCGTTCCTGGAGCGGGGCTCGGGTGAGAAGATTGTTAAGCAGCTCCATTGTCGGGATCACTTCCCACCCGTGTTGACTGAATGTTCAAGTTTACATTTTCTCAGCCGCATCAAGGGCGCCCTTTTAATGGCGAGCTTTCCGTGGTGAATATGATACCTTGTACTTGCAAGACCTCTCAATCTTCTCTGCGCCAAGTCCCCAGTACAGACCGACACTTACCGTATTACGTGGTACGATTGACAACCAATTTCGTTACAAAGCTGGCACCATATCCAACTTTCTGTGCCTTCAAATCAGCTGTGTTGCATACGTCGAAGCCATGGTGACTCTCTACTTACTAGCACACACCCGCCCTGAGAATATGTATCTGACCTTCCTTCGCTTTCGAAAAGATTAAATCTGCGTCGGAAAAGCACGCAGGAAAATACTTCACCGGCTCTCGCTGGGCATGACCAAGAAAATAGGAACTCAACAATATCGCTCTCTCGGGCATCTTCGCCGGCCAACACCGCCTCGCAAAAAGAAAGGGAACTTGAATTAAACCCACTAGGCCTGAACGTTATCTATACTCCTCCAAATGGCCACAAGGCTGATATTGTCTTCGTGCACGGCCTTGGGGGGGCTAGTCGGTGGACATGGTCCAAAAACAAGAGCCCCGAGCTTTTCTGGCGGCTGACATTCCTTCCACTTGAGCCGGGTCTTTGCCTGGCGAGGATCCTGAGCTTTGGGTATAACGCAAACTTCCGCAAATCAGCCAATGCCAGTACCGTTGTCCTAGACTTTGCAAAAGAGCTCCTTTTCGATCTCAAGTATGCCAATGACGAGCAAAAAGAGGATCTGAATATTGGTGCAGTAAGTTATGAAAAAGAACAAAGATAAGACCGAAAAGCGAATGCAAAGCTGACGGGAACCAAAGGTCCCACTGCTTTTCGTTGTCCATAGTATGGGAGGGCTCATCGTCAAGGAGGTCAGAGAAACATACCCACAACCCTACTTCCCATTCTTACCAAGACCAGGCGTATATGCAAGGCCAGAATGATCCAGACTATGAGAATATTGTGAAAGCTATCTCGGCAATTCTCTTCCTCGCAACTCCGCATCGGGGAACTAACCTGGCGGATATCCTCAAGCGATTGCTGCAGTCCACGCGATTAACTTCTTCTAAGCTCTACATATTAGAGCTCACGAGGGACTCTTTTACCTTGCAAAAGCTAAACGAGCAATTTCGGCATATTGCCCCTAGGCTTGATATTGTGTCTTTTTACGAAACGCAACCCACTTTGATCAAAAGTGCCCGTGTAGTAAGTTAATTCCAAAGAAGAGTGCGATTTCACTGATCGTTGATTTATCCATGCAGATGATACTAGAAAAGGACTCGTCCGTTCTAGGCTATCCAGGTGAAGTCTCCAAAGCTCTGGACGCCGATCATCATAGCGTCTGCAAGTACGAGAATCCTGGCGATCCAAACTACATCACAGTGAGAAATGCTCTAAAGTCGATAGTGAGCAAAATTATCTCAACAGACCGCTCCAAGTCGTTAAAGGCCTCCAGTAAAAAAAGCTCCCGCAATTTGAAGAGCATACTGGCTATCCAAGAGTTACCCGACGGAGATTATATCTTCTTCCAGGACCAGTGGACGAAGGGAACAAACGCTTGGCTTCTTGAGGATGACAGGTTTTCTGAATGGTTTGATCCCCAGGGGTCTTCTTCCACTATACTTTGGGTAAGCGGAGGTGCAGCAACCGGAAAGTCGGTTCTTGCTTCTTTTGTAATCAATGATTTCATGGAAAGGGGAGTCCACTGTCCGTATTTCTTCATCAGGTTCGCCGATCATAAGAAACGAACGTTGAGCCTCCTTCTCCGCTCTATCGCCTATCAGACTGCTCAATGCATTCCTGAATTTGGATTCAAGATTGCCGAGCTTGCCGCTGAAACTGTTGATTTTGGAGTAGCAGACCCTAAAACCATTTGGGAGCGAATTTTCAAATCCACTTTATTCAAGCTAGAATATGACCAGCCTATATACTGGGTCATTGACGGGTTGGATGAGGCTAATGATGCTCGAGCCACGATCAAGCTATTTTCAGATATTGAGCTCTCGTCGATACCTATCCGGGTTCTTCTTCTCAGTCGTGCAACCTCTGATATTACAACGGCACTGGCGAAGATTCCACAATCCATCTACCAAGGAACAATCAGCATTGAAGGCCATCTGAATGATCTATATGCTCATATACGTCAAGAACTTAGCATGCCGGGGAGCGCTGAGTTTAGAGAGGGTATAGTGCAGCGTTTAGTGTCAGGGGCACGAAACAACTTTCTTGTAAGTGCTGTGGGACATCGATATATGTCATACTATATCATACTAACTAAGTAGTGGGTCCGGCTGGCTGTCGAAAAACTGAACACATGTTATACGGTTACAGATGTAGAGCGTGCACTGCAAGAATTACCACCTGGTATGGAAGCACTGTACGATCGAATGTCCTTGTCGATTGCAAACAATCCGGCGCAATCTGGGCCCTATCTGGCACGAAAAATCCTTCAATGCGTTGCTTGCTCATTTCGTATCCTTACAGTTGCTGAACTGTCCCAAGCCCTCCTCAAAGACTTCTCTGGTATGCTTGACTTCCAGCAATCAATCGTGGAATTGTGCGGTGGATTCGTCGTCATCGACAACGACGGCAACGTTGTGATGATTCACCACTCCGCTCGGGAGTACTTGCTCACTGGACAAGATCGGCCATTTGTGATCGATCGTGAAACAGCGCATGAGGAATTGTTCTTGAGCTGTATGAATTGTCTCATGGCAACCGGTCTTTCTGCCAAAGTCAGCAGGGACGAGATGCCCGAGTTCGTTGAGTATAGCGCATCTTCGTGGTCGTCTCATCTTGCCTTGATTCCCGCAGCTTGTGAATCCGCACCCAAAGTTGTTAAGCGGTTTTTGACTGGGCATTGGGTCTTGACATGGATCCATGTTCTAGCCATGACCAAGCAGCTGCGCATCCTTATTCGGGCATCGAAACATCTTTCCAAATACTCTGCTGCGAGACAAGAGATTCAGATCACAACAACAGATGGTGTAGACCAATTAGTAGAACAGCAGCTATTCAACAGCTGGGCGGTAGATTTTGCGAAGATTCTGGGAAAGTTCGGCAACAACCTGCGTCGCGATCCTGAGACAATCTACAAGACCATTCCTCCTTTCTGTCCTCCAAATTCAACGATTTTCCAACAGTTCGGAAAGCCAGAATCCAAACTCCTTGCAGTTTCCGGATTTTCGACACCAGATTGGGATGACTCGATTGCTCGGCTGTCTTTCGGTAGTTACGCGTCATCGGTCTTGGCCGCGGGTTCTCAAATAGCGGTTTTGACCTCTCCCGGGCATGTTTTTGTCTCCGATTCGTCGGACTTTGAGGAAGTCAATGCGAGTCCCTTCAGGCATGGGGAACGAGTCTATCAAATGACTTTGAATAGTGCAGGAACCCAGCTTGCGACGTACGGCTTCAAAACAACCAAAGTTTGGGAAGTGGCAACTGGGAGATGCAAAGTGTCAGTTGAAAATCTCGATTCCCGGCCTCGGCCACTCGCGATTCTCTTCACAAATAATAGCAGTACTCTTTTGGTGGGATCGGAAGATCGGCGGATTCGGTCACTGGATTTGACTGATTCAGCGCCTACTTGGCAACTTGTGGCGGAACTAGAGGAGCCCGAGCTTGAGGGGCATTTCCTAAACTCCTCTAGCTACATGGCTCTCAATAACGAAGGAAGCTTAGTGGCTGTCGCCTATCGGGGACATCCGTTGTCTGCGTGGGAGGTCGAAGGGCCGGTTCATATAAATCATTGCTGGCGAGCCCGGCAAGAAGTTGCCAGGGGCGAAGTCCTAGAAGCAGTATGGCACCCAAATTCACCCGAGATCTTAGGACTCTACATTGAAGGCGTGGTTTTCAAATGGAACCCCTATGAAGGAAGTCCCGAGGAGGTTAGTACCGGTGCCTCTAGGCTTGCGATGAGCAGAGATGGAAATTTGTTCGCGACTGGCGACGTGCGGGGGACCATCAAGGTATATACGACATCGCAATTCTGTCTTCTTTATCAGCTCGCATCGCAGGATACTGTTCTTGGCTTGGCCTTCAGCCCCAGTCTTCATCGATTTTACGATATCCGGGGTTCTTACGGAAATGCGTGGGAACCTAGTGCATTGATGCGATACGCGGAACGTCTCAACAAGGGACCTGATAGTGATAACGATTCAGAAAGCCTCGGTCGCTCTTTCACTCCGTCAGCGGCTTCATTGGGAAGAATCGATTCCATCACCGTCATTTCCGCCTCACCACTTGGCCGCCTTTACTGCTGCGGAACGGAGAATGGGGCTGTGCGGCTATATGACACTCAGCATGGGAAACTTTCTGATCTTCACATTTCCAAGGGCTTTCTCGGCATTGAACAGCTAGTTTGGAGTCCAGGCGGCCAGTATATCTGCTTCTCCGATTTAAACAAGAATATCTTCGTCATGTCAATCAAAGTCCAGGCTATAGAATCCAACCGGGTGGAGGTGGAAAGCATGCTCGAAATGTCAATGAAGAATAACACTACGGGGCCCATAATACAGCTATTGTTCCACCCAGATTCCAGCCATCTTCTTCTCTCAACACCCTGCACGGCCTGCGTGGTTTCTATCAATCAACCCGCATTAACACATTCCATAGAATGGCAGTCCGAACCACGCATGTGGATAATCCATCCCCAAGAAAGAACACTCCTGCTCGCATTCGAACCCAACTCCATCTCTACATGCGATTGGAGCTTGACAAATTTAAAAAATTATCAAGTCAAATTCCCGGCTCATAAAGACGACGACCCAACCACCTTCGAGCATAGCCCCAAGACAAGGGTCATCGACCGCATCCTCGCAGCCCCTGACAAACGACATATTCTGGTTCAAATGTCCCAAGGGAAAAGCTTGAAAGAGAAAAAATACATCTTCTCATTCACCACTGCATACTTCTCCCCGCCAAGATCCTCACCTGTTCTAACAGATACCCACACGTCAGTCCCCGTCCTCACCCCAGTCCTATTCGACTCAGAATTAACATCCCAAATCGGCATTATCCTTTCGTTCCTGTCCCAGAACCGCCTCATATTCCTCTCAAAAACTTTCTCCATTAGTTCCTGGAATGTCCCATTCATACCAAAGACCTATACATATTCATCGCCTTCGCCGCCTCGCCGTCCAAGTATCGCTCCAACTTCATCTTCATCTTCATCAAATGACACGGCCGCCTCCACGAGGGGAAGGGGAAGGAATTATGTTTTCTCCCAGTTTGGACAAGGACAATCATCTGAAAAAATCTTCATGCTGCCAGGAGACTGGATAAGCAAGGAGTGCTTGGCACTGTGTACGATCTGGACTAAGGAGCGGACCTTCCTTTGTCCAAGAAACGGAGAGATTGCTGTTGTTAAGTCGGCTGGGCTAGGCTGACCATGTCAACTCTTTCAAAAGTGGCTTGAAGCGCAGCGGCCAACTAGTAAATATTTCAGAGGAAACCAAGCGTGAAGGAATCAAAACTAGGTATCACATTGGATGTGTTCTTATTATATCTGAAACATGCTCTAGGCTCGATACCCGCAGGCGACCATGCCAGCAGTCCCACCATAGAGATAGCATGAACATCCTATCTCTCCATTACTCTACACACTCTCTGACTCTCCCTTATGATACAAACTGTGCCGGAAGTTCGGCGTGAGTGGACATGTGGTCTAAATGCTAATCCATCTGTCCGGTTTACAGAGCAGTCCTACAACCCTACCTGGCGGCTTACCCACCGTAAATGGGTCTTGTTCAGCCGCAGAAAGGTTATTATTGATGAAATTTATGCTAGAAGCAGAGAATTTGGGCTTGTACGATGTAGGAAAGCTCTTTCTTCATCCGCTATCACGCTGCTATCCTCTTCTGTTGATATTGAATTTGTAGCGCTGTTCTGAGTCAGCAGCTCTGATACTTAACACTCATCTTTTGTTTACGCCAACGATGTTCTTTAACCACTCTTCAATCAGAGTTGAACTCTTCTCTTTGTTTCATAAGTCCATTCAAAGATCTCATTTTAACCGTTTACAAGATCTGACTATGCCATCCCTCTAATCAAGTGTCAAAGTTGTTCCCATTCGATCTTGCTTCTCCTTGTTTGACGCGACATCTCAGGAACTGCTGCACCTGGGTTCAAAGCTTCCTCGGCGTGAGGTGAACGTACAGCGGAATTTTTTCCCAGAGGAGATAGGACTGCTGCTTATCCATCCAATCCAGGCTGCGCTCAGCGATCTTGATGTCGAAGTTCCAGATCATCCGGGCAAGAATCAGGCGGAACTCCGCGTATGCGAGGCTGTCGTCAGTCATCAGTCAGCCAGAGCCATTTGTCCCCGGTTTGCCCACCTAGCCTACAGATACTACTTACTTCTTTCCGATACAGTTGCGCGGGCCATGTGAGAATGGGTTGAAGCAGTCTCTTCGGTCATTGGCGAATTCTGGGTCGCCGAGCCAGCGTTCTGGGATGAACTCTTGTGCGCGCCGAAAATTGCATTCGCTCAGGTACATGGCTCGGTGTGGGATGCCCAAAACGGTCTAATAAAAAATGGTGACAAAAAGTTAGCTGAAATGCATCTTTTCCCTTCATGGGACGCACTCGGCAACTGTTCGAGGTAGTGGGAGAACAGGCAGGTACTAGGTACCTATTTTTGTAACCTGTTTCGATAACTCACATTGCCTGGAATGTGCTGCCCAAGAATCAAATTACCCTCAGGAGGCGTGATACGCGGTTGGGTATTCGGTCCCGGAGGGTATGTCCGCAGACACTCCTCCGTCACAGCACATAAGTACGGGAGTTTGGCAACTCCAAGCATGTCAATCTCGTCTTCACTTTTGAAAGAAGTTCGAAGCTCTTCTACAATCTTGGCCATTATTGGGGGATTCGTCGCGATCCGGTGCGCCGCACCAGCAAGAGAAGTGGCTGTAGTCTCGGAGCCGGCCATTGTGAGCACCTCGGCGTTGCTTTCGAGCTCCTCTCCAGTGAGAGTCTGGCACAGTTAGCTAGTTGGTTTGTCACTACTTCTAGAAAAGGTTGACCTACCTGACCGTTTTTCCCAGAGGCCATGCTCTGGATGAAATCAGCCCTCGAGTTCGTGAGTTCTAAGCGCTTCGAAACTTTTTCGCGGGACGCCCGCTTGTGGTCCATGGCCTGTTGTCGGAACTTTTTCGGTGCAAGTAAAGGTAAGATTGGACGAAGAATAGGGAGGCGATTGAAAGGTATGATGAGTGAAGTGGTCTTGATGTTGGCAAAAACGAGGGCAAACCATGGGTACATGGCGGACTCGCGCAAACTCCCAAAAGGCTCACCGAAGGAGAGATCTCCTATGATATCAAAGGTGCAACAGTTGTACCAAAAGTTGACATCTAAGGTAGCCTTCCCATTATCTGCCTTCTCGTGAAGTCTCTGGATCATGAGGTCGACGTAACCCTTGATTAACGGTTCTTGTTCTTGCATCGCGCCGGCTGAGAAACCGGGCGACAATATACGACGCATGCGTGTGTGATCCTGAAGATGTGCTCCCGTGATATCCTTATTCTTCGCGTTGCAGTACCATGGAGCCTTGGGGTTCTCTGGGTGCCCAGGCCTGTTGCGACCCATGATATCCTCCCACGCCTCGGGGGCAATATACGAAAGCTCATTTGGACCCAGTCGCACAACGCGGCCATACTTATTGTGTAGTTCGAGGAGCTTATGGTGGGACTTGCCAGACATGAACATGAAGGTCCATGGCAATACCGACGCTGCCCAGAGTTTCGGGCCTGGATATTTCCTCAGGGGATGGAAGAAGACATTCCAGACGGGAAGAATGATGAGGTAGTAAAGTATGGACTAAAAGCTTTGTCAGGCTGACTATACACATATTACCGCTGAAACAGAATAAGGAGACCTACTAGCCCTCCTGTCAGGAGTAGAAGTGCCAGCCATGGGCGGGTGGTCGTGTCGACAAGCATCACTATGGAAGTTGCGGTTCTAGACTGACTAACCGCAAAAATACTCAGGCTTCTCGAGAGGTTGGGAGATTGAATTTATGACTATAAGAACCAAATCGTTTCTATATAATATCACGATAAAACACACCAGAATTCCAATCCACGGGCTGTAGGCAACATGGTCCCCGCAGATGATATCTAAACGGTGACAATTGGTCTTGAAAATAAGGCGTGAATTCGATGGGACGAACGATGAATCGTTGAAAGTTAACTGACTATCTATCTTTGCTTCCCCCCGCCGAAGTACATGCAATGCCCCTTCAACAAAGCTACGAATTATGCTGCGGGCCGTTTCCGAACTTGATGTGTGTTCGGCCGATGCTGACTTCGCTGTCGGTTTCCGAATGCGGCTGACGCTCATCACTTTCGGAGGTTCTGTCTCGGGAGGATAATGCTCATTTTTTTTATACAGAATACCATATCTAAACTATTAGACAATGGATGAATCTTCTTGTGGGCTTGTGAAGCGAGAAGAGCACGTTCACATTCAGACAACAGCGAGTGACGGATCTTTTCTTTCGCATCTGACATTGGCACTGACTGGTCCATATTACTCTCGAACATGCCACCAAAGGTTCAATCGGCCGTGATTCAATCCAAAGAATCACCGACGGAATCAGGGCTTCCGGTAGCCGTTTCACACACGGTGCCCGTGCCGGACTTGCCCTCTCCACATCATGTCCTTGTCCGCGTCCTAGCCGTGGGCCTGAACCCCACGGATCATAAGATGGTGACGCACTTTTACATGGACGGAAACACGGTCGGTTGTGACTTTTGTGGCATCATCGAAGCTGCTGGTGCGTCTGCGAGTTTGCCTGCCGGCGTCAGGGTTTGTGGGGCCGACTTCCCGTACCGATCGAACAACCCGCACAATGGCGCTTTTTCTCAGTGGGTCGTGGCCGACTCTCGTCAGATGTTAAGAGTCCCCGACGGTTGGAGCGACGGACAAGCCGCGGGACTCGGTGCGATCGGATGGGGCACCGTGAGCATGGCCGTCTCAGATCCCGAAGCATTGAAACTTGAGGGCCTGCCTTCCAAACCTGTGGAGAAGTCTATACCTGTGCTGGTACATGGTGGCGCAACGGCAACCGGTATAATGGCTATTCAGATGCTGAAGCGGTAGGTTTTTTAAAAATGAGTGCACTGCCCGAATACTGGGTGCTTGGCAAAAGACTTGGCCAACAAAGAGGACTCTTCTATTCTTACTGCATGTAACTAATGTGAGATAAATATCGCTCAGGTCGGGCTACGCTCCCATTGCTGTATGTTCCCCAAAGTCCGCTCCGCTAGCAATAAAATATGGTGCTATTGGAACGGCATCATACTCATCGGCAACTTGTACCGAGACAATTCGCTCGGTGGCTGGCGGCGCACCCATCCGACATGCCCTGGATTGTATTACTGATGCCGAGTCCGCAGCTATTTGCTTCGGTGCTTTGTCGAGAGCCGGCGGCCGCTATGCCTGCCTGGAAGAATTTCACGAATCTTGGCGGTCGAGGCGTGCGGTCACGACGAAGGTTGTGATGGGTTTCGAGATGCAGGGCGTCGACGTCGAACTAGACCATCCTGTTTACTCGCGTAAAGCAAGTCCGGAGAGGCATGCCATCGGCGTGACCTGGGCGAAAGAGATGCAGACACTACTGGATGCTGGGTTAATCACGACGCCGCCGATTCGGCAACTGGAGGGACAATGGGCGGGGATTATTAGGGGCTTGGAAATGCTGCAAAAGGGAGACGTTAGGGGAGAGAAACTCGTTGTGAGAGTTTGAGTTTAGCAACAATAGCGACCTCTGCTATGGATCATGCTTTCTTTTCCCTACTTTGCTATAGAATACGATTGGATTTCCACGGACTTTCAATAGCTTGTAGTAGCTTGGAACGTTTCCTGTAGGTAGTAGTATTAACTCACTATTCTGTGAGAGCAACTTCTAATATTTTCTTTCAAAAATATCACGTACTTGCTGCGGTGTACTGCAGTCAGGACCCGCAGGGCGCTCCTTTCAGCCGAGAGCTAGGCGGCGTTATGACCTCAACAGGCAATGAGCCAGTATTCATGGGAGATCTTGCATTTGCATTGGCCCGTGAGACAATCTCAAATCTGGACAGTTTTCTGAAAGAAAGAAGAAAGGAGTCGACGGGGACTTGAGTTGATTCCGTACTTGCACCAACGCTTATATTTTTGCCATCCACGCTTCTGACTGGTTCTTGGTAGAGAGATATACTACTTGGCTCTCAGGTGCCAAGCAGAGAGACAGAGACGACCTTCTTAATTGAGACTCATGACCCAGACAAGGTAAGCCTTGGGGGTTCAACGGTGGGGACTTGTACGAATAAGTGGTATATGCGTTCTGGACGTGCCTCTCCTTGCATTGCATGTCTATATTATGCCCTCGTCGTCGACGATGCAGTCATCTTGTAGCTAGGTACTAAGCGTGCATAGATCAAACGAAATATAAATACCACATACAGCTTCAGAGGTATTTAGTCTCAGCAGGGGGCTCATGGCGTTATATAACAATTATCATTATCTGCGTATTCTCATTGCTCAATGGTGGTTAACGGCCCGTGATCCATAGAGGTCCAGCATGCTTGCAGAGTGGATGTTAGGGCTGGGTCCTGGCCCCTGACCCCTACCCTCTGGCCCCTAGGGTACCGCCACCCGGGGTTGACCCCACCCAGCCAACCCAACTCGACAATTAGCCCACGGGTCGCGCTTCCCGATCACATTGTTGTCCATTTAACTAATTTTCATTCTTATTTAGCTGTTTGACTAATATATCTCCGTGCCGCAGTTATATCTTAATATAAATCCTATCTTTAGCAGCATCTATGGCATCCTTTTGAACCGTTCAGGGGATTTTGAACCTAGAACTTCGAGTATGTGGAAAGTCGAGTCAGTCATCCTGAATGAAGTTCAAGCTGCTATGTGCCATCTGGGTTATCCTCTAAATAGGCAGTCTCTAAGGTAGGCACTGCCTTCAAAGAGTTTCCACATCTTTCAATGCTCGCTCAAGCTCATATAAGTTGGCGATAACGTACCCCGCTATGTAAGGCTGTTGGAACGAGGTTTACCTCACGGATACTGACCGATTCTTCGATTGATTCAGCAACCAAAAGGCAATTCCCAAGTTCAGCAGCACATGCGAGTCTCCAGAACTTCAAGACTGTTGGTTTCATTTGAAATGTTGTGAGAAATATTCGTGCCTCGTGAGTCGTGGAGGGGTGGAGAACGACGCAGTAAGCGGCAGAACTCGGCGCCTACGTGGATCATCCGAGTGCTGGGATGGGAATGCGGATAATCAGATAATAAGCCACCCAGTGTTGTGCGAAACAGGGAGCCTGAAGTTCTTTAATTGGTGGCCTGGTAGGCTGTGAACCCGAGAGGGAGAGAACTAAGAAGCCAGCCTCAAGGATAACTGCAGATGAGCCGAACCCGCTTCTAGCTCGGCTGATCAAGGTTGATCGATCTCGATGAGATACGAAAAGTATTAGTGCTGACTTTACTTATATCTTACTTCAGAAGCTTCGTTGTCATTGTGATTGATTGATTGACTTGGTTGTTGTAACAATGGTTTAGTTCAACGAAAACGACAAATTCTTGACGTCCAGCTGAAGCATTGCACGACTGGTTCGAAATCAGTGAACTAATAAAAACAAGATCGGCTTCATCTGTTCTCTGTATTCTAGTAGCGGTAACGTGAGATGTATCTATGCGCACACAAGGATTGTTTCAGCCTCGTCCTGCAAGGCCATCCATCATCGTTGACGTCTTTTCTTATGATCTGGGCGAAGTGGATTACAATGATTGATGCGCGCTGGGATGATACGGCTCTGTTGCATTGGAAAATTGCAATTAGTGATGGGTGATGGCTTACATACCTATCCATCCTTGTGGCTTGTTATATTCTGGGTAGTAACTAGCCTTCGCAACTAGATTCTCTTGCAAAGAGGAAAACCGGCAAGGACAAGAGGGAGAGAGAGAAAAAAAGGAGATGTACCAGCATTCTCGGGTCCTTTTTGCTTATGATCTGAGAAGTTCATGTTTGCAGACTTGAATATTAAGCGACGGGCTAGACTTCCCCAGAGTATCGACAAAGAGACCTTGTCGAGTTCGAAAAAAAGCGCGATATGTCTTCAACAATTCCAACAACATCTCTTTTCCCAACATCGAAACGGTCTGCCTGTGACAGATGTCGGAATCAGAAGCTCCGTTGCCCTCCGCGGGAGAATCCAACTCAAAGTTGTATGCGTTGCATCCGGGCGGGCGTCCAGTGTACCACTGGTTATTCCAAGCCGCTGGGGCGAGCTGTCCGAGAAATGGCTACCGTTCATCCCCCGTTCAATGCAGAGACTGCTGCTGTTTCGAGCGCTGATATGACTTGGGTGAGGCCTAACGCGTCGAACTCTACAGCCAGGAGCACACAAAGGTCTCCTTTGACCACAGTCGTTGAACCTACCAGCCCGACAATAGAAGACTCCTTGAATCTGTCCGGCTCTTATATGCATGAATCCTCCCTTGTATCCGACCCGTCATACTTTTCCAATGCCGCTTTCCATCCTATGGATCGTATGGACGAGAGGATGGGTTACGTGTCTGACGAACTTGATAACCTGCCCTTAATCCACACCCCTTCTGAACCGGCCATAGCTGGCCACAGCGGGTCGACTATCGAAGAACAACTAAACCATCATAAAGGCGGTGGCGTCGAAAGCGTAGAGCCTGGAGCCGAATGCGACCTTCGTCTCTCTTGGCTTGGGGTAGACTTGTGCCGGCAAATGCAACTCTGCATGACAAGATCCGAACCATGGAGTACCACGACCATGAAGGCATGCACATCGGAGAATCTTCTAGAATTGATGGAGAAGGGAAGTTCAACAGACGGCACACCAAACTCCAGCCCCTTTGGCGATGCCCTCCGCAGCACTTCCGAATTTCTGGCGATCATTCAGTCCTACAGCCCGAACGCCAGTTCTCCAGCCCCGGCCAGTTCTCCAGCGGGGCTGGATAATGGCTACCAAACGGAAAGGAATAATGCCACCAGATGGCGGCTCAGCCGGGCCTCAATCCTCAACCTGTTGTTCTCCTACCTGCGAATTATCGAGATATACGACCGCCTGATCCTGCGCCTGTCCGAGCTGCTGAGTTGCGGAGGAAGCGAAAGCAGTGGCTTGCACGGACCGCAGACTCTTCCTGGCCTACAACTTGCCGGTTTCTCAGTCCAGCAAGGCAGCCTACAGACTAAAATCATCATCCAGGCCATTCAGCACCAGTTCGAGATGATCGAGAAGACCCTCGGCCTACCGACCGAATTCCGCCTGTCAGATCGCCAGGATGTCTATCGGACGGGATTGCTGGAAGGTGAATACGCCGAAGCATTGCTGCATGCGGTGATGAGTGATAGTCATGACGGTGGAGGTGGACCAGCACCCACGGGGTCGTTGGAATCGTTGAGAGGGAACATCATGAAGGTGCGGCAAATTGTTGATATGTCGACGTAGTAAATCTCATGAGATGAGATATATGATCTGAAAAAAAAAAGCCGTTCAACGCTGACAATTAAGAAAATGTCGCGGAAGAACCTTTGATTTCTTAAACTCTTATGATAAGAAAGAACACGAAACATTAACGAGTGTATGATAATGGCATCATAGTATGACTTACTTCTTCATTGAACCCCTGAGATGCTATATTTACGTAGCTTCTAGAGCATGTACGTCTACCAAACGTCGATTGCCAGCCCACGTTACGTTAAGCTGCCTATCTGACATTGGATAAAAAGGATGTAATAGCACTCATGTTGAATTCAGAACTCGACAGAGACAATAGCGAAGGAATCTTGTATTTCGTAGATTGGATATAGAAAGCTGGGTCTGTTCTTCAAGTTTCTTCGAAAACCCTCTATTACTAGATGACTAAGAAAATGACTAAACCTTATATTTGAGACAACGACGACCTGAGATGATATTGTAGTTCGAATAATCTAACACCGAAAACTACCGAGTAGAGATGCAACTTGACCTGTTCACCACCTTTGCAAAAGGCCGGTCTATCTTTCCCGCGGGTTCACCTTTATCCGGGGAAATTAAACGGCTGTTTTTTACCAGGGAGAAGGCCGGATAAGCTTGGTCGGAGTCGGATACCTACTATGGCTCTCAATAAAATGCTGGCTCAACGGTTCAAAATGTCCGTTGCCCTCCATTGGCAGGGCGCCATAACTTACCGTTGGTTCGGAGCGCCTACCTAGCATGTTGGTTATACCTCTCTTCGGTACCCTTGCAAGCTATTCGGAGGCATCAAACCAACTCTTCGGAGGGCCATTCGGCAACCTTGCATATTCTCCACTACATTCTGCTCCGGGGTTCTGCAGGACCATTCGGAGACTATGATCTCAAAATCATCCAGGTAATGAGAATTCTCATTCAGTCTCTTCATTCGGACACTCCTGTCTGTCGCCGAGGCGCGACCGGAGGGCCGACATTTTGGCTGACCCCAGCTAGTCGCTCCGAGAAAGTGAATATCTTGGGATGAGGCTGAAGGGCGAAGCTTGTGTTCGAAAACCACATATTGAGTGCAGTGAACTACTATGGATTGTATTCATCAAGTGAGGAGCCCCGGATTCTACATCTTGGGTGCAAGACGGTTTCAGATTTCTCTTTTCATATAGAAACTACCAAAAAGAAAACCTCCCAAGGAATACCATCAACACATCATGTCTCCCAAGCCCTGGACTAATGAACCCATCGCTATCGTCGGCACCGCTTGTCACTTTGCTGGCGATACCAATTCCCCTTCGAAGCTATGGGAGCTTCTTCGTGACCCGCGAGATGTCCGCAGCGAAATCCCGAGCAGTCGATTTAGTGCTGAAGGGTTCTATCACCCGAACAATGCGCACCATGGCCACAGCAACGTTAAGCATTCCTACTTTATCGACGATGATCTGTCCGCCTTTGATGCTGAATTCTTTGGTATCAACCCTGTTGAGGGCAAGGCCATGGATCCTCAGCAGCGATTACTCATTGAGACGGTGTATGAAGCAACGGAAGCTGCTGGCATGACGATCAACGAACTCAGGGGTAGCGATACGGGCGTGTATGTGGGAGTCATGTGTGGTGACTACGAAGCGATGCTTCAACGAGATCTGGACGCGAGTCCCACCTATTTTGCAGTGGGGACCGCACGAAGCATTCTTTCCAATCGGATCTCCTACTTCTTCAACTGGCACGGTCCATCGATAACCATGGATACGGCGTGCTCTTCCAGTCTTGTGGCCGTGCACACTGCAGTTCAAGCACTTCGCTCAGGAGAATCGAGAATGGCGGTGGCATGCGGTTCCAACCTAATTCTTGGGCCCGAGAGTTACATTATCGAGAGCAAGCTCAAGATGTTGTCTCCCGATGGCCGCAGCAGAATGTGGGATAGGGATGCGAATGGCTATGCGCGTGGTGATGGTGTTGCTGCGGTAATGTTGAAAACCCTTAGCGCGGCTCTGGCGGACGGTGACCACATTGAATGCCTCATAAAGGAAACTGGTGTCAATCAGGATGGTGCAACTGGAGGAATTACCATGCCTAGTGCCGCGGCCCAGCAAGACCTGATCAGGAAGACCTACGTCAAAGCAGGTCTTGATTGCAGAGTCCTCGAAGATCGTCCTCAGTATTTCGAGGCTCATGGTACCGGGACACCGGCTGGAGACCCTGTTGAAGCCGAGGCCATTAGCCGTTCCTTCTTTTGCGATGAGAAAGACGCAACTCTGGAATCAGGTGATAATAATCCTTTATACGTTGGCTCCATAAAAACGGTTCTTGGACACACGGAAGGCACAGCGGGTGTTGCAGCAATCCTTAAGGCATCACTGGCGATTCAACACTCTTGTATTCCTCCCAACCTTTTGTTTGAAAATCTAAGTCCATCCGTGGCACCTTTCTACGACAACCTAGAAATCTGTCGCACGGCCAAGCCGTGGCCGAAAATCTCAGACACACAACCACGAAGGGCCAGCGTCAACAGCTTTGGTTTCGGAGGCACCAACGCACACGCCATTCTAGAGAGTTACGATCCCCCAACTGGCCCCCTTCTTGCTGCCCCTGAAGCTCTTAATCCTTTATTCACTCCATTCGTCTTTTCCGCCACGTCCGAGAAACATCTCCGTGCCAATCTCTCGGCGTATGCCGCTTACCTGAAAGACTTTCCTGTACTTGATGTTCAAGACTTGGCCTACACGCTACGGCAACGCCGCTCTATCTTCCCTTACCGGGCCACGTTTACGGCGACATCAGTTGACGGCTTAAGATCCAAGATTCTTGAGAGACTAGAAAACGAAGACACAAAGGTTGGAGTCAAGGGGCTGGAAAGCAACAGTGGAGTAACCCCTAGAGTTCTTGGGGTTTTCTCAGGCCAAGGAACACAGTATGCTCGTATGGGAGGCGAGCTGATTGAAAAATCCCCGCTCGCGCGACAAATCATTCAAAATCTCGAGTCGGAGCTTGCTCGACTTCCAGGCGCGGATCGTCCTCGCTGGTCACTCCAGGCCGAGATCCTCGCTGATGCTTCGTCTTCTCGCGTGTCTGAGGCTGCGATTTCCCAGCCGCTCTGTACAGCTGTTCAAATTATGTTAGTTGACCTACTCAAGTTAGCCAATATCAAGTTTGACGCTGTGATCGGTCATTCCTCTGGTGAGATTGCAGCAGCCTATGCTGCGGGCTATCTAACTGCTCGCGACGCCATTTACATTGCCTACTATCGTGGCTTGCGCTGTCAGTACGCAGCAAGCCCCAATGGAAACATCAAGGGTGCTATGATCGCTGTGGGAACCTCGCTGGAGGATGCAACAGAACTTTGTGAGTTGGATGAATTTGCTGGCCGTATTAATGTCGCGGCCAGTAACTCCCCCTCGAGCGTGACCATTTCCGGGGACGAAGACGCTATCGAGGAACTGCAAATAATTTTGGACGACGAGAAGAAATTCAATCGCCGTCTCAGAGTTGATCAGGCGTACCACTCCAGACATATGCTGCCTTGCTTTGAACCCTACGTCGAGTCGATGCAGCGTGCTGGGGTCAATGCACTGGAGGGAATATCTTCTTCGTCGCCTCAATGCACCTGGTTCTCCAGCGTCTATGACGGCCAGATTGTTGACTTGGACCTTGGACTCAGCGATGTGTATTGGGCAGAAAACATGACCAAGCCAGTGCTTTTCTCTCAAGCACTCACTGCTGCTCTATCCGCAGGCAGTGCGTTTGATGTGGCTCTCGAAGTTGGTTCTCATCCAGCTCTTAAAGGTCCCGCCGACCAAACAATTCAGGACGTGCTGCAAAAGCAGCTTCCTTATCATGGCACTCTTTCCCGTGGGTCCGATGCTATCGGAGCCGCTTCTCAATGCCTGGGGTTCCTATGGTCGCATTTGGGCAAGGTGTCTATCGACTTGAATGGCTACGAGTTGGCTGTGTCTGGGACACAACAACAATGTTTGAAAGTGGTCAAAAACCTGCCCGCATACCAGTGGAACCATGAGTCAAAGTACTGGCACGAGTCGCGAAGATCCCGACAAATGCGCCTACGAAAGAGCCCTTTTCACCCACTACTGGGTGACATATCACCGGACAGCGCTCCGCACCACTTGCGTTGGAAAAATATCTTAAAGTCAAGTGAGATTGACTGGATTGAGGGCCATCAGGTACAAAGCCAATCCGTATTTCCAGCCGCCGGTTACGTATCTACAGCAGTTGAGGCTGCCCAAGTTCTGGCCCGCGATGAAGACGTTCGCCTCATTGAACTTAGCGATTTCGTCATTCACCAAGCCGTTATGTTCGAAGCCGATGACCCTGGTATCGAGGTTCAAATCGAACTATCACAGATTTCTCGGGTTCAGCCAAATCGCATACAAGCTACTTTCACGTATTCAGCTGCATTGGGAGCGCAAGCGACAGACTTTTCCCTGGCGGCCGGCGGACAGCTGAGTATTATCCTAGGAGAGACTTCGCTTTCACTACTTCCCGAACGTGGACCATCCCCACCGCACTTGATTGACGTCGAGCCATCTCGGTTGTACAACTTCATGGAAAGCTTGGGTTATAATTTTACCGGTCGGTTTCGCTCCTTGTCCCAGCTCAGCAGGAAACTTGGAAAAGCGTCATGCCAGGCAGCAAGTGTGCCGACAGACCAACGCGAATCGCTGCTTGTTCATCCTGCAGAATTAGACGCCTCCTTCCAGTCGGTAATGCTGGCTTATAGCTACCCAGGCGATGATCAGTTGCGGACGATGCATCTACCAACCAGAGTAGATAAGATTAGAATCAACCCGGCCCTGTGCGGCTCTCGATGGGCTCAGACTGAGTACTTGACCGTGGATTCGGTGTGCAATCCAATAGACCGTGAGGCAGCAGGCTCGGGATTCTCAGGCCATGTAAATCTCTACTCGAATGACTCCCGGAATGCCGCAATTCAGGCCGATGGGGTGGCGTTCGTTCCTCTAGGTACTTCAAGTAACGACGACAGGAACGTTTTCTACAAGATGCACTGGGTTCCTAGCGCGCCTGATGGCATCACAGCCGCAAAGGACATCCCTGTGACACATCACGACACCGAGCTCTTATGGGTGCTGAGCAGGATCGCTTCGTACTACCTGAGAAAATTTGACGAAGAGGTGCCGCTCGATGCTGTAGCGAGATCCGAACCGCCGCTCTGTCATTATTTGAACTATGCTCAACATATGACATCCCTTCTTAAGAGCGGCAAGCACAAATATGCTAAGAATGAATGGGTCAACGACACTCTCGACGATGTCATGGCCGAGGTCAAAGAGAAAGAGTACGTTTCCCATTCAAATTTCCCTCCCTGATGTTTGCTCTCTTCTCTTCACCAAGTAGGCAGTGCAGGTAACTAACAACGCTGCTCGTGACAGGGTTTCCGATAATTCCGACGTGAGGATAATGCTTCTTGTTGGCGAAACCATGCCGCGTGTTTTCCGGGGAGAGACAACCATGATAGAGCACTTCCGTGAATCTGGCCTCTTGGATGAATATTATGCCAATGGTTTCGGAACCGCTCAGTCCTCTCTTTGGCTCAGCCAAGCAGTGAAGCAGATCACTGACCGCCACCCACACCTGAGTATCTTGGAGATTGGTAAGTCATCTGTCTTTTGCTCCCCTGAATTATTCTTGTTTACGACCCCGCCCGACTAATTCGCTGCTGAGGTATCTAGGCGCCGGAACTGGTGGTGCTACAAAGAACATTCTTAGTGCGATCGGCCGAAGCTTCGACAGATACACATTTACCGACATTTCGTCAAGTTTCTTTGAAAATGCTGCGGAGATCTTCTCCACGTCCAAGGATCGTATGGTCTTCAAAGTATACGACGCGGAACGGGATCCCATCGACCAGGGCTTTACAGAGGGTGGGTACGATGTGATTGTTGCGTCGCTCGTTCTCCATGCGACGGCAGAACTAGATAAGACTATGCGTAACACTCGCAGGCTGCTAAAGCCCGGAGGATTTCTGATCGTCGGCGAGGGCAGCAGTGACGGCCCACTTCAGTCTGGTGACGGCTTTATCTTCGGTGCTCTGCCAGGTTGGTGGCTTGGATATGACGAGGGACGTACTCTGTCGCCCTTCGTTAACGTGGATCAGTGGGATTCAATCCTCAAACGCACTGGTTACTCGGGTGTTGATACGCTCTCGCCCCCCAAGTTCTTAGACACCTTTGGCGTGATTCTCTTCGTATCCCAGGCCGTTGATAGTCGAATTACCCTATCTCGAGAACCCCTTGCACCGAATAACTCAACACTCGGGAAAGTGGTAATTGTCGGCGGCCAGACGAAGCCTGTTGCTCACCTCGTTCACGAACTTGAGGCTATTTTCAAAGCACTTGGAAACCAGGTTATTGTCTACACGGCTTTGGAAAATGTTGACTACAGTGTCATCGACGCCAATTCCAATGTGATTGTTCTGACAGAACTTGACCATCCGGTCTTCAAGGACATCACAGAAGACAGGTGGTACGCATTTCGCAGCATGTTTTCAGTTGGAAAAAAGATACTCTGGCTCACTAGCGGTCGTTTGGAAGACGATCCATTTTCTAACATGATTGTTGGATTCGGGAGGTCGGCGGTGCATGAGTTGACTGATCTCCGTCTCCAGTTTTTGGACATCCCAGACGCCGCAAAAATTGACCCTCGGAGTATCGCTGAGACTCTTGTTCGCTCTCAAGCGATGGATCCGAATGATGATGGCATTCTCTGGACATTCGAGCCAGAAATTGTCATGGATGCTGAAGGTCGCCAGCTGGTGCCGCGGCTTCGCCCAATCCAGGCCGCCAATGATCGATACAATTCTGCTCGACGCTCCATCACTCACCGCGTTGATATAGGAGAGTCTATAGTAGAAATGCAGCCCGGCCAGAAGGATTGCACCTTCAGACAGCTGTCGAGGTATGACACTCAGGAACAAGACTCTAGGTCTACAATGGTTGAGTTACGCATTACCCATGTTGTCTTATCTGCTATCAAGACCCCTCTTGGCCATAAATTCCTTTCCCTGGGTGTGGACTCGGAAGGAGTGCGGTATATTGTGCTTGTTTCTTCCCTATCATCCCGCCTCCAGGTCCATGAGAAGTCTGCCATACCGTGTGATCTGTTAGGCCTATCGGAGGTTGATTTCATCGCTCTTATAGCGGCTCATCTAGTCTCTATGGTCATTATCGACCCCATCGTTCCGAGTCAAAAGTTAGTCGTGCACAACGCTTCAGATTTAATAGCGCAGGTCATCACCGCGCAAGCTTGGTCCAGAGACGCCGAGGTGATCTTAACAACAGACTCCACGGGCACATTGTCATCATCTACCTCCTATGTCAAACTGCCGCCATATCTAAGTCGGTCCGAGGTTCGTCAGATCATTCCAGAGAATATTTCCTGCTTCGTGGGGCTTTCAAACAATGACAGGTCGGAAAACCAACTCACAATTCTCTCTACTCTTTCGCAACATTGCCGCAGGGAGACCGTTCAAACCATCTACTCATCTGATGCTGTTGACTCGGGCCCTTCCTCCGCGGAAATGTTAGGCCAGATTATTAATAGGGCAGTTGGATATGCACAAGAATTCAAGGGCCAACAAGGCTATCATGCTGCAGAAACTATCGATCTTGAAAATCTTGCTGCTGGAGAACGTCCCGATGATCCAATGACAATCGTTGACTGGACTGCTTCGACTTCGATTCCAGTCCAAGTCACCAGGTTCGACATCAAACCTCTTTTTAAAGGTGACAAAACCTACTGGCTATGCGGCATGTCTGGTGCCTTGGGAATTTCACTCTGCGACTGGATGATCGATCGAGGTGTGAAGTATCTTGTTCTCACCAGCAGAAACCCCAATATCGACCCTGCTTGGATTGAGAACCATAAACGCAATGGGGTCACCGTCAAGATTTTACTCTGGTGTGTATCGCTTAAACTGGCCTGCCTTTATCTCTTTTTCTTGTGACTTCTACTGACAGATTTTATTTTACAGCGACGTCACTGACGAGGCAGCTCTTAGAGCTGTCCATCAGACGATTGTGCAAACGCTCCCACCAATTGTAGGCGCTCTAAACGGGGCCATGGTTCTCCGGGATGTGTCAATCCAGAACATGATGTTTGACCAAGTAACGGATGTCATCAGACCCAAGGTCCTTGGAAGCGTGCACCTGGATCGGATTTTTCATGATGTTGACCTCGATTTCTTCGTTCTTCTGTCTTCTATCAATTGCATTATTGGAAATGTTGGCCAGGCTAACTATGCCGCAGCTAACACGGGCATGTGTGGAGTTGCGGCCAATCGCAGGAAGCGTGGTTTAGCTGCAACAGCCGTCAATGTTGGAGCCGTAATTGGTGCTGGCTATATCACTAGAGAAACGGACAGAGCTCTCGATGTGACAGTGCAGAAGATGGCCATGATGCATTTGTCGGAAGAGGACTTTCATCAGATTTTCGCCGAGTCCATGGAAGCCGGGTACCTTGAATCTCACGATGGGCCGGAAATATCAACTGGGCTGCTTGATATTTCGCCTGACTCGCCCAACATTCCACAGTGGTACTCGAACCCCAAGTTTGCCAATTTCATTGTCCACCAGACCTCAAGCAACGACAAGAAGGAGCAAACAGCAGCCGCGTCCATTCAAGGCCAGCTCCAAGCATGCCAATCACAGCAGGACGTGCTGCAAGTTATTAAACGTGAGTTCGCTCGCTTCTCGGACGAGCTATTCTTCTCCGATATGATGTAAGTGTGGTCGCTAACTGGACAATAGAGAACTTTGCGGCCCAGCTGCGGAAAATCTTGCAGTCTTCAACAGCGGACGATGATCTATTGTCGACGCGCAGTACGGAACTTGGCCTCGACTCTCTCATATCAGTCGACATACGTTCTTGGTTCTTGAAGAACTTCCAGGTCAACATCCCCGTCCTAAAAATCATAGGCAACGACGTCATGGTTGGTCTTGCGGAATACGCCGCCGAAAATATTCCCGTAGAGCTGGTGCCTCAAGTCTTCGATAATAGCGAGGAGCACGCGAAACAGTCTTCTACGCCTGAAAACAGCACAGACACCACCCCTAGCTTCAGCAGGCTAGACACACCCGATGCCCAATCTGCCTTGACAACCCCCGACAGGCAGGGCTCATGTGACGGCGAAAGCACGGAAGGGAAGATCGACTGGGATGCAGAATCGCGCCCGCCAGAGGGTATCACTCAGCTCTCTTCCATTGTGCCTCCCGGCGCTCGGCCGAGCGTAATTCTGCTCACTGGAGTGTCCGGCTTGTTGGGCCACCATCTTCTCAACTACCTGCTGGAGAACACCACATTTCGCAAGGTGATATGCGTGGCTGTACGCAAACTTACAGAGCGACTAGAGACTAAGGAGCTTCCACCACCAAGCGACAGAGTAGTGTATTACGAGGGCGACCTACGCCTGCCCCGCCTCGGTTTGTCAGAGCAGGACGCTGCTTCCATATTCGTGGAGGTCGACGCCGTGATTCACAACGGCTCCGACACCTCGCATCTCAAATTCTACCAAACTATTCGAGAGGCAAACGTTCGATCTACGCATGAGCTGGTGCGTCTCTGCCTCCCACGCATGATCCCATTCCACTATGTCTCATCAGCTGGCGTAGCCTTGTTCGCTGGCAAGGACGCTTTCCCTGAGATATCAGCTATGGAGACTGGAACATTACCGCCAGCTGATGGCGCGCACGGCTATATGTGCGGTAAATGGGCCTGTGAGAGTCTGCTGGAACGCGTGAACAAGATGTATGGTCTAAAAGTATGGATGCACCGTCCATCGACCATCATTCGGGAAGGTGACGATGCCATCACCGCCAAGGCAGAGTTTGACTGGGTAAACGCGCTTATTCACTACGCGCATCGCATCAAGGCGGTGCCAAAAGTCGAGCACACACGCGGATCATTTGATCTGGTCCGTGTTCAGAGTGTCTGCAACGATATCGTCCGTCATCTTCTTGACAACAGCCCGATGCTGGCCCACGGCGTTTCGTACGTTCATGAAGTTGGCGATATTGTGATTCCTCTGCAACGTTTGACCGATATTGGCAACGGGGGTCCCGATACGTATAAGGAGCTTCCGACAGAGGAGTGGGCAAACAAGGCAATCGAGGCAGGATTGCATCCAGCTGTTGCGGCGCTGATTGAGACGTTTGATGCTCCAGGCTCAGCTCCGTATCCGGCACTCCTCAAGGCGTAGAACAATGCTGGTCTTGTCTATATGAGGGAAGTTGCGTGATGAGAATGTTTGTGAAGAGGCTTTTCTTCAATGAATTTTGAGATTATATTTCCTTTTTTAGCAGCGTCATTTTGAAATCCTTCACGCCAAATTTAACGAAGATAGAGAGTATACCATAGCAGATTCAAATGTGATGTACGCTTATTACAGGTATGTAAACATATTATGCTCACTGGCCTCGTAAATTGGAAACAATAATCATGTCTGCATTGCATTTGAAAAGATCTAAGAAATTCAAAAGGTACCACCTGTCCGCACTTCAGCATTACACTTCCTCAGGCTAACTCTCGTTGCAATTATACCACTTCTAATACATAAAGGCGCATCGTTCAATCACATATAATCTTTGACCTGCTCCTCTGTCCACTCCCAGAACTTTTTTGCATGCCCGTTTCCGCCTTCTGCCTCGGTCTTGGTGGCATCAAGCAAGTCTGCGCGGATTGGGTAGAATCGACCCCAAGGAACAACTATTTATACACAGATTAGTTAAGGATACTCTCATACAATTTCAGGCATAGTTCCAATGCTAGGACTTACTCCATTTTCCCGTCTCCTGAATGGTGACCTTGGGGGACAGACCGGCAAAGAGCTCAGTATAAGCCCCGTTGATGGGCGGATAGGTGACAAACACTCTCAGAAACAGCTTAAACAAGCTTCCGTTGTCTCTGTAAAGGTCCGAGTGCAAGTGTCCAGGATTAACGGGGACACAGAGAACCCCATCAGCCTCGTAGCGCTTCGCGAACTCAACGGCATGCACCCAGTTGCCAGCCTTACTGAGCCCATATCTTTCGAGCGGGGGCCTGCTGTGATGATAGTCCCAGTTCTCCAGCGGGTAGCCGACTGATTTCTCGCCGACCATTTCTGTTCCCAGCGACGAAACCCAGACCACACGGACGGTGTTTGGTGGTTCGGACTTGGCTGTTTCCACGAGGATTGGGGTCAACAGTCTGGTGAATAAGAAGGTTCCGATAACATTGACTCCGAGATGAATTTCATATCCTTGGGGAGTCTTCTGTGACGCGTTACTGCCTCCCGCTTGAATACCGGCGTTGTTAAAGAGGACATGGAGCTTGTTCTCTTGGGAGGTAAATTGTTCAACGGATGCCTTGATCTTGCTCAAGTCGCCCAGGTCCAGATGGATGTAGACAAGCTTGCCGCTGGACTTTGGTGCAGCCTCCTTGATGTCCTCGATGGCTTGTTTTGTTCTCTCCTCCGAGCGGGCAAGCATGTAGACCCTTGCATTTTTGGCATAGAGGAGTTTGGCCAACTCCTTGCCGACACCCGTGTTTGAACCGGTGACGATGTAGACCTGGGTGTAGAAAGGCCGTCAGTCTTAACGCTTGATCATAAGTAAATGTGCTTCTATTGAAGATTTTGGGGGAAGACGCACTTTCCCAGCAAGATCAGGCAAGTCTTTCTCTGTAAACCCCGCCTTGGGAGGGTACATTTGCGAGAAAAAGCTTGACATCGGAGGCTTTGGGGGCTGGGGTGGTTTGGACGCCATAGTAGCTGTTGTGTTGTGCGGATAGCTTGAACACGAAGAACACGGCAAATGGAGATAGAAAGAGTAGTAGTTAGGCAAGAGTTATTGATGATATCCTGATAATCTACTTTCCGTAGTTTGCCGGAAAGCAAAGCCGACCGTTTCAGAAAAAGCAGCATTCACTGTTCCGACCTGTTCGATCCTGGATTCCTGGGCAACTGGCATAACCGCCCGGCTGGGATTTTAATTACGGCGAAATTACGGCGCAGTCCAACAAAGTTGTTGGTGGCTGGACAAAGGATGTGAGATTCGGCCGCAGTTTCGGACGCATGTTTCGGAGGAGAAGCAACAATCATTGGCGCTTCCGAAATCACGCAGGCTGCCCATCGGAATCAACTTCCTCTTTCACGCGCCGCCCGAAAAAACAGCCCAACTTCCATTCGGAAAGCAAACAAAACAGCCCCCTTTCTATTATATTTCAATGGATATCCAGAGATTCCGCCCTCCGCTATGCTTGGGCCACATCCCGACCTATACGACAACTTTGGGAGCCTGGAATACGCATATACGAATTTATTTTTAGGTTCACTGTTTCTATCTATATCAGCGGCGGCGAGCTGAGCCTCGTCAGAGTAATCAGAGTGAGCTGATGGCTTCACTTTGGGGCTTCAGAGAATCGTTTCATGGGGGCTACTTCGCCATCAAGGCAGCGATGGAGGATAATATGTAGCGTAGGACTCAAGTATATATATCAAGTAAAATGCTGTAGTTTGGATCTCAGTGACTAGCGAGTAATTGGAATTTTTCGAGTCTTTATATCAGTACTATTTCTCTTTTGTTATACGGAAATGCGGAGCCACGCGCCAATCGGGGGCCTGACCGGCGCGGTCTTTCTTTTGCCTCTTGTCAACACCTCTCCGGTACCAGTGAACACAAGCATTGCATGCAAGAACGTACCCGGTGACCCCAGTTGGCCCTCGCAGGAGACTTGGGCGGGATTGAACCAGGATGTAGGTGATCGTCTGATTGCTACCGTACCTCAAGCGGCAGTCTGTCATTATGGTGGATATGGCACGAAGGAATTCAATCAATCAGCGTGTGATGTCCTACAGACAACATGGGATTCCGGCCAGACATTGTTAGTACCCCAGCTGCAGCCCCCGATTACTACCTACTTACCCCTCTCTAACGGTTCGGTTGCGCAGTGAGCCTTATCCTGGCGACATCATGAACCCTTATTTTCAAAATCAGTCCTGTGACCCGTTCACTTCGGAACAGCGGCCTTGCGAGCTTGGTAACTACGTCAGTTACTCTATCGACGTCTTAGGGGCCGAGGATGTTGTCGCAGGTATTCAGTTTGCGAATGAAAACAATGTCCGGCTGGTAATTAAAAACACTGGCCATGAGTGAGCACCTCCCTGTCGTTAACGCGTAACGGTAGGTATCTGTTCAGCTAATTCGACCGTGTGGTGAAGCTTCTTAGGCAAGTCGACCGCAACAGGCGGTCTTGCTCTCTGGACGTGGAACTTGAAGACCCGTGAAGTAATCCCCGAGTACACAAGCGACAACTATAGCGGGCCGGCGATCAAGCTTGGGGCGGGCGTTGCTGGGTACGAAGCATATGAAGCCGTTAATGCTGCCGGCTACCGCATCGTTGGTGGGGATTGTTCGACAGTTGGCATCACCGGCGGGTATACCCAAGGAGGCGGTCACTCATTGCTGAACAGTGCGTACGGACTAGCAGCAGACCAGGTGCTTGAATGGGAGGTTGTCACAGCACAAGGGGAACATCTCATCGCGACTCCAACGGAGAACGAAGACTTATACTGGGCTCTCAGTGGCGGTGGTCCCGGTACATTTGCTGTTGTTCTCAGCATGACGGTGAAAATATATCCAGAAGGTCCGGTCGGAAGTGCTTCGCTCAAGTTGAACAACACGCAGGAGGACCAAGGGGCCTATCTCGAGGCCATGGAAGCTTGGTGGAAAATCCTGCCGGAAATCGTCGACACCGGGGCCACAGCCCTCTGGACAATTGAGAAGGATGGATTCAACCTGCAAAGCTTGATAGCGGTGAACAAGTCTGCTGATGAAGTAGACACGATGATAGCACCGTTTCTCTCCACGCTCGACGATCTCAGCCTGCCGTATGATTTCTCAACAGAGGAGTCCGCTACGTACTATGAGCACTATAACAAGATCAATGGCCCATTGCCGTACGGAAATTATCCGGTGTCAATGCTATTTGACAGCAGATTCATCCCCCGCGCGATAACCGGCGACCCAGCGAGAGTCACAAACTTGACTGAAACCATGGAGAGTGTCACGAACGGGAACGATGAAGCAGACTGGCAGATTGGGTGCAAGGCCTTGAACGTCAAAGACACCGAGCACCCCGATAACGCCGTCGCTCCCTTCTGGAGAGACGCCATTGCTGTCTGCATCACAATTTCGGCATGGGACTGGACGATCCCCCAGTCTGACATGATGGCTCACCGTGCACATTTGGCTGAGGTTATTGCACCAGCCCTCCAAGCTGCAACACCTGAGTCAGGCGCATACCTGAACGAGGCTGATCCTTTGGTGTATCCCCCTGAATCACTAGAATGGCAGGACACGTTCTACGGGTCCAACTATGCTCGTCTTCGAGAGATCAAGGATAAGTGGGACCCCGAATCGCTTTTCTATGCCCGCACGGCTGTGGGCAGTGAGGACTGGGTTGACGATGGCGACGGAAGGCTCTGCAAAGCTTGAACGAGGGAATCGCAGTTTGTATGTTAGTTAAATAGATGTATGTATAGTAACTTATAGAGCTCTTGGATTTCACTCTACCATCTAGTTATCTAGGCGTTCACCTCTTGGGTTTAGTGGTAGACGTCTCTACTCACAAACTCATAATGTTCAACCAAAGCCCAGTGAAGTGTAAGAAAACGGTCATAGTGGCTTAAAAAGAGGAAGGGAACCCTTCACTGCAATCAAACTAGGCTTTATAGATCCTTCGCCTTCTATCAACTCGTGAGGATATATGATCGTCGACTCCGTCCAGGTCGGAGCCGATAAGTGAGGTGTAGATGAAAAGAAGTTGAAGATCAGCCGTAATGGTTTCGAAAAGGAAAAGGAGTCGAATTGAATCCTCTACCACCTAGTAACTGGAACAGAGATAGAACTGTCGATTTCGAAGACGCGTCGGCGTTCGAGCGAAGATGGGGAGATATAAGAAGAGAAGGTGAGGGAAAGAAAACAAGCGGAGAAAGAAACCTCCGAACGCGGATCGCTCCATTCGGAATCCCGAAATGAAGCCGAAGGATTCTTTGCCGGCCCGATTCTGAAGAGAATAAATAACTAGCTACTGACATTCCTCGCCTGCTGAGTGTATCGGGGATTCCAGCAGCGAGGGACTTAGATTCTAGTTTTATCTATCTCTATTTATTGAAACTTCAAGTGAAAATATGTATTTACTAATTCGAAGAACCCTCGAAGAAAAGTCCGCTATAGATATGAACTATAAACTCGTCGCTATGCCGCAAAAGTACCAGATGCTACTATTCTAAGGGTATTATTATACATGTTAAAAAAAAGATATTTAGATCACCCATTAATTTACGGATCAAACCCCATCCCCAATCCCCTAGCCTCCAAATCATCTTTAAACGCAGCCCTCACATCCTCCTCCGCAGCCTTCAACATCACCCTTCGATTCCTCTGCCCTAACCTAAACCTAGTCTTCGCATTCGCTCCACCTTCCAATATGATAATCCCCGCCCTCATGAGATCCACAGCTGCAAAACCGATCGCTTGAACCCTTGTCCCGACTGGTCCTAGCTTCCGCTGTGCTGGGACGAGCGCTGTGCTCTCACTGTCTCGTTTACGGGGGAGAAGAAAGCCCTTCAACCCAGCGCCAGCCGCACCGGCAGAAGATGCTGCGGAATCACCGACTCTTTTTGCTTCGTCTAGGATATCTCCGATATTGGATTCCGCAAGGCCAGTCCGGCGGACACGGGCGAGGAGAGCGGCGAGAAAGAGCTTCGCGGAGAGTGGAAGGTTGCGGAGAGATTGTTGGAGGGGGGTAGTGGTTGCTTCTTGGATTGCTTGTTTTATAGTTGCGATGGTGACACGAGGTGGTGGTTTGGGTTTTTGTTGCTGGTTGTTCTCTTTGTTTTCGGGGGGTGCGTTGTTTAGTTTCTTTCGATTTCGAGCTTGACGGCTGGGTGCTTTGCTGGGTGTTGGAGGGAGGGGTGTTATCTTATCATCCTCTTCGATAGATTTGTCGGCTGTAGATTTTTCCGCGGCGAGTTCGCTTTCATGCTCTGCGATCTCTACTGCCCGACGGCAAATGTCTAGCGCGCGACGAGCATCACCACTCACTGCGGCTACTTTACGGCTTGCAAACTGCACCGCATCTGGATCGACTATGTTCCCCGGTACATTTTCTAGCCGGGATCCAATAATTTCCATCAGTTGGGTATGGGTGTACCCGGGGAACGTAATGCGGATCAGACCCAGACGGCTTGATATCTTGTTGCTCAGGGTCCTTTCTGGAAGATCCATAGTATTTGCGACCGCTAGAACAATAAGATGCGAATGTCGAAGTGCTGGCCAATTGAAGAAATTGTACATGACTGTTTGGTTCCTACTAACAAGCTGGTCGAGCTCGTCCATTAGGACAACACAAGGGACGCGGCGAGGTGATGGGTTGGAGAATTCCTGTTCTAGTAGGTCAAGAGCATGAGGCGGAGAAACGCGGTCGCCTTTCAAGGCTTCCCAGAGTAGAGAGTACGATTGGTGGGGATCGGTGACTTTCATCCCGTTGATCTCAACAAAAACGAAATCATCCATCTCCTCTGCCAGGACGGCGGAATTGAGCTGCGCAACAACTTCACGGACAGTGGCAGTCTTGCCTGTGCCAGGGGTACCGGAAATGTAGATACAAGTTCCGGTGCCATCAGTAATGGCAGTACTGAGGCTTGAGTAAACGGTTTTGAACTCTGTGCTTCGGCAAGGAAGAGAAGTCGGGACACTGGAAACATGGAGAAGCGAGCGTGCTTGGCGGTATGGGGAAGAAGCATAATGTGATGGCGAAAGAACTCGAGTACCTAGAGGGGTGAACTCTAAGGGTTTTTTTACAACGATTCTATATGGCTCGAATTAGTATCTGAATCTCCTCATACCTAGAATAGTATAGCAAGAATGCATACCTCTTGTGAGTAGGAGTCGACAATATGTTTTGACGTCGCTTCGACTGAGGGGTTCCCGCAATCGAGATTGTCTTCTGCCTTTTCTTTGGAGTGGTTGGAGCACCGCTCTCTTCCTTGACATCGACATACTACATGGAATTAGTACGATTTCTTTCACAATAATGCGCAATAGAAGACATACTTCGTGATCGACTTGTTTCCGCTTTTTCGACAGCTTCAATTCAGATCTGATGCGATCGATCAATTCTAGCACACCCTGCATGCCTTCCCTGTGAATCTCTTCCCAGATAAACTCCTCCGTATATTTCCCTTGGAGTTGATTGACGCCTCGGCGACAAACGATGCATTTGTTATATTCTGCTTTCTCTTTCGCTGCCTTGGGCGGAGCTCCACCGGGATATCGATCAAAGAAAGCCTCCTTCGACATCACACGGGCTCTTCCATTGATTGACGACAATGGATTAACATTAAAATCCTTCGTAATGTATTGCTCGTTGGGCAATACATCCGCTCTCTTTTTATGCCTTGTAGACATAAACTCCTGCGGAGAGACAAACCACATGATATTGGCAGATTTTACCATCTCTCCTTCTTCCTCATCCTCATCTTCCTCCTCGAGAAACTCGCAGATAATACCTGCCCAGTCCTTCCCAGCTTCCGGAGATTTAAGCAAGACTGGCTGACCTAGCTTGCATTCGAAAGTGCCCATCCGTGCTCCAATGATCCGCTTTTTGCGGGCAGCTCTTCTTCGACTTGGTGTTTGACTGGCTTCATCGTCGAGAGTGCTTCCTTGCCTTTCACTAACACTCTTGCTCTCGGTGTCTATATCGTAGATCCATTCCCATGGGAGGTCTTCATCTCCCAACTCATCGTCCGAATCATCGCGGGATATATTAGCAGTTGTGAGCCACTGGCGTGCAAGCTGTGTCCTCCTGTGCTGATCGGTGGTCTGCCCTTTTTTCGAAGGAGCCATATCCAACTAACCTTTCCACTCTCGTCTAATTATGATAGTTGCAAGTTACTTCGATGAGTACATTCATCACTCGTCCTCGACGTTGAAAAATCACGAAACGCGTCTCACGATTTGGAACGCGTCAAATTTTGATTTCTATTGGCTGAGAGATCCGACAACCACTTACTGCCTGATATGGACTAGTGTCTACCTTTATCCACGTGATACGTAGGAATAAGTCAACATTTGAAGTACTTCAAGAGCCCATACAACGACAGTATATTTTGGAGGTACAGACGATGAGGTATTCCCTGGCCTCAAATAATAGGGACAAATAGTCATCTTGTAGTGTCGATGAGCTTGTTCCGTGATTTCATATGTTCTTTTAGATCTGGTATATCGGTGGCAACGAGTTTGATATATCATATCATATTTCTCTGTATCTCTTTTCTTCTGCAAACGCCCGATGCGCTTACAGAATCATTATTCCTCTACCAGTATTCATGGATCTCTTTAGGTGCCTTTTGCCTCTCCTCTCTGGATACTATACAATGGAAATGTTCTTGAACTGTTCTGGTTCAATCAAACATATTCATTCACTCATACACACTAGGTCTAAAGTATCCTTATACCTCTTACGTGTAATGGGATTCCATGCAAAGAGAAGCAAACAATTCACTGAAACCATATGCTGGTACCCATCTACTTAGCTTGCCGCCCTTCAATGCTGGCAAGTTAAATTCACCAGAGAAATTCACCAGAGCGGTAAAGAATTCACTCATGAAGATCAAACATCTTCAACTAGCTATTTCATTCTTCAATCTTTTCAATCTCTTCGTTTCCTTTCTCTTCTCTCATCTCTCTTACAAAAACGTCGCCGACAGCAACTCCTACACGTGATATCCCACCATCCCTCATCCCCGCTAACCGAATTAGTTCACTTCTTCATCTTTTGTTTTGAACATTCACCTTTTCATCTCACTTCACCTAACACTCTCGTCTGAACTTCCTAGACTGGTCTCATTGTTCCATTCACTACCTGCAGTCTCTCCTGCCAAACGGCCGGAAGAGCTTCACTTTTATTCTTGACCTTCCTTATCCTCAACCCTCTCTAAGGCTGGAACCGAATCGATATCTCGGTTTCAATGAATACACAGTGTTATCCTTAAACCTTTCGAAACTATCCAAAGTCGTATGGAATATGGAAGAGTAGGTCCTGAAATCCTAGCCGTATTCAATTGATATTAATAGTACCTTAGACACGAGATAGCAAATGCGCGAGGTACGAAGATCGACTTCCTTGCCCCCACCCAGCAAATTCCTTCGAATGGCAACACATGCCGCATCTGACCGTTTCCCGAGGCCGAGTGAGTGATACTGTCCAGGGTATTGGCTAATATTTTGAATAGAATGGCAACTGGAAGGCGAGGGGGTCCAACCCCGTCCGACGGGCAGTGCTCCCCCTGGGGTTATCAATGGTGGACACAGTCAGATGGTTGGCCGGGCCCAGATCGAGGCGATGAACAATCCGCGGGGCGAAGATATCCCGAATGCTAGGACTCGCAAGAATTCAGAAATAGCTGCCCGGCAGAAAACGTCAAGCCCAGCTCGCCCCCGAGGAAGAGGTCAGCAGTTCAGGGGTGGCCGGTCAACTAGAGGACATGCCTTTCCGACAAACCCAAGGTTCACCCCGGTTTGGGCGAGACGACCTAGTATCCACAACACCGCGAATAGGAAGCCTGCGGGCGCCACCCAGACTGGTGGTAGATTTAACCGGGGCTTGAACACATCTCCTGGGAAGGCTGCTGTGCGAACCATAGGTAGGATGGTTAGCTCCTGACTTGAACGGACTTTAAATACTAATGCGAATCAAGAACCTTTTCAACTTCCGACAACATTTGGGCAGATAGCAAATGCGTAAGATGTTGCCCTGTTGGAGTAACGTTAAACACGACGGAGGGCTGACTAAATGTAGATTTTCGAACGAGAATAAATCGTCAACATTTACGGATGCTATTGAGAATATAAAAAAGACCGGGGCTTCGGTTTTGCCGCCACGCCTCCACAATCGTGTATGTAAACAGCGGCTCCAGGAATCGAAATAGGAACCTACTAAACATCTCTTAGACTATTCTTATTCGTGGGACCCCTGATGAAAGAGAAGCTGCTCAGGGTATACTCAAAAAGATTGTTTTCGCCTACAGTTCTCGGAGCATCTCAGACAGTCAGAAAGAGAAAAAGGGGTTTGCAAAGATCTCGAGTTACTTTCAGTACAAGGAAACTCATATTGGCCGGCTGGAAAAACAAGATGATATCCTCCGGAATCTACGGCAACCACTTGATCCTTCTACGAAATTTACCCAAACGGTATTTAATGAACAAATTATGACTGAAACGATCTTCGAATTATTTGTAGCTAACTTATTGGCAGCTGCTTTTTCTCTGGCCGGAGGACGAACTTCCTATGAAGGAATCTCTCGGCCAAAACTTGGAAGATCTCGACCCTATAAGGCGGGAGTTTCAATATCCAATTTACGTGTACCGGGATGGCGAGTCTTCAGAATACATCCGTGTAGATGGCTATGATCAGGACATTATGAGAGTCATTGTCCAGCGTTTGAGGACTAAATGGGCGGAGCTCATGGCGTCTGTAAACGTGAAGGCGAAGCTATATCTGGCCCAACCACCATCTCCGGATGCGATGAGAACTGAAGTCGACATTATGAAGCTTTCTCAACGAGGAGGTGGATTTGCGTACGCTTCAGCTTCTCTATATGGAATTTCTCTCGGTGGAATCCAGCTACAGCAGTGGAGCGAGAAGAGTCGCCTAATCAAGATGAAGAACGACGTTCGCCTTCGTGATACGATTGAACGTTCTCTTCTGGGTCTTCGTTTTCTGCGTGGTCACGTCCGAATGAGAGTTAATTTAGGAGCTTTCGTACTCGACTCATACCGTAACCCTACGGGCTCTAAACCAAGACACTCCTTTGTGGAATTTAGGCAAATGTTGCTTCACGACAAAACAAAGGGTCATTTGATACCCGGGTAAGGATAGCACCTGAAGCTCTATTACAAACTCTGCTAACATCGTCAACAGCCTCGTGTCTGGAAAAGGCGATGAAAACCTGGTGGTCAAATGTGCAAATGCGTCCGACCTCTTGGCGCCATTCGAAGCAACAGCGCTTTCCCTCGATACCATCGAGCCCATCTACGCCGTGAATTTTGAGTTTCTCAGTGAGAATGACGCACTACTCCGCCTTGAGGTCGAATTTATCAGGTATCCCGGATCCAAGCAGTTTGAGGTGGCCCAGCGCCGTTGGGTCAAACCGCAGGGGGCGGATAGAACTGGTGATAAGAGGGCGCCGCTTCAGGTCGGTGTGATTGATTTTGAAAGGTAGGCGGCGAAACACCCACTTCTGTGTAATAAACTGCGTGCTAACAATAGCCCTATAGAGCCGACTGGCAATTGGAGATCAAAGCTTTGGAGTTTCAAAAAGCATCGACCATTAATCAGGCATTAGATGCATTCGCTCACTCGGTCAGGTTTAAATCCGAAGCTGCGGAAGGAGGGCTTAAGGCTGAGGCTCGAAGGAAGGTTGAGTTTTCCAATGCCGTTCCAGTGTCCCGGTTGATTGAGAAATCCGCTTTGCGCTATCGCGTAAAGGGCACAAACTACACTCTTGAACTATCCCGCTACGATGAGTATCGTCATGTCGGCATGCAGGTGTTGCAAGGACGCCCAGTTCAGCCGCCGGATCAACTTTCTACAGTCCCTGTCACGTCTTGGGGAGCCTCTATCTTTGATATGAATTGGGACAATGTGCTTGGAGAGCATGCGAACTACGGAATGGGTCGCGCGGCGGATTGGCGTCCGAACTTGAACACCTTTTTCCCCACACGCGGGGATCCTAACCCGGTTAATATTCGGGCTGGGTTCTCGGAGTTCTTACACTCGGTTACCAAAATCTCGGAACTTTTGCATCCAAAGCCGGCGAAAGACGGCCCTAAGACGTCCGTCGATGGAAAGCCGGCTACAACCCATCCTACTGAGAAGCAGGTTGATGGTCAGAAGCCCGAGGGTAAGACACAGTGGGCGGATATCCTTATTGACTCTGGTGCGATCTTTTAGTTTATGAGATCGGCTCGCTCGTCAGGGAAGAAAGTGGGTTTTGATTGGATTCTCTGGGTCATGAAATCGCAAAACGCCTTTGTCTTCATTCCAGAAGAGGACGAAGAAATAACCGCTCTCATCCGCACAATTACGAGCACCTAATCTTGTATGCGACAAGAGATACCAGAAGGGTCAGATAGCGTGAAGGTAGAGTTCTATGGGAAAGAACGAAAGTATGGAGGCAGTTACACGAGATCTCTGCTTCGTTTTCTTTCTCATCTCTTTCGATGGAATTCCTCGTTCCCGGTTTCCTACCATGTTTGTATTTCTTGAGCTTCGCTGCCCCAAAAATTTCTTGTCATTTTGACCTCTTGCCTCTCACCAGTAGCAATAATTAGGAGTAGCCATAAACCAAAATTAAAATAAAAGCGAGTGGCCCTTCCAAAAGATTTCTATATTCAGCGGCATGCCGCTCATCTTGTTACGTTAGCTCAAGCTCCGAAGGAAAGTATCTTCCATGTATTGCAGCTAACTGATCTCACAAGTAAAAGAGAAGAGAGAACAGTCATACATATAAAAAAAGGGGGGAAATCCAAGCGTACAGAGTATCAATTCTAGAAGTATATACGTCTAACTAAGGAAAGAACCTATTGCCTAACAGTGCTAATGGCAGCTATAAAAACGGCTTCGTCCAACAAGCCTGATGCCTCCCAAACCCAGGAACAGTTCGCTCCCCGATACCCCATCACCGCACTGGGAAGTAATCGCTCCCGTTCACACACAACCCAGTACACGAATGCGGGTACGACCGCGTGAATCGATCAAGAAGCGACTCGCAACCTCCCACAATACACGTCTCCCCAATGGCACACGTATAATCAACCTCGGGCACACACTCGCACTGCGGGGCTTGCCTAGAAGTCAAAAATTAGCAGTCCCTTCCTTCCCAAATGCATCGATCATCTTCGCCTTCCTTTCTGGAGCGAGCTTCCCGTCTCGAGTAACTGCGAGGACGAGGGCGTCGTTTAGTGCGTCGATCTGGGATGGGTTCAAGTCGGCTTTGGCGTCGTTCATGTGGGATTGTATTTCGGAGACCCATTCCCGTCCTTCGGGTGGGAGGGCGACTACCATCCCTAGGGAGGAAAGTATGCTGATGCCGAGGACGATTGGGAGGGAGAAATGCATGGCAGAGGGTTTGCTGGTGAGGTAGCGGTTGTCGTTTTGTTTTGAAATCGAGGTTTGGGACTTAGTGTCTTCAAAGGAGAAAAGTAGTAATCCGAGGGCGGATCTCGAAATGCTTTGTGTGCTTGGCTTTGATGCCTCTCAACCGACAAGCGATAGCAGCCAGTAGGCCGCTTTTTATATCCAAGTTTTCCTCTCCGGAAAACAAAATAAAAATGGAAATACTATGAGCGAATATTCATTCGGCTCAATTGTTTCTCTCTATTTTCCCTTTCATTCTTGGGAAAGCTTGGCGGAGAGAAAGCAGAGAAGCGAAAAGGAGCGAAAAGTGTGCACATCTTGGACCTGAGATGTGTGGTGATGGATGATGACTCTTCCCCTAGACTGACATTTGATACGAAAAAAGGTCAGCTGTTGCAGCATTGTTCTTTCACAGTTCGCCAAGAGAGAGAGAAAATGATCAGTGAATTTCGTTTGAATAGAGCTGAAAAACACCAGTTCGATGTTGAAGTTGTACTATATTTAGAGATTCTGGAGAGAGTGAGTTGTCGATCTGTTCGTGGAGAAAAAGGGATACGATGTCGATCGACTGAGTGCATTGACATTGCCGGGTTGGACGACAAACGCGATTCTTTTCGAACTCCACACGCTTCGTGTGACTGAGTGATTTCATATGTGAATTTTCCTTATTTCTTTTTGAATTAATAGTAAAACTATCATTTGAATCCTTTCCAGAAGATAGGAGACCTATTCCAATCCCTCTGCCAAACCCTGTTTCTATATGGAGGACTGGGTACTGCGGTAGCAGTTGAAACTAGTGGAGAGTCGTAACTAGCTGTGATAGGAGCCATGTTCAGTTGCGGTTCCCTCATAAGTGGGAAAGGCGTGAGTCCATCTTCACAAATCACCCTCCCCCTCCCCCGGCTAAGGGATCTTTCCGAGGCCATCTGATATGCCGACGCTGGCGGAGGGCGAATGATCATTTACCTACCGTTTTCTTGGAACGCGCGGTACGTCAGTCCTAAGTGTGCGGTTGATTCGTTCTATCGTAGTTGTCCATAGTATATATTAAGTTCTTCTTATTCCTCTTTTGGTGGCGTTATACTTATCCATTCATGTTGTAGTAACTCCGCCGCTGATTTTCGCGTATCTGGATTTATTTGAAGCATTCCTCGGACGAAATCTATGAAAATAGGGACTTCGGCGTCGTGCATATCGTCGGGTTTTATAAAAGGCTTCGATGTACCATTTAGAAGCCTCTCAAGACTTGTAGGTTTCAAATTAGGGATTCGAAGAAGGCCTCCTAGAAACCGTACAGAATTAGGAAAATATAAGACCATTTATATCTCAGGAGATTTTACCTTCTTCGTCGAAAAGCTGTGCCGTGCGATTCCCCTTTTTCAGAAACTGGGGAGGGAACGGGCCAAGGATCTCAATTACCCTGGCCAGACGGTCATCTTCAGCTGTCCAAGAGCCATTTTTTGATGCTTCCCCAGAGAAAAGAACAATCCCTTGAACGAGCTCCACAATCTATGACCATTCAGAAAGTTAGAATAAATTGCACCAGGATATAAATATTATGAAATAATAGGTGATACTCACAAGGCATCCGAGACTCCATACATCGACGCCGGTATCCCAAGGAGCACCAATTGTCACTTCAGGTGCTCTCAGAGCCGGTGACTGAATTAGATCGGACAAGTGATTCTCCGTCCACGAAGCTATAGACGATATGAGTATTCGTATGCGAAGAAAGGAACAATAATTTACCTACCTACGCCAAAGTCTATGAGCCTGATGCGAGGCCGCTTCATTTCAGATACTAACGGTGTGGTGATAACTTCTCGAAGCGGCACTACAGCATCGCGATGAGTATCTGTCCTCGGGGGAACCTCAGACAAATACTGAGAAATAGCCCTGTTCGGATCTTCCAGTTCTAAAAGGACATTCGTTGGTTTGAGATCTATTTGAAGAATGAGGACGTCAGCAAGTCAACGACAGGCAGGATATTTATACCATACCGGTATGGATGATCCCGCACTCTCTATGGAGAAAGTCGAGCCCAAGCAGAAGCTGCCGGGAAATTATTTTTACTTCCTTCACGGGCAATTTTCCGTCTTGATATTTGGCGGTTTGAAAATCCAGATGGTGTCCCAATACATCAAATACTAAACAAACGTGATCCCCGTTCGGACCTGTATGCTTGAATTGGTCGAGGAGAGGGGATACAAAGTGGCGGCCTTCATGAGCGCTTTTACCAGAGACTTCGGAGATTTTCGAAAGGATTTCTCTTTCGAAAATGTCATGAGGGCCACCGTAACAATCAGCCCTCAGCATTTTAAGTGCCACGTATCTCTGACATCTGCATGATCAATTAGCATAGTATGGGGTACCGCACGAGCTGAGACTTTCTTACTTCGAATCTTTAGCTAGCCAAACAGTGGAATACTGTCCATAGCCCAGCTTCCTCAAAATAGTGTATTGCCCAGAGTCAAAAGTATCGCCTAGAGAAATGGGGTGAAAGCCGCCAATTTTGTACAGGTCCGGTTCTTCTGTAACGGGATATGAATTGGGACGGTCCAATGACGGTAAGGAAGATGATCCAAAGATTTTTGACAGTCGGGATCGAGATTTTATCAAGGATGCTCTTATAAAATTCATCTTGGTCAAATAGAAAGACGAAATTTTTGGTCTTTGCCATGGGAGTAAGGACAGAACGGAACAGCTCACTTATATATAATCTGCGAACAGCCGGCACGTGACAGTTCAGTTACGAGGCGCCAAGCAGGTACAGGTGCCGAATACGGTGAAGTTCTGTTATTATTATTTTTTATTTGCGAACTGCCGCTAACTGATTTTGGGGAGCATAGAGCAAATCATAAGAGACCTGGTCTATCAAAATGTTGGCCGCGTTTCAGTAAGCGCCGTGATGCCATTGGCGTATTGGCTGACTAAATGAAGCTACTATCAAGGCGCCTTTCGATAAAGTTTGATCGTGACATTCAAAAATCTGAGCAACTGCTGCTTTATATTGCTCAATTATTAACGCTCATCCATAAACTAACAATGTCTCTGCTGCTGCTAGTGCGTGCCAGGGATCAATCCGCCTTTGCCTAGGTATTATTCGAACGCTCTCGCATCCACCCTTATATCTGCCGGGAACCATTCCAAAAACATGAAGAGGGCAATTTCAAATCACTTCTTATCTTCAGGATAGACATGTCTCTTCGTCACAAATTCACCGCTTTCCTTGATCATTTCCACGGTCCAGTGGTCGCCGTTAGGGTCGGGATGTCTGGGGTCGTTATGTTTCGCCCCCCTGCTTAAGGTTAGTGGTATTGTTCTTCTAGACTACGGGGCTCACACTCACTTGACAACTGCTTCGGTAACTTCTCGTTGTTCCATACTCGCTTTGTTATTGTCGTAGAACTTTTTGATCGCAGTCTCTGCTTCTCTGCGCTTGTCGGGATTGTTTTTGTATATGTCCTCTCGAAACCACCTAATAGCTTTCAGGGGATAGTTGAGGATGGCAGTTCGAAACATGGCCGAGGTTTTGTGTCTCTGAAGTGGATCTCAGGAGAATGATGAACGATAAAGAATGCTGAGCAATAGGTAAATAGGGATAGTAGTGCACAGTGAAATCAGAGGATGCGAATTCTAGGCTTGGTTGGAATGAAATAGAAGAGGTTGATAGTAGTTAGAATAATTCAGAGAATTGCAGCTGCTTTATAGGAAAATTTACACGCTCGAAATGACTGCTTGAAGCCAGGCGGGTAAACGGTTTTGGACATCTATCTCGCATAGAGCCATTGGAAAGAGACGAGGATGAGACAAGCCAAATGAGGCAGCGCCTATCGAAGTTCAATGAATGGACGTATATTTATAGCCCCTAGCTTCTAGTTTCAGCCTCAAGCTAACCGCCGGGTTGTGTTAATGCGACAAGTACGATCCAGTTTCGTTTTTGTAAGAGATATCCCATCTTACTGGCGCTTAGAGCATATCAGCCAATAGCATCCTAAATTGGATACTTTGGTGATATGAATAGTACCTCGCAGCGACGAGGTTGGTTTGACCGCCGGTAAAACCTTGGGACCACCAAATAACCACAACAAACTCGCCCTGGGCGTCGAAATTTCTCATTACGTCCTAAATTTGTCTCTCAATCCCTAGCAAGGGCGTGGAGAAGAGGACGGAGACGGAGTGAGATGGGAAAATAATCCACCCCATTAGGTACCGCTACATGTAGACGTGTTGTGCTCTGAAGATTGAGGTCAAGGTAATGCTCTCGTCACTTGAAAGTAGAAGTAGCAATATGACCTGAGCGCCATGCCCAAATGACGCAGTAAAATGGCGGCATTACTGACGGGAATTTTCGCCGTGTATTTCATGGGTGTTCATATTCTAGTTACAAGGGCTGTAGAGGCATAATACGTCCCCGCAATACCCTTTGAGCAAGCTATCTGAAGTGCTGAATCTGTTTCTTCTCCCTTGAATATATAACGACATACCTCTGTATAGAGAAACGGGGCATATATAAAGGGTTGATAAAGCTCACAGTTGTGGAGGATATATGAAACATCTTTTAACTAGATTCATTCTGTTGTTCATTTCTCACCACCCCCAGCTGGAGATGTAACCGCTTCTCCACTCATGACCTTTTGTCTCAAGTCTAGAGAGTAACGTACGGGGTTAGCAATGGGATACGGATCTGGCATGGGTGTACGAGGTATATAGGCGTAAACTCACAGTCCTCAATAACCTTAAGATTGGTGCTCTTAGCTTGAACAACCTTCTCGAGTTCCTTTAGATTGTTGCCCAACTCTTCAACTTTATTGTTATAAAATTCGATTGCTTTCGGAGCAGTCTGTTTCGTCGGGATATATTAGCATCATGAAGCCTAGGGACCCCTTCCTCCTTGCCCATCAATCCAGCCCAGTATAAACACATTACCTTCTCAACATAAAACCCCGTCCCGACATCCACAATGACCTTCTCCCTATCCGCGAGCGAACCCTTAACATACAACGAACTAGTCAACGGCACGAGAATCTCGTCTTTCCCCTTCTCCTTATTAACGACCCCGACATTAATTGATGAGACGCAATCCCTAAACTTGGATTGCGCGGCCCGTAGTTTTGAGTGGGAGTTTGTGAGGTGCTCAAGTTCGGAGTTGAGGCGGGATTGGAGGGAGCGGAGTTGAGGGACGCTGAGGGTTCCGACGTCGACTGTTGGTTGTAGAGTGTATGTGTTAGTGACCTGATTCTAAATATACCGGTGGATTGGATAGAGACTGAGGTGTAGTCTCGCAGCAACCTACTTGCTCCTGGAGGGGCACTGGAGCCAGATGCTTCGGCCATATTGTATGGTATGGAGAGAAGACGTGAAAACGTTGAAGCTATTCCGTGGAGCCTGGAGTGCTTCAGGGAGCTTTAGTCGGAGGAACGGCAATTTTCAGAGCAGGAATTGCTCGGCTCCGTTGAATATTATGTCTGAATGCGGGACGAAGAATACTTTTGATATCGTGGGAGTTGTGTTGGAGGTTGAAGAGATGTGGAAATAGTCGCCAAATGGAAAAATATATGGAAGTGGGGGAGTTGGAAATGGGATATAACCACGCACCTCCAGTTTATGCTTCCCTACAACAAGCATAGAAATATGTCCTCAATTGCTCGGATGATTTCTTAGAGTGTAATATACAATATTGTCTGAGCTAATTTCTAATATACAAAAAAATTATAGGCCCAAGTGCGCCGTTCCCAGCCCTAAACTAAAGAGAAGTAGTTTTACAATTGGTTGAGAAGAGATCGAACAACGCCTGGAAGGTCTTCCAAGAAGACATCTTTCCGGAAACCATCGAGGCGTCGACACTGAACCTCCAGTTTCTTTTCTCGTTTCCACCCTTTCCCAACGACCACGATCACGGGGTACCCTATCAAATCAGCGTCGCCTAGCTTCCATCCAAGCTCCTTCTTCCGGTCGTCTAGGATGGTGTCCAACGGTGCACCGTTCGCAGACACAAGAGAATCGTAGACATTTTCCGCTTCATTTTCCAGGCCCTTTGTGGGCACGACGACTACCTCGTACGGGGCCATCACTCGTGGCCAATTCAGACCTTTTGCGTCAGACAGTAGGTCTGCAACAGCTGAGATCATACGTGAAACGCCAATCCCATGGCAACCCATCTGGAGCGGAACCATCTCCCTCTTTGAGCCAGAGCGACCATCGCCCATCAGATTGGAGTCCACAGCAACAGTGGCTCGCAGAGCTTCACTATAACGAGTCCCTAGGAAAAATGTATGTCCGAGTTCGACGGCGTTTTGGGTCTTTACAGTGCCCGAAGCGCAGTTGGGGCATTTGTCACCGGATTTAGCTCCAACAAGGTCGAGCCCAGTGTCCGTGTTAAGATAATGGCTGAGCTTAGAATGCTGGACTGCAGATTTGTCGGCAGATACATTCTCAAGCAAGTTTCCCAAAGGTGGTCGGTTAAAGGGGCGTACCCTGCTGTCATATAAGTCAAGCACGCTTGACAGCTGAGGCCTTGCCTCGGTCGTCGTCCCATTTTCATTTTCAAACTTCTTTATCTCTGATTTCCACAGCCCTAACGGATTCTCCACGCTTAGGTCAAGATCGAAACCGGCCTCCCGGGCAATGGACCTAACTGCATGGGAATTAATTGTGCGTGGAACCGGCTCCGTTGATCCATCCTGCATTAGATATTTGGGATAAAACGCCCTGATTAGGCTCTTCTTATCCCGCGTGATATACATGCACACATCTGTGGAAACAGCTGGGGCGCTCGTTGGACCTAACGCGGCGGACTCGTCAAGCGACTCATTCTCCGTGATAAGCCCGGGTACACTTTCACGACCCCGGCCATCTGCAAGTTCTTCATTGTAGACTTTATCGCAATTGGAACAGCTTATTAAAGTGTCCTCACCCTTGGAGCTGGGAAAGTGAAACTCGTGGCTCAGACTCCCACCCATATTTCCCGAATCCGCGGCTGCGACAAAATAGGGAAGCTTCAGCTCGTCGAAAAGGTTTGCATAGGCTTGTTTAACACTGTGGTATGTCTCCAAAGCATCTTTGCTATTGAAGTCAAAAGTGTAGAGATCTTTCATGACAAATTCGCGGCCTCTCAGGAGGCCCTGTCGAGGTCGCAACTCATCTCGATATTTTCGAGCTAAAAAGAAGCGTATCAGTAGGTTGAAAGTTCCCTGGAGAGTAAATATGCAACATACATATCTGATAAACACGCAACGGAACTTCTTTGTATGATTCTAGAAGCCCGCCTATTAATGTCGTGATCTCTTCTTCATGGGTTGGAGCCAAAAGTAGGCGGGATTCCTTCCTATCGAGGAATTTAAAAAGCTGGTGAAAAGGCTTATTAGCTGCATTCTAATGCCTTTAGAATCCGACTTACCTCAGATCCTTCTTTCAGCCTACCGGACTTCTCCCATAATGCCTGTGATGATATGGAGGATAGTGATAGCTTCGAGGCACCTGAATTGATCGTCAGTCGCCTGGTACCGCTGGAAATGTCACAATAAAACAACAAGAGACATACCAAGTGAGTTCATATGTTTATCTATAAGCCGCTCTAGTTTCTCCTGCACTCGGAGGCCTAGGGGAAGCATATGGAAAACCCCTGAATAAGCCTAGACACAAGAGTCAGGCATTAATCGCAAGTTTCGGAAACATTGTTTAAGCTTACCTGCCGAAGAAAGCCTCCCCGGACTAACAGAGAATTTGAATCTTCTGCAATGCCGGTCAGCACATGCCGTTATTCTCTTCCTCAGTGCAGACAAGCTACCTTCTTCCCCGACCTTCTTTGCTGTCCTCCCTGTGGGGATCCAGAACTTGGATAACCGATTCCTCCCATCATGCTGCAAAAGTCAGCTAAACTGACATAATAAATATGGGATTTAGATCCGTACATGGAATTTACATCGTTCAATCCTAGGATAGCATTGAACTCGACCCAATGAAGGTCTAAGGAAACCGGAACGATGGCCCAGCCAGGGGCCAACACCAAACAACATAGATATTTAAAATACCGCAGAAAATGGGTATCTATAGGAATTAAACAAAAGACAACATAGCTATAGGAAATTAATGGATTTAATAAGTAAGTAGATTGGTTAGTGTTTATATCAGTCAAATCTATGAAGCGGAAAAGAAATCTAGATGGTCCAAGCTTTTAATCGCCAATTCGGTTATAGTTTTCTCCGAACTAGCGCCAAATTTTTGTGAATCTTCAAGAAATATTTTGGATATTATTTCGAGAAATTGAGAAATCGATTCTTTGATTGTGTCCGGCGCAATACAATCAATGGCGAAAACTAAAGGAAAGCGCTCCGCTGCGCCAGATGGTACGGCCCAAGTCGAAGCAAAGCAATCAAACCCTCCTGCGCCGCAACCGGATTCCTTTCCAGAGCTCGATTCGAGCGCACTCGCTAGCTTGACTTCGAATATCGAGCGGAAGTTAAAAGGCGATAAGGATGGTTCCAACAAAACGCCACAGAAGCAGACGGGGTCTGTGAAAACTAAGGAATCCAAGAAAGGGGGGAAAGGGTCGGAGCCCAAATCCAATGCGAAATCGGACTCGAAGAAAGGGAAAAAGAGGGATCGGAATGGAGAAGTGATTGCGAGACAGGATGCGGGGGGAAAGAAGGATACTGTGAAAACCAATGGCGGGGATGATGGGGATGCCCTCCAGCGAGAGATACTTGCTCTTGGCGGAAGTAAAGAGGACTACGAACTTCTTGCGGGTGTGGGATCGGATTCGGAGGTGGAGGACATCTTGGTTGCGGCATCCAAATCCAAATCTAAGGGGTCAAAAAATGAGGAAACCCTCCGAAGTGATATTTCAAGAATGATGAAGGGGTTTGATCCCGCGGAGGTCGAAGACGCCAGCAGCGATAACGATACCCCGTCGGAGGCTGACGATCCACCTGTATTGGCGACGAAGCCGAAAAAAGAGGCCCCCCAGAAAGAACCCGCCAAAAAGGAAGCACCAAAGAAGGAGAAGGAGAAGGCAAAGAAAGAAGATCCCAAGAAGAGTGCGGCGCAGGACGGACCCCAAAAAGGTGCCAATGGTGCCAACAAGATTCCTCTCGGCGCGAAACCCGAGCCGTCAAAAGCGCATTCTAAACTTGTGAGTCGAGTATAAGGAGACTAAGACGACGGCAAGCTAATTCAGTTTTCTAGATTGTTCAACCTCGCTCAGACTGGTATTCCGCCCCTCTTCCCGAAACCACTCCCGCTCCCAAACAGAGAAACGACCCTCCGCGCTATCTTTTGGATCGTATCCGTACCTATGCCTTGTCTCTACTGCAGACAGAAAACGACGAATATGCCGCTTCACAACAGGCCTCCTCATCCTCCTCCCACAGGTTCTATTCGACAATTGTGTCATCCGGAACCTTGAGCGATAAGATATCTGCCCTGACCCTTGCGGTGCAGGAGTCCCCATTGCATAACATTAAAGCTTTACAAAATCTAGTTGGGCTTTCCAAAAAGCGAAGCCGAGCACAGGCTGTCGAAGTACTTAGATCGCTCAAGGATCTTTTTGCCCAGGGCACCCTACTTCCCGGTGACCGGAAACTGAAGGCATTTGGGAACCAACCGCAATTGATAGCCGCAATTCAGAACAATGATGACAAGTGGAACGAAAACAATCCCCTACCCGGTGGCCTGCAGAAGAGTCACCTCGTAACTTGGGCATTTGAAGATTTCGTGAAAGAACAATATTTCGAAGTTATAAAAACGCTGGAAGTTTGGTGCAATGACGAGATCGAGTTTTCCAGGTCGAAAGCGGTAAGCTACGTGTATGAACTCCTAAAGGAGAAACCGGAACAGGAATCAAATCTTCTACGTCTCCTTGTCAACAAGCTTGGTGACCGAAACAAGAAAATTGCGTCCAGGGCCTCTTATCTTCTCCTCCAGCTGATGCAGGCGCATCCATTGATGAAATCCACTATCATTTCCGGAGTTGAAGCAGAACTACTTTTTCGCCCCGGTCAAAGTCAGCATGCGATGTACTACGGGATCATCACGATCAATCAAACTGTCCTGAGCGGAAAGGAGGAAAATGTCGCCATGAAACTGCTCGATATTTACTTCGGCTTGTTTGTTACTCTTCTAAAGGCCGAAAAGCACGCCAAGACCTCAGAAGACGATAAACATGGCAAATTTGCGAAAAGACGGGGCGGGAAACGGAATGACAATTCCAAGGGGTTGACCCAGGATGATGAGTTGCGTGAAAAATTGATATCAGGGGTATTAACCGGCGTCAATCGCGCATATCCCTTCGCCGGATCTGATACCGAACGGTAAGTTATCCCACACCCTTGCGCTTGAGAGACTACTGACTGAACATTATGTAGTTTATCGAAGCATATTGACACCCTCTTCCGCATCACGCATTCATCAAATTTCAACACCAGCATCCAGGCCCTTATGCTCATCCAACAACTCACAACGGCCCATCAAGTCTCAATCGACCGATTCTACCGAACGTTATACGAATCACTCCTCGACCCCCGTCTAGTCACCTCATCGAAGCAATCTCTTTACCTTAATTTGTTATTTAAAGCGCTCAAAGCTGACTTGAATCAAAGACGGGTGAAAGCTTTTGTGAAGCGGCTTGTTCAGATTCTTGGATTGCAGCAACCGTCATTTATATGTGGAGTGTTTTATCTAATACGAGAGTTAGAGGGAACTTTCGCCAGTCTTCACGCGTTGATAGATCAACCTGAGGAACATCCTGGTGATGATGAGGAAGTGTTCAAAGATGTTCTTGATGAGGACGACGCTCAGCCGGAGCCGGAGCAGACTCCTGCGGTACAGCAGAAACCTTCAACGAGCTACGACAGTCGCAAGAGAGATCCCGAACACAGCAACGCGGATAAAAGCTGTCTATGGGAACTGGTACGTTATCCCGTTCTTTTACGGGGGAATGTTAAATATACTAACTCCATGCTAGATGCCCTACCTCACGCATTTCCATCCGTCGGTATCAGTTAGCGCGCAAAATCTCCTGCATAACGTGGGTATGCCAGGTAAACCGGACCTCACAATACACACGCTCAGCCATTTCTTGGACCGATTCGTATATCGAAACCCAAAGGCTTCATCAGGGCTACGCGGATCATCTATCATGCAGCCTCTCGCCGGTGGCGATGGTAGCGGCCAGTTAGTAACCGCTGGACGCGCCGGGAAGGGCCAAGAACCAGTAAACAGCGAAAGCTTCTGGAAGAAACGCAGCGACGAGGTTGCGGCCGAGGACGCTTTCTTCCATGACTACTTCACCCTCCGAGGCAAGGACAGGACGGAGTCGCACAAGGCTAAGAAGAAGGCGGCGGCTGAGACGGAGGAAGGTAAGGAGGGGAGTGAAGATGATGAAGAGGAGATCTGGCAAGCGCTGGTGGAGTCACGGCCGGAGGTTGAAGGTGGTCATGATAGTGATGACGATCTGGATATGGATGATTTGGAATCTGCATTTGACGAATCGAGCGGTGATGAAGAGGAAGTCGGCGAAGCAGGAATCGACCGTGATGAAGAGGAGGATGATGAAGCTCACGATGAACCTGACACCAAAGCCACTAAAGATAACGAACCCAGCGACGACGACGAAGATGACTTTGACATGGACGTATCCGACGACGAAGCCTTCCTGGACAGCGACGAGGAACTCCCCACAGAACTGGACGGTGGAGTGGAACTCCCGCCCGCCACGGAAGACGGGAAGGGCAAAGAGGAAGGGTTAACGGGACGACAGAAGAAGCGGAAGTTGAAGCACCTGCCGACGTTCGCGTCTATGGAGGACTATGCTGCGCTCTTGGAAAACGAGTGATTATTATTATTAACTCGGGATTGCCGATGTATCGGGGCTGTTAAGGGAAACGGTGTTCTATCCCGATTCCCGAATGTCCGTGAACCCTTCCATCCACGTGTTTGTTTGAGTTGGGGGTCACAGTGTGAAGATATAAAAAGATCTGAGTCTTCTCGTTGTGCGAATATTCCTTCTGAATGGCGTGCTTCTTCCTTCCGATCTAGAACGTTGGTGTTTGCATTTTTGCGTAGATATGCTATCATTCTCCTATTTTCAATATCCCAAGAGAGAACTAAGTGCTTATATCCCTCCATCCTTCCCAAGTATCTTTGCTATCTTTTGACGGTTCCCTGCTGCCATGCCTGTCATGTCAATTTGACGATTGCCACAGCTCAGAGCGACAGGGAACCCTTGCCCTCGTCCAAACCGCCATCGCCATCCCACAGAATCAATTACTCTCCCGTGCAGAATCCTTAATACGCCCTGCTGGCAGCCCAAGCAACACAAAAAAAAACCCTCAAAAAAAAGAAAGAAATACTCACCATCAAATCCTTCGAGAACATCTCTCTTCGTGCTTTATCGTCGATTTAACTGGTTACTCATCTGAGTGTTTTATGTGCATATCTTTAGTGCCCTTAGTCATCCACTAATGCATGTCCGTATCGTCATTACACACGGACTTGGCCGATAAAACGGCACTAAACCCAAACAGGAAACCCTGCGGTAAAAACAAGCAACTCTTGGCAGGAAGTCAAGCTTTTGCCAATACTTTCCAAGGCTTTTCTCGATCTGAAGACGAAGAGGAAAATCTTTGGACGTCGTTCCTTGCTGAGATCGGATTCTTCGTGGTTCTTGTTCTTTTTTCGATGCCTCTTCTTGAACGGTTGTTGAAGGCGATGAGAAATGGTCAGTATGGTATGGAGTACAAGTGCAATACATGCTGTGAACCTCTGTGTGTGCTACGATGATCTTATGCGGAAATAGTGATTCGCCTCTGTGGGAAATAGTTGGATCCACCATGTCATCTCTCTGGCGGATTCCACATCTGCCGTTCATAAAAATCGAAAGAGGTAAACCGGGGCGGGCGGTCGCCGATAGGTCTCTGGTCTCTCTCTCTTCTCTCTCTCTCTCTGTCTCTCCTCAACAGATCGCTTGCTGCGCTCCACACACCCTGCAGTTGCAGTCGGAGGTTGCAAGCAACGCATCGTTGGTAAACCAGGGTTAAACATACGCTACCCACGGACCCCAGATTGAAGAAGAGGGACAGTGGGGGTTGAGAAACTAAAAAAGCCATCGAAAGGAAGGAAAACGCCGGCGCACTGGCGCATCCATGGGCATGGGGGCGAGGTTTTCGTTTTCGTTTGGGTTTGGGAGGGAACAGATCCTTTCGCAACGACGGGTCCTGGAACCACAGTTGAAGGGTTGTTTGAATTTGCTGGTAAACCCATGGAGAGCTTATGCCGAAGTCGCCCTGAACTGAGTCTTCGGAGAGACTCTTCGCCCTGAAAAGAAGCGGAGGGAAGAGAAGAGAGATGAAGAGATATGAACTTTTCTTGAAACCGTTTCGATGGAGAGAATGGATCTCACGCCTCCACAAGGCTTTACCTGCCTTCCCTGCTGGACCCTGTCACCGGCGTGCTCAGTGCTTCATCACGTTGTCGAAAGTGGATAATCGAATCTTGTTATTCACGCAAGAACGGAAGGAAAGAGATGCTTGGATTGGATGCTTGTTTCCTCTTTCATCCAGTCAGAGACAGCGTGATATGTCGCTTATCCCGTTCTGTGTATATGGTCGTTCTTGCATTTCGTGACCGGAAAGCCCAAGTACGTCATCGGGGGGAGGCAAGCAAGAAGGTCGCTCTTTCTCTCTCTTTTTTTCTTTCTTTGCTTTTTCGCTTCTTCGGCTTCTGCGATGCGATGCAAAAATATTATCATTTCTCGTTAAATATTAACCGTTGTCACTCCGTCTGATCTGATCCAGTTTTATTTGAATTCTTCTTACTTTTGTTCCTCTCCGCCCTCCTCCTTCCTCCTTCCTCTTTCCTCCCCTCTCTCACTTCAAACTAGATACCCCGTCAACAGGATATCTATTCATTTAATTCCGAATATTTAATATTTAGATATTCCGTGTTTTATATTACAACCCCGCCGAATAACTGTTTACGAAGGTTCAACAGCAGCATACTTTAATCAATTGCATCGCAAATCCCCCCATTTTCTGAAAGGTACATGCCACCGGCCGTCGCCAACGACAAATCGTTTCCCTTCCCCTCCGCTCTCCTGTACCGGGAGACCGTCCGCTCGATAAAATGGCGGTAAGCGGAACGCCCAACAAGAACTTTCTACCCAACGACGACCCCGAGTCGCCGCCAAGTCTTTACAACGAAGATGTCCTCTCCAAAACCAAGGATGACTCCGACTCCGACGAACACTATCAGGGGCGGAGACCCAGCAGAATTGCTCCCGTGCGGTCTGGATCGGTGGCGGAATCGAGGGTCAGTATAGGGAAGCAATTGGAATTGGAAGCGGACAATGCGATCAAATACAGGACGTGTAGCTGGCAAAAGGTTCGTTGAGCACCCAATGGTTGCGGAGTGATATGTGTCGGGAACAATTGTACTCGGGCATGCGGTATCTCGAAGCTGCTTTATGCCGGATTCCCGCTGATCGACAAATCTATAGACGGCCGCTCTTCTCTTTTCGGAATATATCTGTCTGGCGATCATGTCATTCCCATACTCCTACTCCGTTCTAGGACTGGTTCCGGGCTTGATTCTCACGGCCGTTGTAGCTGGATTGGTGCTTTACACGTCCCTTATTATCTGGTCAGTAAACTATCAGGCGTGAAGAATGCAAATTCCCAACCAGCGTTATACTGATTTATTCCTCTAGGAAATTCTGTTTACGCCACCCTGACGTTCGGGATATCTGTGATATTGGACAGTACCTGTTTTGGGACTCCAAGATTGCTTGGTGGCTAACCGCTGTGATGTTTATTTTAAACAACACTTTCATCCAGGGATTGCATTGTTTAGTTGGAGCCACTTACCTAAATACCATGACCAACCATGCCATGTGCACTGTTGGATTTGCGGCTATTGTGGCTGTTATATCGCTCATTTGCTCGCTTCCAAGGACATTCAGTACCCTATCGAAGCTTGCACTTTTATCGGCTCTTTTCACTTTTGTTTCGGTCTTGCTCGCTGCGATTTTTGCGGGTCTTGAGGACCATCCGGCCAAGTACAATCCCGATCCCAACTATATCAACGAAGACGGGGAGAATATCGGCGGCGAACCCATCGTTCTTGCAATCCCCGCAGCCGGAACTACATTTGTTTCCGGGATGAACGCCTTTTTGAATATCAGCTACACCTTTATTGGACAAATCACTCTCCCAAGTTTCATCGCCGAGATGAAAGACCCGAGGGAATTTAGGAAGTCGGTCTGCCTGGTCACCGTTGCCGAAGTGATTGTTTTCAGCTTGGTTGGAGCTGTCGTCTATGTCTACACCGGCACGCAGTACAACACCTCGCCCGCATTCGGCTCCCTCAGCGACGATGTCTACAAGAAAGTGTCGTTTTCGTTCATGGTCCCGACGCTCATCTTCCTGGGAGTCCTGTACGCGTCCGTCTCGGCCCGTTTCATCTTCTTTCGCATTTTCGAAGGAACCCGCCACAAGGGAAACCACACGGTCGTTGGCTGGGCATCATGGACGGGAATTCTAGCTGCGACGTGGGCCCTTGCCTTTGTCGTTGCCGAAGTTATCCCCTTCTTCTCCGACCTCCTGTCGATTCTGAGCTCGCTATTCGATTCCTTCTTCGGCTTCATCTTCTGGGGTGTCGCCTATCTCCGAATGAAACAGGCAGATCACGGACCCGGATTCTATCGCAAAGAGGGGATTCGTGGTTGGGTTGGTTTCATCATTAATGTCTTTATCATCTTCATCGGCCTTTTCTTCCTTGGACCTGGCACCTATGTGAGTACTCTTCCACTGTCTCTAGAGGTGAATATATACTGACTTTTCACGTTGTTAGGCCGCCGTCTCGAGTGTCATTGAAAATTATGAAAAAGGAACGGTCGGCAGTGCCTTCTCCTGTGCGGACACCTCATTGTAAATTTGAAAGAAAAAGAAAAAAAAAAGTCGGATAGGATGTACTGGGACGATATTCAGAGAATTCAGATAGTTTTGATATAAATCTCTCTTCTTTCTTTTTTTCTTTCCTTTCAGTTAGGGTCCGGGGGAAACAACTTGAGTGGTGTTTTTTTATAGGTCGGGTGAACACAGGGAGGGTTTTGTATCTACGTTGGTTTTTTCTTTTGGAAGAATGATAATCTCCACAATGTTTTTCATTTTCATTTTCCCAGATTGGTATATAGAGATCAATTGTTTAATTCATTGTTTTCTGAAGATCTCATGGGCTCTTGTGAAAAGTAGTCACTTGGCCATAAGAGATGAGGGAGGTACGAGCGGAAGCCAACCTGAGGACTGTAACTACATGCTTAGAGATTAGCATCCCACGGAAGAGCGCTTCTAGCCGCCCTCTTCACCATTCCAGGATCCGGCCTACGAAACCCCCGATTCCGAATACAACATCCGCACTCAATCGTACAATGCCCAGATATCACCTCCCGATCAGTCTCCAAATACTTCTCACAACACCCACACCCCCTCGCACAACACCCCCCTCTCCTCTTGCAGAGCTCACGCTGTCTCTGCCCTATTACTGCGGGTCTCCTCCGCACCAACTCAGGCCTCCACCCATTCACAGGCACAGGCTCAAGTCCAACCTGCCCATCCCCCACCCTCCTATCCTTCGACTCCCAATCCCTCACCCACGGCCCCCTCGGCTTCTCACTCTCAAGCCTCCCCACCACCCTCTTATGAACCCAATACTTAACATCCAACTCCCCCAACTCCCTCCCCCAGTCCTCAACCTCCAAAACCTCCTGCGTGCTAAGTTTCCGAATCCCGGACTTTGACACCTCCAGCCTCGCCTTCAGCTTTTCTTTAAGGTATATTTCCCGTTGGAGGATGCAGAAGCCTCGTCGTTGTTCGGCGTGGAGGGTTTCTCGCCATGCGAATTGGGGGGGCATGTCGGCTAGGAAGGACATTAGGAAGGAGCGGGTGTTGTCGGCTGCGGTGTAGAGGTGGGTGGATTCGAAGAGGTCTTCGAATCTTTGGAAGAGTTTCATTTTGGGCGGTAGGATGGTTTTGATTGAGCTGAGGCTGGGATGATAGAGACTCGTATATATATTCTCATGTATATGGTTCTCTTCGTGGTTGTTACCTACCTGAGGTCATTCGCAGGAATACATACATCACCAAACCGTCATAAACATACACATAGAGATCTGAGATTCGCATTCAGTGGACTTGAGGTAAAGGTTGAACAATTACATCACCTATTTTCGCAATTCCTATAGCTCCGATGATATCGGGCGGCCTGCAGTCTTGAATATACAAGGGAAGTCGCCGAAAGCACTGGAAGATAGAAGCAGCAGACATCAAGAAATGAGGGGGAATTGAACGACCACGATGGAAAAGAAGAGAACCCGAGAAGACGGATGGATATATGACCTAGAAGAGAGGTCCCTTGCCAGTGATAAAGGATGATAGAACAGGGTGAAGAGGCAAATAGTAGACAGACAGATACCGGAAGATAGATTCGGTATCTCAACAAGCTGAGAAAGAAACGAGAGGGAAGAACATCTTCTCCCAATCTTGGTAAGGAAACTTCATTCATTAGATATATGAATGCCTTTGAGATATCAACATATCCTTGAGTTGTCGGAAAGAACGTCGGAGAGAAAGAACAGTGTCCGCCGCGATCGGAAAGATCAAGCGTATCCCTATCAACACGTGACTTTCCCGTTTATCTTCCCCGACGGGTATCTTCCCAAACAATCAACAACTTCCATTCTCCCACTCGTTTCTTCCCCCATTGACAGCAAAAAAGACATTCTCAAGATGAAGATTCGAAGCATTGGGGCTCTTTCAAAGGGTGTGAACCCTTACTCCTCGTCGTCGAGCTATCTCAGGCCTTCGACCATCAATGCGGCCGTCTCCCGTTTCAACCCGTCACTGTCCCGACGACAGCTCTCCACACAACCGTTAGCATACTCCCGACCCTTAACAGCAATCCCCAACCGACTTGCTGAGCGCCAACCACGAATTGGTGCCCGGAATGCCTCATCATCTTCTGCCTCAGCTCCATTGAAGAAAACACAGCTGTATGACCTCCATGTGGCCCATAAAGGGAAGATGGTCCCATATGCGGGGTGCTCCATGCCTTTGCAGTATGAGGACCTGAGTCATCTGGAGAGCCACAAGTGGACGAGGGAGAAGGCTAGTCTTTTCGATGTTAGCCATATGTAAGTTCTGCTCTCGAAAGAGAGGTTATCTAAAGGTATATTGTTGGGTACAGGTGCGGAATCGCTCACAATCAAGCTATTTAGGGTTCAGCATCATCTCCGCGGGCCCGGTGCGAGCGATCTTCTCATGAAAATTACCCCTTCATCTCCCAAATCGCTGAAAGATAATCACTCGACGCTCTCATGCCTTCTCGAGGAAGGGACAGGAGGGATTATAGACGACTCAGTCATCACCCGGTTGGGACCCGAGTCATTTTATTTCGTCACCAATGCCGGTTGTCGGGACCAGGATCTAGCGTTCCTGAGTCGCGAGATTGAAGCGTTCAAGGAGACCCACGGCGACGCTCATATCAATTGGGAGGTTCTGGACAGTCGAGCACTGCTCGCATTGCAAGGTCCATCCAGTGCTTCGGTTCTGCAACCCCTCATCCACACCGCAGGCGAACAGTCAGTAGACACCGAGCTCTCGACTCTTCACTTCGGCCAATGCCGTTCCCTCCACCTCAACCAGCCCGATGGCTCCCCCACCGCTTCCAGACTCCTCGTCTCCCGCACAGGATACACAGGTGAAGACGGCTTCGAAATCTCCGTCCCAACCCAAAAGGACGCCAAGCTGCCGATTCAAGTCGCCGAGCTCCTGCTCGCAAACTCGGACGTCCGCCTCGCCGGCCTCGCTGCACGTGACTCTCTCCGTCTAGAAGCCGGCATGTGTCTCTACGGTCATGAAATCTCACTTAAAACGACACCTCCCACCGCTGGTCTTGGCTGGATCGTGGGTAAAGACCGTCGCGACCCATCCTCCCCCGCATCTGCGTTCAACGGTTCCTCTGTCATCCTCCCCCAAGTCGCTTCCCCAGCGAAAACCCTCAAGGAGCGCCGCGTCGGCCTAACAATCGAGGCTGGCGCGCCCGCCCGCGAGGGAGCCACAATCGTCGACATCGCGAACGACAATGCCGAAATCGGAGTTGTGACTTCTGGCTTGCCCAGCCCGAGTCTAGGTGGGACGAATATCGCAATGGGATACGTGAAGCAGGGACTTCATAAGAAGGGGACAGAAGTTGGGGTTTTGGTGAGGAAGAAGGTCAGGAAGGCGACTGTTGTGGGGATGCCGTGGGTGGAGAGCAAGTTCTACAGAGGTTGAGACAAACTCCACCCCCTCCATCCGTCTCTTAGCCTTTCCCTCACACATTTATATCCCTTTTTGAAACACCGCATCAAACATTCAACATTCAAAAAACAGATCCAGAAAAAGCACAACCACACAAAATACCCCAGTCCCCCATATCACACTCCCTCCACCGCGAGGACACCCGACGAAATCAATGAACGAAGATAGCAAAGCAGCAAATTTAACAAGGCTGGAAAAAAACAAAAGAAAAAGTACGCAGATTATACGATATCGATATATATTAATTCAACTTGAGCGTGACGAACTATTTCATTTCATTTCATGATTTATTTATTTCCTTTTTCCTATTCTTTGATTTCCTTTCTGGCATGGGATCAGCCCGTCTGTCTGTCAAATGTATATCAGATCATAGCAAATTGAACAGAGCATTAGCATTTCCTACGACTCTGTTCGTTTTAAAGCCAAGCTACAATATTGCGCTCACATTACATAGGAAAGTCCAAACTGTGATCATTAAACCCATTAAGATTATTCCGCATAAATAACTAATTAATAACTAAAAGTTAAGATACCCATGCCTGCACTCGTTGCTCGAAGAACAGAAACCAAGAGGGGGAGAAAACGGTCAAAGAAGAAGCGAACAGAACAAGCAATTATAATTACCATTAGCAAGCAGAACCGGAACATAAAGCGTATATATGAAAGATGCAACGCGAAGAATTAGTCAATGGTGCTAGAAAGGGGTTAACTCACCCAGCAAAGTGTGATATAAATAGAGAGACTATGCAATAATCTCTTGAAACCTGAGAAGGGGATCATATAGGGGTTATAGGGGGGTATAGGGGGTATATAAAGAAAAGCAATCGCGAAAAAGGGGGGGTGCGGGGGGTATAGTCGTTAAAGGCCGTTAAATAAAAATAAAGAAAAGAAAAAAGAGCTGTCGGGCCGGCTCTGGGTACTGGCAAGGGTGGAAAAAGGGTATGAGGAACAAGGGTAGAGGGAGGAATAAAGAAGGTTGGGATGTCAAGCCGTTGGTGCCCCTGAAGCTTTCACGGATATGGGACAAAGGACCGTCCAAAGGAACACACTGGAGCTTACCGGTGCATCCATGTCTCAAAGAAAGTTGTTCTGGAAGCAATCATGCTGAGAATGACCTGATAACGGTCCAAAGAGGAGATGCATGTCCATGGCCATCCAGAGGCAAACCAAACAAGATGTTGTTGTCAAGCGTGATTCCGATTCCGGGTCGTATAAACAAGAACCTCCAGGATAAAAAAGGCTCCAAATCTCCTTCAATCATCATCCTCATCCTCATCATCATCATCATCATCATCATCCTCATCCTCATCCTTAATCACCAGGATTTTCCTAAAAATAATCCTCCGAGCCAGCCCCGTCCTTCCAAAAGCCTCATCCCTCGGAGGGAGCTTATCTAGAGGAGGATCTTTAACCTTCCACTCTTTCAGATGGTCAAATTTCTTGGTTTTGACATTCGCAAGTATCGGTTCTTTAAGCTTCTGCTCCTCTAAGGCTTCGACGTCGATTCCTTTGGCGCGAAGGACGTCTTCCCGCTTCTGGATGGGGCGATATAGATCCCAAACGCGGTCGTTGTAGGTCGGGTCCGCTGAAGTTTGGACCGTCATGCCTGGGATCTCTGAGGTGTAAGCCACCTTTATGGGTTTGGGACGTTTCGCCGCAATGGTTAATCTGGAGTATCTTGGAGTGGAAGACTTTCCATCCATTCTTGACCTGACACTCGATAGCCATCTTGCAGCAATCTCTAATGTCTCCGTGGAATCGCTAGTAGATGTTAACTCCGGTCGAGGCGGTTCTCCGGGAAAGAAAGTATACCACTTGGTGGGTTCATTTGGGCGTCTTCTGGGAAGCTTGTGGAAGGGGTTCTTCTTGCTGCGAAACAGCCCTTCGGGTACCGGATACTTTGGAGCCACCCGGATCCTACGGAGACATTGAATTTCTGATATCTTTTTGTCATCCTCGATCCCCCAGAAGGTGTCAAATGGCAGCTGAGCTCTGTCGTCCAGTAACTTAGCGGAGGGATCAGGCACTATTCCGGTGCCCATAAACTTAACCTCCTCCTCGATGGATTCCATTCTCGCAGACACCCTATGTTCATCCGCAACTTGGGCGAAGGGGAAAACCGGTCGGCATCGAGTTTCTAGCGCCTTGAGAATTTTGTGGTGTTGAACCTTGGAGGGTGCCGCCCTTAACATCCTCCGAGCATTAAGAAATTGCCCTTCCGACAAGTCATCATCATCCATGTCCAGGAAGCCTACCTCTGAGTTTAAGGTCTCCCAAGAGACATTTTCTGAACTAGCATCCTGTGCTTGGAATTCAGGTATCTCTTGGTCTACTTGTCCTAGTGCCCAGAGTCTTTCCCTCAACTCCTCACTCTCCCGTTCTCGTGCGGACGTCGCCTCAATCGGTTGGAAATAGTCGTTAAGGTTAGCAATGCTGTAGGTTCTAGAGACATATTCTGCAGTGTCTTGTGGTTGTAGTTCAGGCCTCACCGGGTCCACCCGTCCCAGTGCCCAAAGTCTTTCCCTCAACTCCTCGTTCTCTCGTTCCCTTTCGAGGGTAGCTTCAACCTGCTGGAAATAGTCGTAGAGGTTCGCAACGCTGTGGTTGCTAGAGACACTTTCTGCACCAATATCCTGTGGTTGCAGTTCGGGTATCTCTTGGTCTACCTGCCCCAGCGCCCAGAGTCTTTCCCTCAACTCCTCTCTTTCCCGTTCCGCTGCCGGGGTAGCTTCGAGCGGCTCAAAGTAATCGTTGAGGTTGGCGCCACCGTAGCTCCTAGACAGACCGTCCTCGTCGTAGCTTGATCCGACTCCATCCTCATTTCCCGGGCTTTGAGTCCTTGTGGCATCCGTAGGTAAACTAGCTTCCAGTGTGAACATCGCACTGTCCTGCTGCTCGCCAGACCCAGCCCGAGCATCATTTGCCGAATTCCGGGGCACTGACCCAAGTCGGGGAAGGGGCGTTCCGTATAAAATGGCATCCCGGACCGCAAGGTATCCCTCCGACATATCGGGATCATCGGATGCTGTGGAGCGTGAATCGTCGATGGCCGCCGCTGTGTTGTCCTGCATACAAGAGCCAGAATGGTTTCTTGTTTGTCGAGTAGCTGAGCAACTTCCGGGGATGGGTCCATTGTAACTGTTTGATATAGAGGATTCACCAGTTTCCGCCGAGCCAATTGATTCCGGGCTGAATACCTTATTTTCCTGGGTACCGGGCCTAGTGCTGTTTTCTGAATTATTGGCCAGCGGAGTCTCAGGGGAGGTCACGCGTTCACGAATCGCCGGGCTACCATGTAGAGCGAGGAACTCGTCCGGAACAGAGTCATCGAAGGATGCAGCCGAAGTGGAAGCTATTGAGGGAACAGCATGAGTCTTATCCGGCTGTTTTCCAGCTGCAGTGGATCCTCGCTGTAGGAAGGCGGGCGGGGAAGGATCGTAGGACTCGATAGCGCAATCACCCTCAGAGTAAGACAGGGGCATGGGATTCACTGGCCGATTCCTTGGGGGGTTAAATGGTAAGCTAGACAATCCGGTGGCTGTTGAAGAAGTGGCTGCGTTGGGTTGTCGAGGGTTTGCTGAGACAGCAGAGAAGCCTCGTACAACGCTCGCACCGGTATTCCGGTCCTCGTTGATGGATGATCCACTCTCTGAATTGTTACCGTAGAACGCACCCCATCCTGAGTAACCAGAAATGTCTTCTATATGTGGCTTCATGTAGGGGGCCATATATCCCAATTGTCTCAGAGTGTTTTCCTCTACCCATTCCTTTGACGCGGTTTCCGAACGGCGATACCGGCCGAAGCCAGTTAATGGAGGTGAAGCAACGACAGGGTCTGTTTATACGTTAGTTAAATTTATAAGGAATGAATTATCGCAAGAGACAAACTCACATCTTGGCCCCGTTATCGCATCACAGTTCTCGGAACCTGTTATGCTATCTCCGGCATCTTCGTTGTCTGAAGCGGGTTCTACTCTCTCGGGAAGCGGACATGTCAGGTCAATTGGGATCCGTGGCAACTCAGAAAGAGGCGTTTCTGTCACGGCTTCGGGTCGAGAGCCGAAGCTTTCGGCAGGTGGTATATGAGAACCTTCTAGTCTTTGTGTGGGTCTGAGAGGCTTTAAAATCGCATGAGGACCATCAGCTCTGGAAGCAGTTGTGAGTGTCGCATCATCCTGTGTAGTATCGTCCTCGCTCGTCTCAGGTGCCTGAGTAAAGACCCGAACATCCTCAACCGGTTGTCCGACACATCTCGTGAACCTCATAACCGCGCCAGGGTGCTTTCTCGACAGCCCTGGAATCAAAGAGTTAGAAACACTATATTTAATATGTATATTCACGTTATAAGCTTACCTCGACCGACAAGCTTCCCGATAATCTTCTCCAACCAACGCCTACCCATGATGAGTTAGATTCGTGAAAGGAGTTGATCGAGAAGAGGGTAAGGCGGGCTCGGCGACGACGAAATAGGCCCGCGATACAATGAATAAAACGTGAGTTTGTGGGAGGGGTATGAGAAAGCAAATCTCAACCACAGGTTGAGATACGGAAGCGCCAGCAAGGTTATAGTAGGAAGAACGGTTGCATCGATGTGGATAGAATGCGCAGGCGAAATCGAGAGGGGAGGGGTTTTTAAACTGATAGCAAGAATGCGTGAGGAATTTCCCGCGGTATAACAACGTGGGCGATATAATGAAGATGCCAATAAGAGACGTTCAAAGAGAGATGTTGACCATAGAACTTACCGATAAGTATCGGTTTTAGGAAGAGCTCCTTCGAGTCGGTCAGGATGGCGAGTAGAATGATGAAAAAAAGATAGAGAAAGCTTGACGAAGAATATAAAAGATGACGGGAATATTTAACGAGAATAATTCAAGATCTGATGTTGTGGGGTCGTGAGGCCGAGTGAATTATATTCACGTCGTCCGATGATAAAGTTCATTTGCACGCTGTGTGTCCGCCAGAAATAAAGGAATAAGGGTTTACTCCGCGACATAAGAAAAAGGAAAAATTAAAGCGACGGTTCAACCACTGTCTGCTCTCCCACATCGTTTAGAATGGCAAGAGTAGCAATCTAGGTCTTATAAATTAACTCTGTTAATCGAACTCTCCCCAGACAAACCCCAGCGTTGACGTGAGCGATGCGAAGAATTGACGTGAGCGATGCGAATATTTGACGTGAACTCTGCAATTCATACCACGAGATAGGAGACTTGTGGTTTGGGAATTAAAAGGTTGATATGCCGCCATAAAGTTAACCGGCAGGAAGTTATGGCCCGCAGGAATGTTCCTGATAGCGGAATAGGATAGACACGAGACAAACTATCCCGATGCAACAACATTTTGAGTGGAACGCATTGAGAAGAGAAAAACTGCCAGCAACAGAAAGGGAACACACTAGGTATGCCATTTGATCTGACCCAATAGCAACAAAAGATAGCTATCAGAATAAATTCCCGGAAAGGAGCACTCGAGCGAACGAAAAAGGCAGGACCCCTAAACACTGGGACGACGCGATATCCGCCATTCTTTTTACCATTGAAGAGATGGATTATGGAGCTCAGCCATAAAATGGTATTGGGAGAAGAGAAGAACATGCAGGGTCAGAAAAATTGTTGAAGGCGTGGTGGTGCCCCTCTTTCGCCTGTCGGCCCATCCTGGCCGGGCGAATAGCAGCTTCAAAGAAGAGTCCATTTCAACATTCGCCCGAGGAGATACGAACTGTTGAACATATATTTGTCGTTTACAGCAACTACAGGCTCAAATATAAGCATATACTGCTTCCAGGGCATGCATGCATCAGAATAGGAAACTCCAGAGGATTGTCTCAATTTCCAGGCAGAGAAAAGCCTTAGCAAAGCCAGAGTAAGGCTCAGTCGAGTGCAATGGTATCTCATGGCTATCTCAATCTTTGTTAAAAGGGTGTTATTTCAATTGGCAAAGTGTGTCGTCCAGAAACGGAGAAACAATAGATCTCATCAAGGAGAAAAAGGGGGATGTCGAGAAGACGAAGTCAAGATAAAGATATATACACGTGATTAGGTCTTCATTTATCACGTGATTATCACTTCGCTATATATTCGGGCGAAGCAAAAGGGAGCCCGACCCATTGCTTGCTATAGCAAAACCTAGACGGTCGAATTGAACGCTCCAACAGGTATCCGAAATGAGTTCCTTGGGCCGGCCTGGAGTTGCGTGCGGCCTTGCTTGACCATGAAGGGGACCGTACAGATTGACGTGCGAGTCAGACGAGCATCCAGAGCTGGTAGAGATGAAAGACAGAAAATCCAGCGGGAGAACACAATATCTTCAGCCTCAAGAAAGAGAGCTACTCAATTCACAAACCAGCTTAGACCCCTTGTCGTGGGGTGTGGACATGCAATCGCCAGAGGAAAATGCCGCTCTCTTTAAAGGGAATGAAGAATGAAAAAACGCCTTTGATCTCCCCCAAAGGACGGTGAACACAACAGGTTCAATTAAATCACATCTATGAATACTGTAGTTAGATTAATGAAACCCTCGTGGGGGAGGGAAATAAAACTCCCTCACCACAAGTCCATGAAGATCTTATCTCAAACATGCATTTCGGCTGGTCCTTCCCCCACTCTCCTTTTTCAACCCAGGGTTTAAATCAAAAAGTCTGTCCTCTTCGATCTGTTTGTTTGATATTGAAGTGACGGTTGACAGAAGAAGACACCTCGACAATTTCATTCAATTCTTCAATTCCTTAGAAGAGGAAGTATACATTCTACAGATTTCTTAAGAACACCGAAAAAGAAACAGCTTCAAGATGTCGACGTAAGAATCCCCCCTTTTCCTTCTGCCCCTCATCATCCCCCACCTTCAACCGCATAGAGACACCTATCAACGAACAAAAAGACACAACGCAAACGGAAGAAAGAAAGACGGAAACACAAAGCAAGCAAGCAATCCAACATGACACTAACACCACCCCCCCAGCAACATCACCTACCACCCTCCCCAAATCACCCGCGCCGAGCGCGACAACCTCCGCGGCCAAAAGGGCCTCACAATCTGGCTCACCGGCCTCTCCGCCTCGGGCAAATCCACCATCGCCGTCGAACTCGAGCACCAACTCCTCAGCGAGCGCCGCGTCTCCGCCTACCGCCTTGACGGCGACAACATCCGCTTCGGACTAAACAAGGATCTCGGATTCAGCGAGACGGACCGAAACGAAAACATCCGCCGCATCGCGGAAGTGTCTAAGCTTTTCGCGGACTCGAATACCGTTGCGATCACCTCTTTTATTTCTCCCTACAGAAAGGATCGGGATATGGCACGTGCGCTTCACGAGGCGCCTACACAGGGTGGAGCGGGAGAGGGACTCGGGCTGGCTTTCGTTGAAGTCTACATCGATGTTCCCGTCGAGGTAGCTGAGCAGCGGGATCCGAAGGGTCTGTACAAGCGTGCGCGGGCCGGTGAGATTAAGGAATTCACTGGTATCAGCGCGCCGTACGAGGAGCCGCTCAAGCCGGAGATTCACATCAAGAGCCACGAGGTGGGGATCAAGGAGGCTGCGAAGTCGATCATTGCGTATTTGGATGATAAGGGATACTTGCCTCCTAAGGCGCAATAGATTCTTTTTTCCCGCTTAGATTAGAGGTGCCGTTTATGGCAGTTCTTTCTACGATGATGATTTTCCTTGAGATACCTCTTACCCCTTTTATCTTCCCTCTCGCTCCGGCCACATCGTATGCTTTTCCCGTTCGCTTTACTGGGCTTGGTTCCCAAGGATAAGATCCGGGTTGAGCAAGATAGAGATTTAGATAAATAAAGAAATAAAGAAAAAGACAGATACAATTTATATCCGTCTTCCCATTTCTTAACGTCTCAACTTCGTTGAGTCAAGGGATATCTGCGAGACGCAAGTTCTTTAACATCGGGGTTATATATACCAACATCTCAGCTAAACCAGTGGGAGATATAGCGACGTAAAAAAAAGTCAAAGGGAAAAAAACGTAGATACAGAAAAAGGAAGAATGAAAGATTCCCCTTGCAAGAAGGCCGCCTTTCCTCATCCTTCAATATCTCTCTACTCGAACTCGAACTCATAATAAACATAAGCCGTATATTCCCCTCCACCGCCTTCCCCACCAGCTGCCTGCTGCAGTTCTGAGGGGTCATCCTTTCGGACACGGCCCTTCTTGTCGCGGCCGAAGGCGTTGCCTGCAAGGTAGGAGAAGGATTCGTCGAGGGCTTTCTTGGCTTTCACGGCTTGTTTGGGGGATGTCTGGAAATCGGGAAATGGAGTGGTTAGATAGACAGATATAGATGGTTTTCGGGGGAAGCGTATTGGAGAGAATGCATACCCTAACAAGACCACAGACATAATCCAACGGTAATCCATATCTCAGAACTGTCTCGACGAAGACCCTCAAAACGAGAACATGGATCCAAATCATCACTGCTTCGCTCCACCCCGTCCTTCCCATCCGCAACGTCTCGCCCCATAGTTTCTTCGCATCGGCACTCACGCGATCAACCTCCTTCCGCTCCTCCTCCTTCCCACCTTCCACGTACTTGAAGTCTCGAGGTGTCCACTTATGCTCTCTGCATTTGTGGATAAATTCTTGGCTGTGCTTCTTAAACGTTGTCACGGCGTAGAGATTGAATTCGCTGTCCGAGGCGACGAGGATAGAGGATCGGGGAACAACCATGGGTGAAAGCGTCTCGTATGTCTTGAGAAATTCCTTGGCGTTTTGAGGCGGGACGGCGACGAGGTGTGTTTCGAGGTACTCGGAGTCTTGGACAAGGATCTTCGGGTCAACGACCGCCGTTAGGGATTTTGTAGCGAGGTTTCCCCTTCACATCAAGTCTATGTTAGCCAAGTACGCGAGCGAGAATATCCCACTCAATGACATACTTTTGTTTCCGCTCCAAGGAATTCAAAGTAGATTGGACCTGGCTGTATTGGTTATGTTTAACCCGGACATCGTTGTCGATGCTCGAAACTTCCTGCGGAGAAATAGCACTGCATCAGCATCCCGCTCTCTCCAAGTCCGCGTTCGGGAGGTCCGCAAACCTTTTGTAGAAGATCGATCAGTTCCCCCAGCGGCTTATCCGCACGGTATTTGACCTTATTCCACGAAAACGAGCGCAGGTAGTGATCCACCGGTTCTACAAGCAAACCAAAAGCATCAGCATTACATCCCAGTGGTACCGTTTCCCCACGGCCTCGGGTATATCGCAGCAGAGTCGAAAAGGGTCCCCCATACTATCATTAACCGTCTTCATCCTCTCAATCTGCGCCTCATCCCCCTCCAAAATAGTCCTCAACGACTCCCCAACCTTCGCAACCACACCCTGACACAGACCCTCCAACCTCCCCAGCTCATCAGCCTGATGTACCAGCGCATCCAGGGTTCCGATCTTGAATTCCGGAATGGGGAAGGACGTCACAGCATCCTGATCGACGGAGATGGTGGAGGTGAGAGCTTCGAGAGCATCGTCACGGTGGTGGGAGGGCGTGATGGAAGAGGGGAGGGAGATGAGGATGTATTTCGTTTGTTTGGACATGGCTGCGGGCTGGTATATTTAGAAAAAGAGGGGAAGAGACCTTGATGCCGCGCCTGAGGAAGCGGGCACAAGGTTATCTAGAATTATATTTTTTGAAGGAGTAGAGATGTTTCTCTAGTTGCTGGTTCAGCAGTATGAAGCTGGTTTAACTATCGTTGGAGAGAGACAGCTGGAAGCATTGCTGGGGTTGGTGGGTTGGCCAATGAGATGTAACCCCAGACCAAGCCTAACCATCATCGATATCATCATCATCAAGACGCGTAGGAGAACTAGGAAGCCTCAATAAATGACTTTGATTATCATTTTAAGAGAAATATTTCCTGTATTTAATATTTGTTGGTTTGTCTACATAGCTATTTTCTTTTCTGGTTGAACATTTCTATTTTCGCATATATCCTAAAACGTCCACGCGGAGGCTCTCTCCAGCCTACTCGCCGACACCTCTTAGTCAGGGGAAAAGAAAAGCAGTTGCGAGATTAGCAGAGACGGGAAGAAAACGAGGCATAATTCAATAAAAGAAAGCCGAAATTAAACTCCAAACAATGCTATCTATATAAAAAGAAAATTATAAGGTACAGCTCCGTGGACACTTCAACGTAGAGCCAGATACAGAACGTATTAAGAACAAGGAAGTCTCAAAGGTCTATGAATCGCTGAATCTCTAATAACCAACGCAGTATGTATAATCCACAGGGATAGTAATTTCGATGACCCAGGCTTCAGGAGATCAATTAGAGGGAAAGCTTCAGGAAGCAGTTGCCCTGAAAAGGGGCGGCAATTTCTATAATCGTAAAGTCAGTAAATCAATCTCACAACCTCTAAAATCAGTATTTAGAAAAGAAGGGGAATATCATACCGCCGCATGCTTCGGCTCCACAAACAAAGCCTTCGCCTCAACAAGAACAACCGGCTCCGACCCATCTTCCGGCAAAGTCTCAATCCTCCCTTCCACCCACGCCTTCCTCCCTTCAACCTTGACAGTCTCCGCCCTCAAAACCGCAAACGCCTCGGCAGGCGCAGGACGGCGATAATCAATATTCAGATTGGCCGTAACCCCAATCCCATTCGGCAGCGCGGGGAAACAGCACCTCGCCATTCCCTCGTCCAACAACGTAGCTAGTAACCCCCCGTGCACGATTCCGGGATGACCGCATACCGCAGACCCGAGATAGAAAATCGAGACGAAGCTCTTACCGCCCTTCTCACTCCAAGTGAACGGCGGAACGGCAATCTTATCGGAACCCGCTAGCGTCCCCGCAGTGAGGTTCTGGGCACGGATTTGTTCTGGAATCTTCATATGGGGTCTTGATTCTTTGAACTCGGGATTTTCGCGCAAAGACAAAGCTAGAGGGTGGGTATTGATAAATGCGTTGATCTTAGAGGCGGCTTCATCCTCCGGGGAGAAGAGCTCGAGGGTTTCCTCGTCTGAAGGGACGGGAGTTTGCATGATGGCAAGGCCGGACTGTAGTGGGACGTAAAGGTAGCCCGCAATATAGGAGACAAGGGCAATTGAGGAAAGGCCAAGGAATCTGAAAAAGAATGAACGTTTCTTAGGCGGTGGTGATATTTGGCTTGTATCTTAAGGAGAGGGGGGTCAGCAAATGCGCTCCTTTCAGTCTCAATTCATAGCAATAGAATGGAAGCTCACCGGTTGTATAACACTTTAATTGAAATTGCCTTGGTCTTCGCAATGGGAACGAGCGTCTTAAAGGGAGAGCGCGGACATTATAAGACAGGGAGGAAGAACAGAACCGTTGAGGCGCTGTTGGGAAAAAATGACCGATCGAGGCCACTCGCCCGTAAGGGAGTCGGGGTCGGAGCATCTGAGAAGCGGAAGACTTAAACATTGGGTCATAAAAAAATGGAGAAACTATGCGATTCGCGATCCGCAGTTTTCAGGAAATCATAGCAAGAAAGGCCCAATCCTGTTGCCTAAAAGTCATGACAGAGGGTCGCAGTTGAGAGAGACCTTGTCGGCGAAGATGAGATTTTTGTTCGACCTCGGCTTGTCCTGCTCACCGCCTTCCTTTCTCGTCTATAATCCCGAGAACGGACCGAAATTTTATGAAGAGCTGGCCCACGATTTCTTCGTCATTGCCCGAATGATGGAAAGCGTCGTTCGCCTTATATAAGTTTATAACAGGGTTGATTCAACAGATTAGACTACCCAAGCCAGCCGGCCTAACATAAAGCCGTCCAAGAACGATGACCGAGGAAGGTCAGAGGACGTCTAAATGCTTCAATTTCAAAATCTAAAACAGTCTATCCAGATCTATAGATAATATGGATACTGATATCCAGACAGGATGCATCCGGGCTGATATATAAGCCAGAGCGGAGTTTAGCCAGGCAGAAGGCAAGTTGGCAAATCAAAACACTAACGAAACGACTCGGTCTAGGATCCAAAATTCCAAGAGATTTCAGGGTTACACCAACTTCAGCCTACCTTGAAAGGGTGATGACTTTCTTAGCTGCCTCTTCAAAGCCATCATAGGCATGGAGCGACAGCCCACTCTCCGCAATCTGATGATATGTCAGCTCACGGGTTCCCAACATTTCCGTTCTTGGATTGTCCTAAACTCACCATCTTCTGCCCAATCTCCTCATTCGTACCCCTCAGCCTAACCACCACGGGTACTTTCATTCCTAGGTTTTTAAACGCCATGATGATTCCCTCGGCAATCATGTCACATCTCGTGAGACCGCCGAAGATATTGACGAAGATGGCCTTAACACGAGGGTCAGAGCATATGATCCGGAAGGAAGATTCAACCGTCTCGGCTGTGGCTTTTCCGCCGGTGTCAAGAAAGTTGGAACAGTGACCCCCCTGGATAGTCAGTGCATCGACGGTGTTCATGGCGAGGCCAGCACCGTTGACTAGTTTCCAATTAGTTTCTCAGTCCATGTGTCCTAAGTCCTAAAGTTACTACTTACCAAGTGTCCCGATACTACCTTCTCCGTCGAGCCTATAAAAGTATTCTTAGCTGTTGCATATTAAAGTCGGAATTCAGGGGTTCTCACTTCACATAAACAATCCCGTCCTTCTCTGCCTCTACCTCTTCGGGGACCTCCTCAGCCTTATTTCTAAGACTGTGAATGTCCTCCTGTCTCTTCGAGCTTTTGAAAGCGGCATCATCGAACCCGAATCGAGCTTCGCTGATCTGTAGTTCGCCAGTCCCTGACACGGCCACTCCAGTCTCTAGAAGAAACGCTTCCTTGCTCATAAAGATGTCGACCAACTTCTGTACGAGTGCCGCGAGCTGGTCATGGGCTGATTTCGGGAGACCAAGATGGTGTGCTACATCCTTTATTTGTGAATTGTTGGTATCAAACTCTTTTTTGCCATAGCTGAAGGGAAATTTCCGTGTACGGGCCAATGAATCGACGGAGTCCGTTGTGGGGGATGCAGAAATGCAGGGAGCAAGTGCAGTTCTGTCGATGGATATCGCCAGTTTGAAGCCATTTTCTAAACTAGAGGTATCAGTCGTAGGGATACCCTTCTCCTTTAACAGGTCGAACGCCTGGTTTTTCTTTATGTAAAGAGTTCGGCGCTGCTCTGGAACCGATTGATCTTTTTTGATATTGGGCCGATGTTGCCGTAACGTATGGAAGCCTCTTTGTCGGCCCATCCCGAGAGCAGATGCAGACTGGAAACCCGTTAATTTCATTCCTCCCATATGGTTGCGCTACCTTCCAACTTACCGTAGTTATCGGACGCTTCGCGGTACTGCTGAGCAAGGTCTTCATTCCCTCGCCAAACTTTTCGGGATGGTTCACAAGTACCGCGCCGGCATCCTCCAGTGCCTTTATTTTGGCTCTCCCATCCGCTTCACCAGGAGCTGCCCAAGCTCCAGCATGACCCATAACTCTCCCACGAGGAGCCTCAAGGCCTCCGACCAACGCCATTATGGGTCTATTCACAGTCAGAATTTCATACGTCAATCAATTTGGAGCAATCCATACTTCGGGTCCAGTGTTCTACGGCGGTAGTCCTTGATCCACTCAGCAGCATCCTCTTCCGCTCTCCCACCAACCTCTCCAACGATAATGATGCCCTTAGTGTCTTCGTCGCGCTCGAATATTTGCAACGCATCCACAAAGTTAGTACCTGCCAGAACATCACCTCCCATACTAATGCACAGACTCTGCCCGAGGCCTGCTCTTGTTGTTGATGCAACCGTCTCGTAACTTAGCGTGCCGGACTTAGCAACAATACCAATGTTTCCAGCTGAGAAACAGGGCAGGGGCTGGAAACCAATACGGCATTTGCCTATGGCGGATATGATACCGGGGCAATTCGCTCCGACGAGTCGTGTCTTCGATTGAGTTTTAAGCATCGAATGTATCTATAACTAGAAGTCAGAACCCAAAGGCCAACCCAAAAAGTAGTAGTCAGTAAACCAAGGGACCCATACCCGTAGTATATCATGGATAGGAACATGCTCTGCCACCGCAACGACGAGAGGTATCTCTGCCTCAATCGCCTCTTCAATCGCCTGTGCCGTTTGGTTTCCCGGAACGTATACGGCCGAGGCATCGGGCTTAGCTTTTTCTTGAGCCTAATAGGGATGATCAGCTGATTGCATCCATCCCCAGACACAGCAAGAGACATACAGCTCGAACAGATGGGAAGACGGGCAACCCGAGATGTTCGCCATCTACACCGGGCTTTACACCTCCAATGATCTTGGTGCCCCATTCCAGGGATTCTTTGGCATTGGCCGTTGCCTTCGGGTATTCTTTAGCTTTCCCTCTGAGATACCTATGTTTATATGTTTAGAACAATTACCTGTTTTCCTATAATACAATTCAGCAGCTATACTTTAAAAGTCACTCTACTCAAGCAAATAGCTAATCCTTTGAATGCCAGTCAAAATAGATCATTATCTCCTCTTAGAACGGTCAAGAAGCTTACCAGTAAACCCCTGAAACAAAACCCTCGTGTGAGATCCAATATTCAAATTAGGGAGCGTCGCTGCATAATCCTTAGTTCTCACAGACGTTGAGAACCTCGATCTAGCGCATTGGCATGATAGACGGAGTCTCTTTGATACAGCTCGATTTCGCGCAAGCGACGCTGGTGACGAGTACGGAGCCATTGGGCTCGGGAAAGGCGAAGCAGTGAATCAAGAGTAAGATAAGAACTAGTTCTAAAGAAGAGCAACAAGATTCTAGACGTCGTATTATCTTATCATCATTATATTCATGAAAGGAAAAATGAACTGCTGAAGTAAAGGAAGAGAAGGAATTAATCCCCAGCTGTGTCGGAGAACGTTATCCCCCTTCCCCACAGTCCAGCCCGATATCCGATAAACGCACCACCGAAATATGGGGGAGCTAATAACAGCCTAGGGACCTAATTCAACCACGCCCAAATCTCTGCCTCCATAAGTGCTCCGAAGCTGCTAAACATAAGCTCATTATCTCCTAAAGCTCCTAGCCGTGTTGGCGTCCAGTTACGCCTGTCACAGAATGAAGTCAAATGATGCCGAGGTCGGAACAAGAGCTTCAACGAAAGATCCGAGGAAGAGAACGCCACAGGTCAGATACTAGCCACTGCTTCCTTTAGCCACAGGTGACAGGTACAAAAAAAAAAGGTATTAATTTTAAGAGCCTCATCATGTCTGTCAACTGGCAACAACGCAATCCACTCATGCCCCCACCTTTTGATGCGTGCAGTTTGGTGGGGGACACGGCCGAAGTTGAAGATAGAACATACCGCCAAGATTAATCCTTCAAAAATACCTAATACTGTGAAATCCACGAAGTACACCAGGAGGGTTTGAACCCTACCTTTGCTTCATCACGACTATTTCTATTGTGTGGCCCTATCTACCTCCTTATTTCCACCCGCTACTGCTGTAGTGGCTTCCGTCTCCTAATAGTGTGTCCCCTAAAGCGACTATCCCGGAATTCCCCTGGACGCCGAAAGGACCGGCAGCTATTGTCCCTATGATTATCCATATTCACAGCTACAATAGCTCTTTTGTAACGATGTTGGCCGTGCCCTAGGCACGTTACTCTTTCCCGAATCATCAAATTCTACTCTTTCCTTTGTATATCCACGTTTCTTCTGGGAATCCGTTGTTACCATTTGACCGCGTCGTGCCTACCTCAGCTATGTCGGGCGCTGAGGTTATTGCTATCGTTGGAATCGTGGCGAATTTTGCTCAGGTTGCGCAATCCACCGTTTCCGTGGTTCAGCGGGTGTCTCGTTTCTGCAACGATGCGAATGAGCTACCAAAGGTGCTGAAAGAGGTCGAAATCGTGAGTTCGTCACCTCTTTTGTCTGATATTTCGTTGCTGGACCCCCTATTAAGAAATTTTAGGATTAAAAAGCAAGCTAAGTACTAATATTTAAAAGCGCCTTCCTCTTCTTGTCGTTACACTGCAAAAGAGATCAGACGAAGAAGTACTTAATGCCCTAAGCGAAGCTGAACGCGAGGCACTAGCAAATGTTCTCTACCACATGCGGAGCAAAGCAGAAGAATTAAATAGCTTGTTAGATGGTGTGTTTCCTGCCGCAGATGCCTCGACATGGGAGAAGGGTTGGAAAGCGGCCAAAAGCTTCAGGCAGGAGAAAAAGGCACAGGCCATCGTGAACGAGATTGAAAATTACTTTCAGTATCTGACCCTCAATGACTTCCAACCGGTGAAGCCGGCCGGCGGTTCATTGCTTCCGCCGAACGAGAAGGAGCCGCAAAAGCCTCTGTTCATGGTGAATATAAGCCGGGAGGGCGAGCTCATCGGCCGTGAAGATATCATGGCACGTCTCACTGATGGCCTCTCCCGGGAGGATCAGCACAATCGAGTGGCACTGGTGGCATTGGGTGGGATGGGGTAAGTTTTTGGCCCGTACTTGACTTCTAGTGATATCGGCTGACCATATCACAGCAAAACGAGAATTGCTTTGGAGTATGCTCTAGAATATAAAGATTCCGATGACGTCTCGGTTTTTTGGATACATGCATCGTCCAAGGCTCGAATAACGGAAGCTTACGGTACAGTAGCTAAAAAGGCGAATATCCTTGGCTATGAACATTCCACAAACGCGGGCCTCGAGCTGGTGAAAGACTGGTTTGAGAGCGAAGCCAGTGGGAAGTGGCTCATGATAATCGATAACGCTGATGATCTAGAGTTGCTCTACGGCCCAGAGCGTCTTGCTGACTACTTCCCGCGCTCTGATAATGGATCTATCATCATGACTACCAGAAACAAGCAAATCGGTGTCAAATTCGCGAATACTTCTACAGTGCTTCTCGAAACACTTGATCCTGACCAATCACAAGAGCTTCTCACCAGCAAGTTTTCTGACGGGATTGATCCAGAGGACTGCAAAGAACTAGTCAGAGAGCTTGGAGGGATACCATTAGCCCTCGTCCAAGCGGCTGCCTTTGTTCATATGAATTCAATAGGTATTGACGAATACCTGGAGCTTTACCGAGAAAGTCCGAGCTCTCAAATCGACCTCCTCAGCGAGGATTTTGAGGACAGCATACGTGACCGGGAAGTCCGGAATCCTATAGCGGCGACATGGTCTATATCTTTCGAATATATTGAACGTCACGCTCCATTAGCAGGAGAATTGCTGAAGATGATGTGTACCTTAGACTATCAGGCAATCCCCGTCTCCTTGTTACAGTCCGATGGCTCTCGGCTTAGTGTTGTCAAGGCGTTGGGCATTCTTCAGGCATTCTGCTTGATTCATCCCGGGAATTCGAAGGGAAAGCAAAAAACATATGACATGCATCGCCTTGTTCATATTTCCATGCGTAATTGGCTGGCAATACGCAATCAACTATCTATGTGGACTGCGAGGACCCTAAAAATTCTTGCTTCCAAATACCCCGACTTGGAAGGCTTTCCTTTAGAAGAGATAGATCTATGTGCAGCATATCTACCCCATACCTTATTCATGCTTGCTTCTGATGAACTTAGAAGCGTCAATGAGGGCGGAATCGCTCCAGCTTTTCTCCAACAAAAGATGACCAGCCAGCATGCCGAACACGATACAATTTGTGCTACTTGTGTTGCAGATTTGATGATGAACCTTACAATTTCCTATGAAATTTTTGACAACAAGCAGGAATGCACTCCCTGGGCAATGAAGGCCTACTCTCTGCGCAAGTTTGTCTATGGGGAGCAGCATTCGGAGACCCTTAGCGCTTTGTTCTACCTCGCTGCTGCTCTGTATCATACTGGCCAACAACAAGAAGCCCAGGCGTTTGGAATGCGAGCTGTAGAGCTTATCGAGAGCGGTGAATACCCACCCGGTTTGGTCGCTAATGGCTATGAAATCCGCGCATTCATTTATTTGGAAACTGACATGCTCGGCGAAGCGGAAAAGTGCTTTAAGCAAATGCTAGAAATTCGCCGGGACTGTTTCGGACCTCACCACGAGGTAACGCTGATGACGACCCGGGACTTAGCTGGATTAAATTATAGGCAAGAACGTAACGAAGAGGCCGAGAAGCTAATAAACGAGCTAATAGAAGTTCGTATGGCGATATCTGGCCCCAACCATCCTAAGACTTTGGATGCCAAGTCAGTACTCGCTAATGTTTACTCGGATATCGGACGTTATGGTGATTCCCTTAGGCTCCAACGTGAGCTTTCCCCAGGTTTTCTGGAGATCTTCGGCCACAAGCACTCTAACGTGCTCATCACTCTGTTTGAAATAGCCAGACTTCTTCTAAGGGAAGGAAAATACGACGAAGGATTAGAACTAAGCCTGGAAGTGCTGGAGCGCTGTGATAAATTTCTTGGACTGGAGGACAATACGACCCTCATTGTCATGTCAGATATTAGTTCTGCATACGAAGAGAGAGATCGTTGGGACGATGCCGAGGAACTCAGGACCAAAGTACTTGACTGCTACGTCAGGTTGAACGTTCCTCAGAACCCCATGGTATCTCGGAGAACAAGGGACCTTTCTTGCCTTTACGAAGGTCAGGAGAGGTACAAGAAAGCTGAGTCGCTCAGAAAACAGGTTGTTGATATCGATACGGAGAGAGTTGGCGAAAAAAGCCAAGAGACGATTCTCAGTATGTGTGAACTGGGAATAAACTATAGCTATCAAGGGCTCTACGACAAGGCTTCGAAATACCAGTATGATAGCCTTCAATTACCCCTGGAGTTTCCAGAATACAAGCGCTGCAGCTTCATTCGCCGTATGCTATCGATCGCAGAGCAATGGGTTAAGACTGGCAATATCTCGGATGGCGAGAAAATGGCACGAGACGCGATGGGTGCTGCTAGACAGTACCTCAAACTGACTGACCCCGCAACCATTTCTGCCCTTACGGGTCTTGCGGATGCATGCTATGCTAACTACTCATTTGAAGAGGCAGAAGCACTATATCGTGAAGCGCTCGCTCTTAGGTCCCGCTTCCCAAAGCCAGAAGTCGCACAAAATATGACAGGCCTTGCGCGGGTATTGTGTCGACGCTTGTACTTGGCGGAGGCTGAATCTGTGGCACTGGAGGCCAGAGAAGTCATATCTAACATTCAAAATCCAAAACATTCGATCGTAACGTCCCATCTGTCAACTCTAGCAGAGATATATGAGGGTCAAGGTCGATACGTCGAGGCCGAGTGTCTATATTCAGATATTTTAACGCTTCTCATTCAGCGGTGGAAACCAGAACAGTCAACTCGGACCGCTATTCTAGATATCCTGGCTTCGTTGGAGGGCCTGGCGTTTTTATATTGGCAGTCTGAGAAATATTCCAAGGCCGAAAATATTCTCTCCAAATCCCTTAGCATTAGGAGGAAGATCATGGATCCCACACATATCGATACATTATTCACAGTGTCTTATCTGGGGAGTGCTTATAATTCCCAAGAACGCTTCATGGAGGCATTGGCACTTCTCTTGGAATACAACGACCTCGTTTCCAAAGTGCCACCACGGAACGACAGGCCATTCCGAGTTGCTATGGCATATATTCAGTATAGCATCGCGCAGTCGTACGTTGGTCTGGGAAAATACGACGACGCAGAAACATTCGCGAAACTGGCCCTTGGGACAAGCAAGGAGATTTTCGACGAGAGAAACACGTTTACCTTACGTTGTGAGGCTCTGCTTGGTCCTATTCATAAAGGAAAGGGCTCGTTAGCGGAGGGGAAAGAGGTGGGGATACGGATGCTGGATGCATGGACAGAGCTACTCGGTGAAAAAAGCCTGGATACGATTGGAGCTATGCAGGCCTTGGCGAAAACGCAGGTGGAACTGGGGCAGATTGATGAGGCAAAGGAGCTGGAAGAGCGTGCCGTGAATCTAAGAGAACGTGTGGATTTCGGACCTGCAAGTGAGGAAGAGAAGGGGATTGATGAACTTGTGGGAATTGTTTTTCGGAGATGGGATGAGGGTGAAGATGTGGTTACGGCAGCGCTGGAGAGATTGTCGATTAGATAGATAAGGGAAGTTTGGGGTATGGAGGTATGTACTTTGTTCAGCTTCAGTTTTCTTACCCGAAACGGTGGCGAAGAAGGCAGGGCCGTTTTCCGGATTACTTTTATTTCGCCATTTTTGTTACTCATTCTCACGGTTGGAATGATAATGTAGATTGATGTGATATGATATATGACTTCTTACATACTGGGTCCTGTTGATTGAGATTTGGGATACCGTCCAACCTCGCACTGAGCTGTTGCGGAGAGAAATGTATGTAACTGCATTTGTAGTAGTATTGACCTTTTAAACAGTACCTGCTCCCGTCTTTTCTCGTTGTTTTCATTGTAGAATGAAGTTTAGAAAATAAAGTATAGAGTTTAAGCATAACTGAAGCTGGGACAAATAGGGCTGAAAGCTTGGGCCTGCGATGACGGTCCCACCTATATGGCTCCGTCGATATATATAAAAGCGGGGGTTAGTCTATATCTATTGCTCTATTAACATATCCATCGCAGAGGAAGAGTAGAGACGGAACGGAATAAGGATAGATACTAATCCATTCCTCTCTCCAAACAAAAAGAGAAATATGTCACAAAACCCAGAAGGTAGGCAGGTACAGAACCCCTCCTCTCTCCAAACTAGGGAACCCAACATACCTAACTAACGCTACGGGCAACAGATACCCTACAACCCTCCCTCGAGAACCTCTCCCTAGACACCGCTCCTACTATTACAAAGGGGGGATCTAAACAAAAGAAGAAATCCGCTCCATCGAAACCCCACCTCCCCGTCGCAGACTCCTGGGAAGATGAAGCCGAGGACGACGACGACAACGACGAAGCCGCCAACGAAGACGAAAACAATGACACAGGCACAAACACCCCCCTAACAAAATCCGCAGCCGACTCCCCCTCCACCCCACCCCCCACCCCAATCTCCCCTCCATCCTACACATCCTACACCTCCACAAACCCCAACCCCTACACCAGCCCCCCTCCCTCATCCACATCCTCTCCCAAACCCCGCCCGGAAAAACAAACCGCAGTCGCAAACCGGCTGATCGCAGGGGCGCTGGGGATTCGCGCACCGAAGCGAACGGAGGAGCAGAGGGCGTATGATCGGGCGGTGAAGGAGAAGGAGATTAAGAGGAAGAATCGGGAGAAGGAGGAGGCGAGGAGGGTGAAGGAGGAGGAGGAGAGGGCGAAGGAGGCGGTTTGGGATGGGTAAGGTACCTAGCTGTGATTATGGTTTGGTTTTTTGTTCTTGTCTAGTTTGTAGTTTGCTCCTGGAGGGCTAGTTGGATTTATATCTGTTCTCGTTTATTGATGTATACATACATTTGTTCTCAGAGGTAATGAAACTCTCCCTCTCTCATAGCGACAAAGGAATACCGAAATGGCTGTTTTGATATTTCTGTCCTTTGCCTTGGAGGACTATAGATTCCTATTTAACATCTCCATGAATCAATCCAAGGCAAATAAGAAAGCAAGAAAAACACCCAGCCTGAAAATAACATTGAAGGAAAGGAGTCGTTAAAAAAGTGTCACAATAAAAGACGTCTTCCTCTCTTTCCGCCCCTAGGAGATAGTAACTCGAGAGTGTCACTCCGCACGCCGTTATTCCCTCCCAAGAGTGTAAAAAAGAAAATAGAGAAAAGAAAAAAACATTGTCTTTGATGACCGCGTTTGTGGCTTCATCAGGGGCATCGATGCATTAAGTGTAAGAAGATATCCACCCTATCTTGTAGTGATCTCCAACGATGAAAACCCCAGATTCTTTATCCACCGATCTGCTCCTGGTGCACTTCAAGGGTATCGCCATCGGCCATATCCAGCTGTTCAAGAAAAGCGTATTGGTTAGTCAATCGAAAACACATCCGACGGAAAAAGTGATATGACTCAAGATTCCACCAAGCTTGACAGCTAGGCAGAAGCCGTAGGATGCAGGGATTTGTAAATAGGCAACACTTACAGTGTCAGGCGAATCCTCGGGTCGTACTCTGGTCCCATCGAACAAGAACCGCACGGTAGAAGGCTGCTTTCCCTGGCGGTCACAGAACGCATCCATGAGCTTCTTCAGTTGGGTCGACCGCTTGATCTTGAAGAAAACCTCATTGTTGTTGTCGGTAACTTTGATGTTGAGATGCTCGGTGGGAGGAGGGCCATCGCCTGGAGATCCGTCTGCAGCCATGTTTGAGTGCGGTGGAGCGAGTAGATAAGATAAGGATGTCGGTGGTAAGTTCGTTTGACTTGTTTAACGGAACGATCTATATATTTGAGGGCAGCCTAGGTGAGTAAATGCGCTTCATGGAACGAAAGGCGCGAAGATGACGAAGTACTTACAAGGAAATGACTAGAACGGGTTCCGGTCGTAGTCCAGAGGAATGAGATATCTAGATCAGGAACGGAAGTGAGAAACGAGCTCAGATCGATTTCAAGCGGAGCTCGCAGTTAAAAACTCACCGTGAGTGGTACTTATGTGATGAAGGATGCTTTTCAGCGCGTCTGTTGATCCGGAGAAGAAATCAAAAGGAAGATGAAGGTGAATATAAATGTTTCGTGATCTGGGGGGAAGTCGCCCCACCGGTTCGGATTATCTATTTCTCCGTCACTACAGGTTTTGATGAAAGAAAAGAGTTGGACGACGGGATGAAACAGAAAATAGAGCAAACATCTAACTATCTCTTATTGAAATTATACGGATCTATACTTTTGGAATAGGGAGCTGAGAGACATTGAATAAAGCGAGGTGGTTCAGCTTCAGATATTCTTAACGTCATGGTATGCGAGTCCCCAGCTTCTTCCAACTTTTACTGCAGCGAACTGATCTCCTCCAGGGTCTTCAAGAGGATCTATCTTATGATCCTCCATGTCATCCACGAGCTGTACGCAACACTCCGACCCAGGGCATGATGCTGGTTTGAGTAGAAGTTACTGACACATCTATCTAGTGTGCCATTCAAGGTGACCAACTACAGCCTCAACACCAACATGCTGCAGACATAAACTGACAGATCCGACTCTCCAGATTGTCTTACTAAAAACAACTACAACGAAGAGAAGTGCCAGTCACTGATAGATTCTCTGTACCAATGCTGTGATGAGTTCTACAAGTCGAAAGGCGACGATGCCAAAACTCCAAGTTGCCCGAAAGCTAGCCTCCTCCGACTGAAGATGAAGCAACGAGCCCAGGGACAGTGAGACACACGCGTCGCTTGGTTGGTATCCTCACGTCGAATTTCTCGTTCTATGTATATATTCCGAGGCCCTTAGCCCCAGCCTCAATAGATAATAGAGAATATAAATCTGTAACAATTCCTTTCCGTATCTAGATCTTCATGCCCTTGACAGGTCTGACCAGTTAAATAGTAATTGTCGGGGGTTTTTATAAGACGATCGTGAGCACGCAAGAAGTTCTTATAGAACTTGAATCAGCATTGAAACAGCTCTCAAGTGAGAGCATGTCTGTTCCGAGACTCTAATGATCGCCTAAAGACATTTGTTTGAAGAAAGAAAAGAAGAAGAAGAAAAATCAACAAGAAAGCGAAAAGCGAAATTTCTTTTATGTGGTGTGAAGTGTCAGTGGAACTAGTCTTCTTTGGGACTAGTGGTTGTTTGGACGCGGTTGAAGCTATCGTCGGTTTTCGAGGTTGCAAAACATCGCAGAAAAGGTCAAAGTGAAGGGAAAAAAGGCAAGCTTTCTACCACGACGTTGTATCAACAGCGGCGATGGCTCCTTTAACTCGGGCGCCAGGCTCACTATTAAATGATGGGGGTTTGAACTCTATGAACGTCAGTTCCGCTGTTCTATTTCCTTCAGATCTTTTGGTGTTTATTCTGTTGACACAAGCACTAGTTTTCTCAAAGAGATGACCCGGAGGTCATCGAGATAGACGACGACGATGACGGAGAAGAAGAAGAAAGCGAAGAAGGCGAGGACGAGGATGACTACGATGAGGAAGACGACGAAGAGGAAGAGGATGAAGAAGATGAGTCCGGAGAGGAAGTCATAGAAATCAATGGTTCGGATTCCGCTTCGGGAAGGCCCAGCCCAGAGCAAGGTGACCAAGGTGCGCACCGATGTTTTACAGCTTTACTTTGCAATTGCGCTCTAACAGTGAGGTGATATGATAGATGTGGAAATGTCTTCCGGAGAACTCTTAAACCCCGCCGACCTCATGGACTCCTCCGATCTCCAACAAGTATTACATCCTTTGCGCCATGCCGCAGACCGTGTCGGACGCCAGATTGCGACTTTCGCGCAGACCTTGGACAGATTCAAACGAACGGAGAAACCTTCGGAGAAGGACACTGGAGCTTTCAAGGAGACCTGTTTGTTAATAAGCAAATACGAAGCTGTCGCGACGGATTCCAAGGAGGATTTATCGAGACAGAGGTCCCAACGAAGAGCACGGCAATCAACTTGGGGCAATAGTAAAGGAAGTGGGACTCAATCCCAGTCCGATGCCCAGGGCGCGGCGAAGCTTGACGAGGAGATCCATCGGTTGGCATTGGAGGCGCAGACATGGTCCCTTCTACATAATCTAATCCACGTCAATAACCCAGACAGCCTTGCAAGGTCTGCTGAAAAACGGCAGACGGCTCTACAGTCTCTCCACCGCTATTCTTCCGACCGGGAAATTTGGGGAAAATTTCTCGCCGCGGACCCATTTTCAGTCGAGTGTATCAATGTGCTGAAGTGGTTGGAAATCCATTGTTCAACGGATGACTTGGAATCCCTAATATCAGATCTAGAAGCGCAAGCTGAGCGAGGCCAAGGCCTGTGGGCTCACGGGTGGTTGTACACGAAAGAAGCGATAAAGGGACAGAAACGACTGCGGTCATGGCCTCAACCGCTGGAACCTGACGATCCAGGAATTACACTTTCCCTTTTAAGTTCCGAGAAAAGCGAGCCTCTAATAACCCAGTTGGATCCCGATGCGATTACACGGCAGAATCACGGTTTGCAGAAGCAAGATAAATTCTACGAACAAGCGACATGGCTTGCCTGCTGGAAAATGTTGAGAAAGGGGGAGAGTTGGACGAAAATCCGTGAATGGTCCGAGCAGCATCTAGAAAGCTGGAGAGCAGTTAGTCTGTGCGGAGCAAGCGTGGATTCGGATACTGCCGCCGGCCGAACCCCTCCAGACGATGGTCTTACCCGGATGATGAGTTATCACAACCAAGAATCATGGCGATCGGCTTGCTCCGTTCTGGCGAATAATCCCGAAACGGATGACTTCGAACGAGCTGTTTACGCCTTGCTTTGTGGCGAGACCGAACCTGCGTACAAGGTTTGCCGAAGTTGGGACGACTATCTTTACGTATTTTACAATAACTTGCTCCTGACACGCTACCACGAATTTTGCAAGCAATTCCGCCGGAAATTGAGTCACGCCTCAGATAACATACCCGCTCTTGTGATCGAGCCGCCAGCTCATCCCAGTGTTCGCAAATTCCTAGATGCCATGAAAGAAAACGAGCGGATTGGGGGAGAGGCTCGGAACCCATATCGTACAATTCAAGCCGCCATACTGAGTAGAAACTATGACTGGTTCTTCTATCACCAAGCCAATGCGGTGTCAGCCCATGCCGTCTCCACGAATAAGCCGGGTCTTGTTCCAAATATTGTCTCCACCAACGTCGATAGCTCCCTACTCATTACTGCCCGTGATGACGACTCCCTACGGATAATAACCCACATATTTCTTCTTGCCCAGGGTCTTGGTTATCTTCGCTCTGACTCGAATTTCACCGAAACGGCTTCTGTCAACATTCTCGGCTATATTGAGTTGTTACAACAGAAGGGTGGATTGGAGGTGATTCCACTCTATGCTTCTATGCTACCCAAAGCTATGGCACATGAGGTTCTTGGCAAAGTTCTAATTGATGTTGTTGACCCCGAAGAGCGAGCACGACAGGTTGCCCTTATGCAAACCCACGACATTAATGTCGAGGCTGTTCTAGAAAGTCAATGGCAATGGGTTCTGTCTGGGTGTATGGCAAAGGATGGAAAAGCCAAGCCGCTGCGGCTTCCAAGAAGCGTGGTAAACGAGGACGATGGAGATATCGAACTTGGAATTATTAAAAAGAAGTTCATGGGCCGATACGTCTCTGTGGAGGATGAACGAGCGATTCGTAGTCTCGATTGGCATCGATATATAGAGGGCCAATGGGAAAAGATATGCAACCTCGGAACGGCGTTGTATATTCGATTCTTAGGTAAGTCTGACCGGTTTTGTTCTCCCCGATCAGTAGCTTACCGCGCGGTTAAACAGGTGCCGGGAAGCTTTCATCCGCGAGGGAACTGTGCATGCGTACGAGACTATCTGAAGTTTCGGTAGAGGCCATCGGCTTCGATATCGCTGAATTGATCACCATGGCCGATGACGGATCCGAGGCTGAATTTGAGGTTTCCGCGACGCCGGTCAAGGGCAAATACGAACGACGACCAAATACAAAAACAGTGCAAACACGAAAGCTTCACGAAGCTATGTATCAACAGTCCCAGACGATGCGTGAGTTGGAGCAATTAGTCCTCGCCTTTGATGCGTTGGAGGCCTGGGCCGACAGTCTCGATGATATCCAAAAGTATGTAGTCAAATCAAACACATCATACATCACGAAAGCCACGCTAACCCTTTATCACAGGAACACCAACCCAAATGAAGTGAAAAAAGCAAAGGCCAAGCTTGAGGAACGCCTCGACTACGTCACAGAAAGGATAGATCCCCTCTGCAACGAATGGCTTAGCCAACCCAAGGATGGTAGGTTCCCCCAGACGCTTCCTCCAAGGAATTTAATTAACCCTTATATAGAAACTGAGGAAGAACAATTCCGCTACATCCGAACCACCTACCTCCCTGATATCATCCTCGGCTACCACAGTGCCCTGTACACCTCCGGCCACCTCATCACCCGCGACATCCTCGTACAATGCCTCTCCCTTGCAACTGTTGTCTCAGGATCCCCCACTCTAACGGAGAGCTTCATAGCGTCTCAACGGATGTGCGAGCTAGTAGATGTATTTGCTCTATCGAGCAGGGAGATCGCAGGTATCAGAGAGACGAAACCGTCGAAAAAGAAGCTATCGCAGGGTGCATCGCTTGATATTTGGAAGGTGAAACTTCCTGTGGAGGGAGAGGAGGCCGCTACTATTTAGTTTTTGTTTCTACCTATCATCGATTCTGCTTTTATCTCTACGGTGCGAGAAGATCTAACGGGTGGTAGTAATAATAACTGTTTGGGGTCACTTCACCCCTATTCTCTCTATCTGTATAACTAGTGTCGACGCAAAGGAAGTAAAATTGGGTGGTTTGGACGTGGATAGGACTTGGGGGTGTATTTCAATTTTCTCTCTCTTTTTATCTTTTCCTTTGTTCAGGGGCAAAGTTCCCTAATCCATACCCATCTTCGAATATATATCAATGGGTCTAAGAGAGAAATAATACACTCACCTCTTGTTAATTATCTCCAATCGCAGCCTACCCAGGTTTGATATTAATGAGTTATTATTTGAGCTGAGATTATATACACGTTGTCTATTTATACATTAAAGTAAACACTCTTCTTCAAGCCTCGCTCACTTCTCGATGCTTTCATCATCCTCATCCTTACTATTCCGCTCCCTCTCTTTCAAAGCCCTCCACTCCTTCCTTACCTGCCATACCGAAACCCCATTCAACCCAAGATTAACCCCAAGCAGCACCAACAGATTCAACACCCCCGTAGGATGAACCCAACCCACATTCCCTTCCACCGCACTCGCAGCCATAGCCGCAAAATTACTCCCTCCATGCAAAAGCACCGCCGGCCGAATAATCTCCCACCAACTCATCCTCTCCTCACCTCCATAATCACTCCGCGTCGCCCGTAGAGCCGTCAGCGCCGCAACAGAAAGATGACCCAACTGCCCGAGAACAATCCGCTCGAAAAGCGTAAGTCCCAGCTTAGACCAAGACTCATGACCCTGTTCACAAGCATCGTAAAGGAAAGCAATACTCTCAACCACACCGAAGCTCAGCGCTGCAGAAAGCACATAGTCAAGATACACTCTACTCCCCTGCTTCTTCTTCTTCTTCTGCCCAACCGCCCCGCTCCCGCTCCTGCTCCCGCTTCTCCTCCTCTGCCACCGCGCATACGCAACAGGTAAGAACTTAATCGTCTCCTCAACCATCCCCGCCGCAACGAACGTAAACACCGCATTAAACACCCACCCCTGCCACGAACCCGCCAACTCCGCCCGTCTAGCAATCGTCTCAGCCGCCAACCCTTCAACCTCTCCCTCCCCCCTCCAAAACTCCCCCCAATACTCCTCCCTCATCTCCCCCTTCCCATAGAAAATCAACAATCCCGCAGATTTACATATCCCCAACTGAAGTCCGGCAACGGCAGCAAGTCCCAGCGTCCCCGCGGCAGCGAACGTCCAAATCAGCGGTTCTAATCCCGCGTGACGGGAAGGGTGGGAGGCGTTTGATTTCCGCCATTTGGAGAAGAAGTAAGCCGGGGGGAGGAAGGAGAGCGGGGCGACGAGGGCGGTTTTTGGGGATGCGAGAGATAGAAGGAGAATGGTTGAGGGAGGGCCTAGGTAGGAGAGAAGTCGAGTGGGGAGGGAGAGGGAGGTGGGTTGTGATATAGACATTCTTTTTTTCGGGTTGTTATTATGTAGTCGAGTTAATAATATTTGCACACGTACATCACAGCTTCAGAAAGAAAGAAAAGAAGAAGAAAAAAAAAAATAGATATGACAAGAACGAGATTCGAACTCGTGCGGGTTTCCCCACCAGTGACTTCGTTTATCGAAGCTAAGACAGCATCTTTGATGACAAATCTTGAAACGGGCGCCTTAGACCGCTCGGCCATCTTGTCACTTGTTAAGTATATTATAAACAAACCGCTTTAAGAGACAGATTCAATGCTTTTAACTTCATTCATTCTTTCATTGAACAATAACGACAAACAAAACGAAGACATAAAGAGAGAAAGACTTATTCTTCATTTAAAAATAAGAAACTGCTTCTTTGTTGAAACACTGCTTTGATAGAACATTTCTGACTCAATTTCAGATTAACAATGCTTCAAGACTATATCTAATTGCTCATTTATGAGAGCCTACTGAGACGTGATGCCTGGCAGCGTATGAATAGAGTATAATAGGTGTAGATGATAGGAGTCTCCATTGAGGGGATCATAAAAGCGCGGTTGGTTCTACTAGCACCTTGGATTGGTTCCAGTAGCAGCTAGGTTCAATGGAATCGAATTAATCTAGCTGGCAGCGTGATTGATTATACTGGCGCCTAGGGTTGATTGAATTCAACCAACCTAGCTGGCATTCAAAATGGAATGGAATAGGAATAGGGATAGAGAGAGGATTGGGATCAAATTGGAATAGGAATATGGAATGGATTAGGGTCAGATTGGAATGGAATAGGGAATGGAATAGGGAATGAATAGGGAATGGATTAGGGTCAGATTGGAATGGAATAGGGGGTGGTTGGGGTCAGATTAGAATGGGAAGGGGGGGTGTAGTAGGGGATGGATTGGAATAGAAATAGGGACCGGATTAGAATTGAATTGGAATGGAATAGGGGGTAGGTTGGGGTCAAACAGGGAATAAATAGTTTCTGCCGACAGAATTACATAAGCTTATAAGATAGAATGACTAATAAAGTATGACACCGCCTTTTGAAGGCGGTCTAGGGCAAAAAGAGCAAAAGATAAGGCTCTGATTGGCTAAGAGGGTGGTCTTGGCAAAAGTTGACCCGCCCTTGTTCATTTTTCTATGCTAACGTCCAAAAATCCTATATCCCACTGGATTTGCTGGGCACTCAGTGATCGTCCGAAGACCGCGGCAAATTCCAACTGTAGTCCCCACTCTCAAATCCTCAAACAGCATTCCAAGGTTGGAATGAACATCAACGCCCCCATTGCGCTAAAATCTGCCTCAGGGTTGGTACGAGGCATGGGGTTGAACGTCATCAATCCCACAGTTCTGGAGAAGGCCGCTCAAGCAGATAACTACGAGTATTACCTATTGGATTCTATTGAAGTTGCTAAATACCCCACGTCCAACTGGATCTATTAATGAGTGTACGGAAGCGAGCAGTGATTTCATTTGCTAGAGACTGGACAAGGTGTGATGCAGGCGCCAGCAACAAGCTCCATCCTCTAAAGCGAAGAGGAAGAGGCGCGCCATAAAGAAGAGAGCGACTGGTGATTTTCATGTATAAGATTAAATTTAGTATAAAATCAGACATTAGGATTTTAAAGCACAAGAAGTCATTGCCAGCTCTCATCATACACTCTAGCTATCAGCCAAGCTATCATGCTCCTTCAAAAATTCGGCCTATTAGCTCTTGGGGCCTTGGCCATGGGATCCCCTATGCCCAACGGTGGCATGAATGTTGACGACGCGAACACCCGAAGCGATTGGGTCACCAAGTACAAGCCTGGCAGCATGAATGTTGACGATACGAACACCCGAAGCGACTGGGTTACCAAGTACAAGCCTGGCAGTTCACCCGAACATGCGGAGCTTCAGCACTGGGTAGGGCAGGAGAATTACTCATTGTTGAGAAACATGCTAAGGTGTTGTACTAGATTCCATTGAGCCCGGGTTACCTCAAATTCGATTACTCGCCCACACATCACGAGCACCTCTTCACCCTTGGATCAGGAACCCAGTTAATTCAGGGGGATGGCCTGGGCGGGTTTATGAAATCTGTGGCTCGATACCTTCACGTGTGATTCTAGGAGGACTGGATGACAACGACGGTTGCCAATCGTTGGAGGACAGATATTTTGTTTGTTTATGCGACTTACACGTCTTTGTCTGCGAAATCATTATTCTTGAAACTTTTGAGAACCTCGCTCTTCTATTGGGAAAATAGTATTCTATTGCAAGAACATTGTCCAGCCTAAGAAAATCCATAGATACACTCTATATAATTGTAGTGGGCACGTATATGGATACCTCTCAAACTGAACTCTGGTTCTAGGCATCTAAAAGCATGGTACATCGATGGGCCTCAGAATCCCCATCGTTCTAGGTACCTTTCAAGATTTTTTTCGATTGTTGACTTTATTTCGTCGACTTTCTCTGGCTCCATATATGCCAGCCAGCGCGACATGAAGAAGTATGGCGGTGACACGTCTTCAAGGAACCAATTCAATCCGGAAAGTTCTCCTGCACCTTGGATATCTGCGGGTCTGAGCACACCAGCGCGAACAAACTCCTTGTCCATCATCTGAGCGATCTCAAAATCCACTTTTCCATCGTTCTGAGCAGGAACATTCCCATCAAACCCATCGAGAAGGCACCGGCGAAGTTGCCCTTCATCGCCTTCTTCGAAAGGGCCAGCTAGCAAAGCGCCAACTGTTCGAAACGAGTAGAAATACTCGTCTGCTGGTGTAGCGATATGAGCTAAATCGAAATCAAGGAGCGCCGTTAAACGATTTGATGTCTGATCAAATAACATATTGAATGTATCTAACGTGTGGTCAGCCTCGGTGGATTTCCCATTATATAATTTGGGCCGGACTTATTTACTGTAATCACCATGAATCAAGGTCTGGCGAGGGACGGGATTTTCCACGACTCGCTCTGCAATCCCATTTGCTGCAAAACGTTCCAGACGGCCCCTGAGACCGTTCTGGCGCCATCCTGTGATTCGCTCCGAAGTGTCAGACTCGATCAACTGCCGGCGTAGCATTTGCGTGTACATCTCGTGAAATTCGGAAAATGGTCCACCACACGGGATTGTCGTCGGGCCGGTAACGATTTCACCAGATTCATTGAAAGCAAGCCCTCCGTAACCTTTGACTGATTCGGGAACAGGGTAGCGCTGGATCAGCTTGAATACGTCGGCGATCTGATGAAGGATATCTTGCTTGTGATCTTTGTCTAGGCGGCGAAATTCTTTGTCGAGTTGGATGCCTCCCATATACTCCTGAAGGATCCATCCGTATCCATCATTTGATGGACACCAGCCATATGTGTTGGGAATTAGTCTGTCTTGGTAGGTAGAGAGGGCTTCTCTCATCAAACACATTGCAGCTACCTCGTTCTCTACTCGAGCATCTTCATTCAGCATCGCCTGAGGATTGGATATTCGAATGACCACTTTAACAGCGCCCGTTGGCAGGCTGGATGTTCCTGGTTTGAGCACTGCCGGCCATGACGTTGCGGGCTGGCAGACTGATTCGGCGAGCTCGATTAGGTGAACGAAGTTGTTCGAGTCTCGGCCAAGCCTGCTAGTGCCTATCACCTACAAGAGTACAACAAGAGTCAGATGCAAGACCCGGATTGGTGCGGAAGCTTGTGATGTACCTGACATCCAAATTCTTGTCGCATCAGACTAACAATAAAGCGCTCTCTATTCTCGTCGATGTGGTCTGTGCTCTGAGCCATGCTGAAGTTGAGTGTGATGATTCTTGTAGTAAGTAGGTAGCCTTCGAGAATGGCCGGTCGGCTGCGAATGCAGCTGAAAGATGAATCTTATAGGAGCAGCAATAGATGCGCATCGGGACTGTTTTTCACAGAGGTGTTGAAATAATAGAAGTGAAGTTGAATAATATGTACATACCTCGAACTCCATCCAGCTCCTGACCTTTCAAGTTTCTAATAATAAGCAGATCATCAATGAACCACACTCACTTCGAGCAACGGCTCGACTTCATTCGAACTACAATTCGACAGCGTTATGGATTGGGTACCGTTGCCATCGACCCAATCGAATATGATCCGCAATGTATATTCCCCTACAACAATTTCGTCTACCGCGTGGAACTCTCTCATTCCCCTTCCCACTCGCCCCAACGCCAAAATGTGCTTGAGGAGCCAGCTACGCAGCCCGGTACCATTGCGATTCCCGATTCGGCTAAGCATGTCGTCATGCGCCTCAGCAATGCTGCCGCGGGGCTCAACGATCAGAATCGAGTACAAAATGAAGTTGCGGCAATGTCCCTCGCCCGCAAAGCCCTCGCCCCTCGACAGATTATTCCCGCCATCTATGGCTGGGCAAGTGCTGCGAAAGATCAGGGTTGGATTCTGATGGAACACATGAGAGGCACTCCGCTCGACGCAGAATTCGAAGAAATGAGGTTTGATGACAAAAGGAAAACGCTGAAGGAAGTTGCGGGTATTATTCGGGCCATACAGCAATATGAGCTGCCAGAGAGCATTCAAGGATTCGGTGGTCTGGATTTTGACCGTGACGGCAATATCGTCAGTGCCTCACTTACTCTGTTTTCCTGCGGACCTTTCACGACATATTCAAAGCTGGTAAAGGGCATCCTGCGGGAACAACTTGCCGCTACCGATAAAAGTCCTATTCTTCATGGCTGGATATCCAAAGACACCCGGGCCAAGCTGGAAAGATTCATCACCGAAGATGTTGATCGAATGCTGCAAAGTATCAACACTGAAAAGAAGAGACTGGTTCATGGAGATTTTAGTACGTTCAGTTGCTGCATTCCAATCTCTGCTCCCTTTTCGTGCGAACCTGATAAACTAATTCGAGCACTTTGAATTCACAGCTATGAATAATTTCTTGTTTGACAGAGAAGCTAGCCAAATTACCGCCATCCTTGACTTTGACTGGGCTCAAATTGGCTTGGTAGCAGATGAGATGTTGCGGTCTTTTCACAAACGCTACGCTCGACTTCCAGGTCCCTATGAGCAGGACCCAGACCGTGTTTTTTTACGGCAAGCCCTCCTACACGGTTTCCCTTCTCCCCTGCCTGCTTCGTCTCAAAGCGTTAGATGGGACATAGCAGAGATGTGGGACAGTCAACTCGCAGAGGTCGATGCAAATAGGCCGAGCACGCTTGAAGAAATTGAAACCTTGTCTCGCTTGTACATTCTCCTGAATATGATCTGTCCTGACCTGCAATGCGATGAGATTATTATGAATCAAAGAAGTAGAGACACTAGGGGACAGAAAAAGAAAGATGCAGAAGAGCTTCTAGGACGATTTTTACAGGAGAATCAAGCTTGAGCAGGTGCTGTCTTTTTTGCGTGGTATATCAGCCTCATGAATAATAACAATGCTCCTTAGCTCCCTCGCCTTGCCCATGGACTTTCCAGTCAGGGTGAGCCTGCCTCGTCCGCTTTGACCACATAGCGGTTATTAACAACGACTTCCAACGCAGAAAGAGTGTTTTTATCAAGATCTACGAGTATTGTATCAAATGTGAAGCGGATGCTTACATGATACTTCAGAATAAACATAATGGTCGTATCTTTATTACCGACTCTGGTCCTACTGGAGAGTGGTCGAAAAAGGACTTAGTATGTTCATCACTCCCTCAACAGCATGAATACTGGGTCGAACAGGATCATCCATATCAACAGTGGTTTTTTCTTTCGGACCAGGTTGTCAGTGATAAGATCTTGTGTTTTGTAAGTGATAAAAGAAATCACAAATCGCGCCGCTTTTATTAGCGAACGGGTAAGCTTAGTCCCACCTTGGCAAAGCGAGTCCTCGAAATGAACCCATCCAATCCCCTAAATAACAACAGGGTTCGGGGTGCCCTGGGTGGCAGTGAATTCGTCCCGGCTTCCCGATCAATCCTGGGCCGCCCTTTACCCATCTGCTCCGTTTCAGTTCGGGCCGTTCATAGAACCCTTTTCCTTCCTCCCGATTGTTCTAGATCCTATGCTCTTCTGTCCGTTTCCCGGATAATCCATTGAGTCCGATCCAGAGCCACAGGGTCTCCGGATGGAAGTTTCAACTCTCTGCTCTCCAGATTCTATGTTCCTCGATCAGGAGCGATTAGAAAGGTAGGGGTCCCCGTTTCGTATCTTGATCATTTATATAGTTTACATATCCCCTGAATATCCTCCGAGGTAAGATTCAACATGCTATATATCTCTAGGGGCTGAAGGACCTGTCCATAGCCTATAAATATTTACATCCTGCACAGCAGGTAGGCGAGACATTGAACCTCCCTTCCCTGCAATACCTAGATCTGCGACCAAACAGAAATACTATCCAAAACCTGCCCGCTATCATCAACCATCAGATTATTATCACAGCTGGACCCGAGTCCCGCATTATCAATCCATGCCGGCTCCCAATAATACAATCCCAACCCATCCGTGGTCCCAGCAACGACGTCGGCAACCTTCGTAATGAAGGTAGTCTGCCCCTCAGCCGAGAATGGGATCGAGGAAATATCCTCCGGGAAGTCCTCTTCCGGGTTCGGGCAGGAGGCAGGCCAGTTCGTCTCCACGACGAGTACTGGTTTCGAGTACGTCGACGCGACCAGCGCGAGACTCGACTCGAGAGCTGAAAGGGTGGCACCAGCATCATAGAAGGGATAGTACGATACACCGATGAGGTCGAAGTCCGTGTCGACAAGGGGACCAGCGGCAAGGGTGGTGTCGTAGAAGTAAGTCTGAGTATCTGAGCTCCAGCCATCAGCGAGGTGGATCATTATCTGAGGGACGGGGTCGAGGCTGGAGTCCTTGATTCCGGCGGAGGCGGAGTGCAGGAGCTCTGCGATGTTGGCGTAGGAGTCGGTGGATCCGAGGGGCCAGAGGAGACCGTTTTGGATTTCGTTGCCGATGGAGATGATCTCTAGGGCGATCCCATTGTCGGCGAAGGTGTTGCTGACATCGAGGGTGTAGTTGTATAATTGCCAGGATAGCGATTCGATATCACTTGCGTCCCATGCTGCGGGCACTCCCTATTCCTAATGTTAGAGTACTGGTATAAACCTCTCGGTGGCGGGGCGAACGTACCTGCTTCTGAGGATCCGCCCAGGTATCACTGAAATGCATATCCAAGTAAATACCCAGCCCAGCATCCTGGACACGGGCTGCCAATTCCAGATTGTAGTCGAGATTATAGTTGCCATCTCCCGGGTCAACCCAGAGCCTCTGACGGATCGAATTGATCCCGTTGGCTTTCAGGATAGTTTCCAACGGTTGTACTTCTCCATTGGCATTTTTGTACTCGATGCCCGCTTCCTCTTCGATCAGCACAGAGGAGATATCAGCACCGCGATACTGCAACGCAGCCGTAGCTAGCGAAGCGAACGGGAGGAGGAATCCGAAAGAATGCATTTTTGAGATTTTAGAACGTCTACGGAGCTCTAAAATACAGAAGCGAATGGATCTAAGAAGAGAAAGAGAAAGAAAAAAGCCATGATTGCAAAGCAATCGATCGGTATATATTATCGGAGAAGTAAACTCATAGGTTGATTATTTTTCTCCCCGCCTCGATCACTCCTAAACACATCTTCATGGTTCCCCACCAATCATGCTCTGAAGATGTTTTGTTTGGCAGATGAATCCTTGTTTTATCACTGCTGAACTTCGAAACAAATTCATGTCGGAATTCATATTTTCCGTTAATTTATATGGATGTCGCTGACGCGGGTCCATAAGTCCATATCTGAAACGGGTTTCCACGTCGGAGGTCCAACCCCAGAAAACACGGGGGAAACAAGCCCGACGGGTTTCCGAATGTTGCCTTTTATGGACACCGAGGCCTGTCTACCCACACAAGGAATTAGAACTTGTCGTAGATCCGTTTCGGTTCAATATGTCATGTTGTTCGTGTTTGTTGAAGTTTTTGAGACCCATGGACGAATATTCGCTTTCAGTTTTTTCACTCCTCGGTCTTTCTTTCTCGTACCATGGTCTTCAACCACAATATGACGACATGGAGTCTTACGCAGAACATCTCCAAGTCAACTTTCACGCCTTTCTATGCCTAAAATAATAGTCTACGAAAGATGGAATAGTAGAACGACGCTCCTTCCTGCTTACCTATGAATGAGATGGAGGAAGCCCCGTGCTGCTCAAGAACTAAATCTCATCGTGGTATTAGATGGCGCGCTCGTAGGCAGGTCAAATGAATGTATAGATACCAAAGCGATAGGGTATGGGTATATAGATATGGAACCTCGATGCAGAGACGAGCAATCGGAACCAGAAAACTAATCAGTAACCGAGTCGGGAAGATATAAATCTTTCGTGAAGTACGGGCGGGATCCAAACTACGTTACCGTAGGACACTTCACTCGGAGCTTCATAATTAGTTAGAGATTTTTCACCATTGGGCAAATCGGTTTCCCCCGCCTGATGGGGAAACACCCGTATGAGAGTCTGATGGGCCTTCCTAAAACAGACAGAAGTAGACAGTCTATATCTGTGTAGATCTTGACGAGAATCACGTCTCAAAATCATAGCCGGATCCCTATAGAGGAGACGGGTGCTTCGCCAACGGCGAGTATTCGATACTCCCTTCAGTCTTGTTTGGACTCCCGCCCGGCAAATTATTAGTAAGTTGTGGACTAATATGACACCGGGTCGCTCCTTGTTGCTCTCGTTCTTCTACTCGTCTGAACACTGGACACCTGCTTCGGACGTGCGAACGCTGAAGTTATCGAACAACAGCGGGGAGGTGCGTGGGGTTGAGGTTAACACTAAGACGGGAAATTCATTCCGCAGCGAGGGTCTCATTGATGAAAGGATTGAAATCAGTCTTGTCAAGAACAAGTTCAAACTACATAGATATCGGGGTATGGATATCCTCTCTTGCCTTTCTCCAGCTACGAGAAAAGGAGCTTGGAATCGTATCCACAAAACTTCGTTAAGCACATGCAGGAACATTCAACTCCCTGTCAGCACGGAGCAGCTGACAGATAAGATGCGAACCAATCGCGCAGCTCGAATTGAAACATTCTTGTCTTGAAGACTTTCACAGAACAAGAAACACAGACCGCGCGCCCTGCAGGAAGTGAAACATTTTCTCCAGGACAAAAGTATTGAAAACCGGGCTGGAGAAGTTGCCCGGGCGCAATGAAAGGCTCTTCTGGACCGAAGCGACGCAGGGCGACGGTAGGGACGAGAACGTAAAAGCTTGGCTTTGTTTTTGGCTTGAATGTCTAAGACAAGAGAAGAAGGGGAGTTGCCCGCCGGGCAATTTTGTATTTCCAATGTGAGCTGTGCATATCCAGACAATACTATGGGCAAGTCCACGAATCTCGCTAAGACATACAAGAGACATAAGACAAGTATATAAAAAAATGCCGCAAACAAAATCCAAGAAATATCCCCGTCCTCCTTTCTTGGGAGGTGACCTCTAGGGTCCCAAGACACGGCAACCGTACGATGATATCAGTTCAATTTAAATAAATTGTCAGATCGTGATAACTTCGCCGATAGCACAATCCTATCAGAGCTAACGGAGTGGGATTTTAAGCTTGCTTATCGGGAAACGAGGTCTTGATGTAATCCCCCCTATCTTTACCAAGAGCTCTGCGCCTCTCCGCCAGTCTCCGCGGCAGGAGGCCTAAATAATTAAGCGCAAAACCCCTTTTAAAAAGTTTTCCTTCTCTCCTCCGCTAACAACCATGCATGATGCCATTGGACTGGGACTGGGACGTTTCGCAGGGTGCGGAGCATGCGGGTCTCCCAAGCCACGGCGATTACTCTTATTTCGTTCTTTCTTTTCTTCTATGATTCGACGCGGTGGCGCAGCTCAATCCCTTTACCCATCAAAATTATATATCTATGGAGAACCTCGGAGATCATGAAAACCAAGAAGCTAGACAAATTAGGAGAAATCTCCCGCCTACCGGTAACCACACCCACTCCCGATCCTGTGAAGCTTCAGGCGTACAAACTTCCTTTTGCCCGTTTTCGGACTCCACACACATTGAATACCGGCGAGACCGCATATATCTCGGGATGTCATTGTGAACCAAATGAAGTCCAATGCAGTGGGCCGTCTGGAAGGCGAGATCCTTCTTTTCCCTTTCTTTCTGTGGCTGGAGTGGAACCTCTTTTTTTGATGAACTTTATGCGAGTGGAGAAGGGAAGGGTAGTCTAAAAACGTTGATCCGGTCAAAGGGGTCTCATCCCACATCCAGTATCCGTTGGTGATGGTGGAAAGCGAGCGTCGACAGCATGAGGATCTCGATCTCCTGTTCTCCTTTGGTGAGAGGGTGTCGGCGCCATCGAGGTCGCCGTTCTACAGTATCACGTGAGTATTTGGATAGGGGTCAGGTCGATCTTCTTTACAGCCTCCTTCGATCTGACGAATCGGGTCTTTTTGTGCTCAAAAAATCTTGTCGATGTCATCAACACCAGTACTTTGATTGGACGACGTCATTAGGATTCCATAATATTTTGATAGATCAAGAATTTGGGTTAATTGAGGGCTTTCTTTGTTTGAGTGCGTAGATACCCGCTCTCTTTCTTCATGGAAATGCTTGGAAAGAGCAAGGCAAATAAATTGAGCGGGAGTGTGCAGAGAAAAAAGTGAGTTGAGGCCAAGAGGGGAGGGAGACCTGAAATCTCTCATTGGCGGCGATTGGCTGGTGTGACCCCGATATGTGAGGCAGTGCAAAAGCCAAGAGCAAGCACCTTTCCCCACTGGTAAATATCATACAACGATCATACAGCAGATCGCATTTTACCTCTCTCACGCCTCTCTCAGTCGCTGCCTCAGGAAAGAGGAGAAGAAAAAGAAAAGAAACCAGAAACAAGGAAGAAGAAAAGCCAGGAAGAAGAGGGTTTGAGAGCTGTGAGTTTAAACAGGAAAAAGGGTTTCTGCTCCGTCGAAATGATCGCATGTTGTGGCTTCAACTGGAAAAGCGCAGGAATGATCGACCGATGGGATCAGAGCCTGCTCATTTTATGGCAACAGGAAGTGTACGGAGTAAAAACCTGAAGAACCTGGCAATGAAAGAAATAATGCCCAAGAACCCTAAAACTATAGTATGGTATTCGTAGAATCGTATTCTGGAAAGCCCAACAAATGAAAGAAATCTCACGCTGACGGGAGCAACACGATGAAGCAGAGAGACCCAAAGGCCTCAGAAGACAAAGGGGCCCCGGAAGTTTGCTAGCAAAGCGATACGGTAGCTGTCGGGTTTATGCAGTTCTGATGCGTTGTTCGTCGTCTTGTTGAGGACAGCGTGCTTGTGTCTGTAGAAAAGCAGAGCGCAGGAGAAGAGCGTTGGAGAGGGATCCTATCCCTGCATTCCGTTGAAACGGGAGTTTGATGCTCAACTTGCTCTTTCTCAATCTGTTGTGGACCATGACACAAGATGTTTCAACCAGATATCTTCTTTTGTTCTCCCTTCTGGCGCCCGGATGTAGTTGTAGTTGTAGTTGTGGAGGAACTGTGGGTAACGGAAAGACCACAATTGTGCGTGACCTTTAAGCCAGAAACCGTGGCTTTTCCGCTGGTTTAGTGTTAGTCAGCTTCATGTACATACGCTAAACTTTTTAGGGCAAGACCTGTCATGGGCCCCCACACAAGCTTCAACAACCTCCGACCTTCTCTTGTTCTTTTTCTATACTTCTTTTCATCCCCTCATCGCATCGAGGACTCTTCAAATTCACATCTTATCCACTTGTCTCTTATTATGTGATTTGATAAATCTTAAAGTATGACTCCACGGCCAATTTTTAGCCCAAGTTCGGTGTGCCCGATCCCTCCTGAGTTCGACGTCGAAGCTCGAATCCAGATGCTGGAAGAGATGATTCGGGATCCGAAGACGAAGGAGGATCAAAAGCCGAATCTGCGACTAGCAATCGATCTCTACGAAAAAGAAGAGCTGCCTAAATATGGACTGATGTTATTTCAAGACGGAAAAGTCACTACTGATCAGGAGCTACATCCACGCTCGTCTTGGTGGGCAGAAGTATGTGTTTTTCATCTCGAATCCGCTCATATCCAAATCAAGCTAACTATTTACAATTACAGGGGATCGTGAGACAGTTATCGCAAAAGGCTAATCAACGTTGACTGTTCTTCTAAAGAGTCTGGGCATGTGGGTTTCCGAAACTTCTGTCGAAATGTGTGTTGATTTATATATACAGAGTGCTCACGATATTGTTACAGTTTCATCAGTTTGCACATCGAGTTGCTTATCCCTTTAATCCTAATCTTTCTGGTCATGAGGTAATATCTTGTATCCCTCTTTGCCTTTGCATGTGTATACATTCTAACCCATCTGCCCTCATATTATCCCCGATTACAATTAATTTTCGTCAAAAATAAAAAAATGACAGAAATCCAGAAATTGCAGAGATTATTTAGAGTGGAAATCTCGTTCTCTTCATTGACAATGAATTATACTTAAAAAAAAGAATCATAGTGTCAGACGAAGCATAAGTTTGCTATTCAATTTATCAGTGCTCTAAGTCAGTGATTGTTGAGATATTATTGAAGTAGCACCTAAGTATCTCTTCACCAAATTTTGGTGAGAAGGTACAGGGCAGGTGAGGTGGGAATGCAGTTGATTTTGGCGGGTTGGTGATCTGGAGCTGGGCTGAGAAAGGCCTAGCGTGGTCACGAGTAGATGGACGATAGAGCCACAAATATTACATGAAGCCACTGTGGAGTGGTAATTTTGGTACGGTAAACCGTATTGGGTTTCTTGCATGCCAAGACGGGCTCCAGAGCCCAGGGAGAGACTGATGGGCTTCACGACGTCTGCCATTCTTTATCCCCAAACAAATTCCCAATATTATTATCTCCAGTGAAGAATCCAAATCAGCAGTCATCAATTTCCTTCATAGGGAGTGTTGTCTCGTTGCGGATGGTATTCCTCACATTTGGACCACTTCCTTCACTGCGGAAATCTGTTCGGGAATGAGCTGTTTCAGTCTCTCGCCTGTTCGCGGTAAATATTCTCTCTCTTGACATTTTCTTGATCTTGATGCACATTCTCCCTAGCCTTTTCTGTCTTCTATCAAATTTGGGAGAGAGAGACTGTACTGACTGCCCTCGAATTGAAAGTGACCTTCAGTTGTTCTGCGTTGAGACCCAACCTGGCCTGACCTCGCGACCCTCCATAGACGGCCATGGTATTCCGACAAGTCTCTGAATTCTACGCTCTTTAACCTTCCAGAGCTCCTCACCTCACCTCACGTCCGATCAATCCTCTATTCTATAGGATAAACTATCAATACCTTTGATCACCATGACCGATCCCCAAAGAGATGGGGACGGCAATGCGTCGTCTAGTCCATTGCGACGAGAACGGGCACCAACCATCACCATTGACACCTCCGCGGTGAGCAATACATCTCTGGTGCCCTCCCAGCACGACTCCTCCCATCAACAGCCTCCGGCCTCTCGAACCTCCAGCGAAAACCCAGACCCAGAGCTGCAGACTTCGTCCAACCACCCGTCGTCACCGGAGCAACAAACCGCACCACCATTTGACCCAAGGGAAAGCAGGCCAACATCTCCACACAATATCTCTTCGCCGACGTCAAAATGGGCCGAAGGCCAAACTCAACACTATCTATCGGTCCCCGGTGCTAGATCGAGAGGGAATTCGGTCGATTCCGACGAAGCAGAAAATTCCCCCAATTCCTCTTACGGCGGTGACACCTGCGTCCCATCCTCAGTCACAGGCTTAGAACGCCCGACACTACATCATAATAATATAATAGGCGATCCGGAGGCTCTTACGCCAGATCCGGGCAATGAGGCGGATTTTGAGGTGGAAAATAATAAATTTGCTTTCACCCCTGGACAATTGAATAAGCTACTGCACCCGAAGAGTTTGGCTGCATTCTACGCGCTGGGTGGACTAGTAGGAATTGAAAAAGGATTGAGAAGCAATCGGCACTCTGGTCTCAGCATCGACGAGACAGAGTTGGATGGAACAGTTAGTTTTGAAGATGCAACAGCGGCTACAGAGGCGCCCCCAAAACCGCCGGTGCCTGCAGCGACAACGTCGAGTCTGGAAGGAAAATCCCGCAAGGACCAGTCCTTTGCGGATCGCAAACGTGTATTCAACGATAATCGGCTACCAGCGAAGAAAGCCAAGTCGATCTGGGAACTTGCGTGGATTGCTTATAACGATAAGGTTCTGATTCTTTTGACTGCGGCTGCTGTTATCTCCCTCGCACTCGGAATTTACCAGTCTGTCACGGCGGAAGGCAACGAGGCAAGAGTTCAGTGGGTAGAAGGTGTGGCTATCATTGTGGCAATCTTGATTGTTGTGATTGTCGGTGCGGCAAACGATTGGCAGAAGGAACGGCAATTTGTAAAATTGAATAAGAAAAAGGAGGATCGTTATGTGAAAGTGATACGGTCCGGCAAAACTCGCGAACTTTCCGTCTACGATATTCTTGCTGGCGATGTCATGCATCTGGAACCCGGGGATTTGGTCCCTGTCGATGGTATCTTTATTGAGGGCCACAATGTGAAATGCGACGAGTCCTCGGCTACTGGCGAATCTGACCTTCTGCGAAAACAGCCCGGCGATGATGTTATGAAGGCTATTGATAACCACGAGAACACCGCGAAACTCGACCCGTTCATTCTCTCTGGAGCCAAAATTGCCGAAGGCGTTGGAACCTTCATGGTAACCTCGACCGGTGTGAACTCAAGCTACGGGAAGACCCTGATGTCCTTGCAAGATGAAGGACAGACGACCCCACTGCAATCTAAGCTTAACATCCTTGCGGAGTACATTGCTAAACTCGGTCTGGCTTCTGGTCTGCTGCTATTCGTGGTATTGTTTATTAAGTTTCTCGCTGAGTTGGGCACCATTCCCGGCGGAGCTGAGGGTAAAGGCCAAGCTTTTCTTCAAATCTTCATTGTTGCGGTCACCATTATCGTTGTTGCAGTTCCAGAAGGATTGCCGCTCGCTGTCACCCTCGCGCTAGCGTTTGCAACTACGAGGATGTTAAAAGACAATAACTTGGTTCGACTCTTGAGAGCTTGCGAAACTATGGGAAACGCAACTACGATATGCTCGGACAAGACAGGCACTCTCACGCAAAACAAGATGACAGTCGTCGCGGGCACCTTTGGCACCGCATCTCGGTTTGGTGACAAGAAATCTTCCCAGTCAGGTAACAGCTCTGCCGCAATGTCGCCCGATGACACGAATGACGTTAGTCCTACCGAATTTGTTTCGACGCTATCCCATCCTGTCAAGGAATTGCTTCTCAACTCAATTGTCCTGAATTCGACTGCGTTTGAAGGTGAGGAAGATGGTGTGCCTGCTTTCATCGGCTCAAAAACGGAGACTGCACTTCTTAGCTTCGCGCGGGATTATCTGGGTATGGCATCGATCAGTGAAGAACGGTCGAACGTGGAAATTGCGCAGCTTGTGCCATTCGACTCGTCTAGGAAGAGCATGGCGGTTGTGATCAAGATGGCCAATGGCAAATTCCGGATGCTCGTTAAAGGTGCCTCGGAAATTCTCATCTCTAAATGTTCAAAAATCGTCCGAGATCCAACGGATAGCTTGTCGGAATCGCCAATCACCGAGCAAAACCAGGACACACTGGATCACGTCGTCGAGGCTTATGCTTCTCGGTCTTTGCGTACAATCGGGTTGATCTATCGAGATTTCGAAGAGTGGCCACCTCGAGGTGCACCCACTCAAGAAGATGATCGTAATCAGGCTAATTTTGATTCCATCTTTAAGGACATGGTCTTTCTTGGGGTGGTTGGTATCCAGGATCCTTTACGACCGGGCGTCTCCGAAGCCGTTCACAAGTGTCAAAAGGCCGGCGTCTTCGTCAGAATGGTTACTGGTGACAATTTGATGACTGCAAAGGCAATTGCTCAAGAGTGTGGAATTTTCACACCCGGAGGTATTGCCATGGAGGGACCTAAATTCCGAAAACTCAGCTCGCGCCAGATGAACCAGCTCATCCCAAGACTGCAGGTTTTGGCCCGATCTAGCCCCGACGACAAGAAAATCCTCGTTTCACAGTTAAAGAAGCTTGGCGAGACTGTGGCTGTCACTGGAGATGGAACGAACGATGCTCCCGCACTCAAAACAGCCGATGTTGGTTTCTCTATGGGTATTGCTGGAACGGAAGTAGCTAAGGAAGCTTCTGCGATTATTCTTATGGATGATAACTTCACTTCGATTGTGAAAGCTGTCTCTTGGGGTAGAACCGTCAATGATGCGGTTAAGAAATTTTTGCAGGTGAGCAACAGATATCCGAGTTCTTTCGGTATCTTCGTCTGGAGATGATCTGACCTTGAATTTAGTTTCAAATCACCGTCAACATTACTGCAGTTGTCCTCACATTTATATCTGCCGTTGCCAGTGGTGATGAGGAATCAGTTCTCACGGCCGTCCAGCTGTTGTGGGTTAACCTTATCATGGATACCTTCGCCGCTCTAGCCCTTGGTAAGTTATGTTCTTGGTGAACGTTATGGTCCATCCACCTTTTGCTGATAAAATTTTTTTTAGCCACCGACCCTCCTACAGCTTCGATACTTGATCGTAGACCCGAACCGAAATCCGCACCGCTCATCAACCTAACAATGTGGAAAATGATTATCGGGCAGTCCGTCTACCAGCTAGTTGTGACACTGATTTTGAATTTTGGTGGAATAAAGATACTTTCATACGAGACTGATCGCGAGCAACATCAGCTAAAAACCCTTATCTTTAACACGTTCGTTTTTATGCAAATATTCAACCAATATAAGTAAGTCATCCGTATGAAGGAGTTTTGGGGAGGATGCTAACCTAATATCATCAGCTCCCGTCGCCTAGATAATAAGTTCAATATCTTCGAAGGCATGCACAAAAACAAGTGGTTCATCGGGATTCAGTTCATTATTGTCGCAGGCCAGGTCTTGATCATATTTGTTGGCTCGACTGCGTTTTCTGTCACACGACTCAACGGCGCTCAGTGGGCATATTCCGTTGTACTTGGTGCCCTATCGATGCCGGTCGCTGTTATCATCCGGTTGGTTCCGGACGAATTTATTAGAAAGCTCATCCCCCACCCATGGAGTCGAACAAATAACGGCCCTCAACTCGTTGTTTCAGATGAAGACCGACGCTATGAATGGAATCCCGCCCTCGAAGAAATCAGAGATCAACTCGGTTTCCTCAAGACAGTACGAGGCGGGCGTCTGAAGAATCTGAAATATAAGCTCCAGCATCCAGAGACGCTGATCCCCAGATCACGCAGCGGGTCACGGTCTAGGAACAACTCCATTCCACATACACCTGTTGGTGAGAATGGTAGCAGCGACGTTATTGGTTCACCCCCTCCTGCTACACCTGAATCCCGGTCTCGACAAGGCCGCTCCAGATCCAACTCTGCTTTCGGTCCGGCTGCAGCTATGGCTGGAGTAATCGCAGGCAGCGTGGGTGGATGGACACCTGTCGACAAAACTGGTGGAGAGGAGTCTGGCCTCCCATTCTCACGGACACAGCCGCAATCACTCCGACAACAGCAGGGGATCGAAGTTCATCCCGACACAAGACCAGACGATCCTATCATTGGGGAAGCTCCAACTTCGTCACATATCCCTCCGAGCCAGAATCCAGATCTAGCACCCGTCTTCGAGCATGCTCCTCCGTCATTACCACCGAGTCGGGGAAGGCGCTCAGCATCAAGACATTCAAATACTAGCCAACCTCGAGGTTGATGCTTCAGGATGGATTGTAGAAGCTTGATTGAATACGGCAGCTAACCACGATTCATGGATCGGCGAAGAAATACCCACCGATTTGAATAGAATATTCTCTCCCATTTCCCACCCACCTTTATACCAATGGACCTCGCTCGAATACGATATGCGTGGCTGCAGACAGCAGATCGTGGTGTATGGTCTCCTCAGAAAAAAAGTTTCCTTTTTGGCTTTCTTTTTCTACTCTACAACTTTTATACAGTTGACTTAAATTAGAGAGACAAAGAAAGAAGAAAAAAGCAGCGTCCCTGGATGTACAGCCTCCTAACATAATTACTCACTATCTCGATCTTTTTTATACCCCTCTCTCCTTTCTTTCGGTCCGGGTTAATAAGTCCATCCTCCCCCTTTTCTTCCTTTACGTTTATACGGAGCGGTGTTTTAATCTCAGTTCAATCAGAGAGCAACCAAAAAAATGGCATTTCTAGATTTCCTTTTCTTCTTCTTCTTGCACTGTTTTATTTTTTCATAAGTCATTATCGTTATTAGAATGCTTGCTTGTCTTTTATTTTATTTTAATATACGACACCGACCTCTTACTTGCCAACCTAACCAAACCAGCCGGCCGAGAACAAGAGAGAGGAGCAATGACCTGATGTTAGGCCCTGCGGTCGAAACGTCGATACCTCCCATCGACCTTCCGCAAGGGTGTGGATTGATTTTACCGCCCTCCTTGCCAACGCCTTGCAAGCTTCGATTCATCATCGCTACCAATTCACCGGGAACGTACATTACTATCACTGGCGTTGCGTTTTGGGGCGAATCGGTACATGACATATACAAAAAACACTCTTGAGCGTTCGTTCGTTCTTTCCTTCTTGGGCGGGGGACGGCTGTTCGGGTTTCGCTCGATTTTTCTCTCGCTATACACCCCGGCTCCTCTTTCCCACCGCTTTAGCATCGTTCGTCCTCGGCGTGGTTGGTTTGGCTCTCTCTCTCTCTCTCTCTCGCTTTCATGTTTCTTTACTTCTCATGTGTACTATCTCTTGCAGCTAGCAATATGCGTTTGTCGGCGTGTAGGTGCGGATATCTCTCTCTCTCTCTGTCACTCTCTCAGGCTTCTTCTCTCACTCACTATTTCTGGGGGCTGTTCATTCGTTCATAATCAACTTCTCTATATCTATTCTTTCTGTCTTCATAATCCTCTCTCTTTCTTTCTCAATATAATTTCTCTTCATGTGTTATTATCTTCTCCTCTTACTACACACTCTACACTTGGTCACAACTACACTTCTGTCTTGTCTTTCTTATATTTGGCTTTTTCCCTTTTACTTTGTTAGAATGAGAAGAGAAGCGAAAGAGACGAGCTAGAATAGTTTTTACTAGCTAACTAGCGACGCGAAATAGATGGATGGAAAAAAATTCGAAAAACACAAGATAAAAGTTTATACATCTTCTGTCTGATCGATAAGCAAGTCTGATTTTATTAATAGAATTATGAAGTACAGGAGGCAGTAACCACTGGTCAGAAAGGGAGATTAGAATCATATCGTATCATCAGTAAGCATTCTCGTCTTCACTCCGACTCCTTCGGTACCTATTCTCGAGCCTCGCTGAATTTCCTGTTTCGATATAGCCTGTTCAAAAGGAACTGGGAAATTCGATGACATGCCGCGACTACCTATGGCCTCATGGCTGACAGCCGTGGTTAAGCAGTCTTGACCGAAACTCAGCTACCTAGTCTAAACTCAAAAAACCTCCAGTCCTCTCCTTGACGTCTCCCTGTATGGTCTCCATCGTTACCATGTATCCTGCTTCCCCAATCTTCGTCATGTTCAGTCCGATAATCTGTCCTCTGGAATTGAATATCATCGAACCAGAGTCTCCAGGCAGGTTAAATGAAGCCTCGCCCAACGGCAAGACCTCCCATTCGTCGGAAGTCAATTTGGTAACGGGCCAGAAAAGTCGTGATTTGATAGTATTGATCTCTCCTGAAACCATCCCGGATGTTCTTCCGCGGAAAGCTACCCAGTCTCCCTTTATCGGGGCTCCAAATTCTCTCGCTCGAAAGTCTTCGTTTGGACCCCAAGATGCCATTGGATTCGGTCTTTTAATCTGAGGAAGTAGTTCGGTTCGAGGCGGTGGTTTATTGGCAGTAAATGTTTCGGACGCATCGACAAGCGCCCAGTCTGCCCGATGCTGGCCGCGCAATCTGTGCCCCGATGCACACAGCACGCGCCCAATCGACCTTTTCTCCAAGACACCTTTCCACGCCTCCTCAAACTTTTTGACTTCCTCGGCCCTTCCCGCCACTTTCTCCTTGTTGAACATTTCCATGGTGCAAGATTTGTCAATCTCCGCGGGATATACAATTTGGCCGTGGCCAGAATTATCTTCGAGGGCGATCCCATCCTTATCTGTCTTCGACGTTATCTCTGGGTCATCCACTCTAACCACATGGTAGCATGTCAGCATGCACTTTTGGGAGTGTCGGCCAGGGAGATTTAAATAAAGCCACCCGCCCAGAGAACCAGCGTCTTTCCCTCCTTCAGGACTAATCGACGAACCATGCACTGGCTTTCTCGGGATGTCAGGGAAGGACAACGGTGTCCCGAGGTCTATCGTTGCCGATTCTATTAAGGCGCCCGGCAGGAGTTCGATATGCACATTCAATGTAGATTCCTGAAAGAGGCGAATGAGTTGATCTTCCGCAGAGTCGAACTTGGCGAGGACTCCAGGCCGACAGTAGACTATGACGGTGGGTTTTCCCGCACATCCGGTATACCGCTGGGAGTGAGGGATTCGACTATGGAAGCAGATTGCGGAAGCAGCTTCGGACAGCTCGGTTGACACAATCTCGGTAATTGCGTCCTTTGTTCTATCAAACAGATCGAGGAGTAAAGGATCGTTTGGGAGGCAACGCGATGTATCATGGTACGAGAGATTAGGGTTGGAAATCTCAACTTGGAGAGGATGTTCGAGATTGATGTTGGATGCGCCGCGACTCAGGAATAGGGAATGTATCGATTTAGCAGCAGTTTGCCAGCCCGCGGGGTCAGTATCTAGGGTGGAGATGTGGAAGACATTTGCAGTAGACTTGTGGCCGGGATACGAGTACCAGAGTCGAAGAACGGTGTTCTGGACCGTGATTTTGGAGGAAGACAATAATCGATCCACTTCAGGTTCAAGCTGGGCGGCCAGAGCACGAAGGGTCGGGTCGGGTGTATATTTGTAAATCGGATAGGCGAAGGGAACGCCATGAGCAACGACGCGGTACTTGTCTTTACGAGCCAAGTGTTCGTCGATCGACAACACTTTTGATAGATTAGCATACTTGACAAGCTATAATAGAACGTGCGAACTTACGCTCACTGTAACCAGAGTCGTCTGACTCCCCCGATCGTGCGTCCCTACGACGACTGGCGGGCATTATGGAGTGTGTGCTTAACGATCGAGGTAGTATTTATATACCTAACCGATGTTTTTGGCCTGGTAACTGGTGTAAGAGAGGATTGAAGTCGATAAGACGAAAAGAGGATGAAAGAAAATGAGAGAAGGATGAAGAGCCAGATGAAAGAAGTTGAAGAGAGGGATGAGAAGAAGATGAGAGAAGGGTGAGGGATGGATGAAGAGAAGAAGAGGGAGGGGGTACATTATATGAAGGGTGAAGTGAGCTAGCACACTTGAGTCTTCCTTTCTTTCTTTTGGTGTTACTCACATTGTCCGTAATATGTAGGTCATGTTTATCAGAGGTAGCTATATCTCAATCATCACATTTACTGGCACCTTCCCAGATTAACCACACGGTTCTTTTTATAGAATAGAGTAATATATAGGTCATGACCATGGGAATCAACTGTCTCATCATCATAGATTTAGTTTTTGCCATTAACATTTCTAAGAACCTAATACTTCAAAGCCAGAATTGTCTATTGCAGCGTCGATATATGACGTATAGAGGGGTTCTTCAGGGGAAAATTCCCGCTCCGCTATCACGTGCCATCTCCGCTTCAATGCCCAGGCTCGGAGCGTTTCCTTGGCGGCTGGGAATTCCGATCAGCTCGTTAGGCAATAGAAAGAACGAGGCTGGTTCGATGTTTGGTGGTTGAAGAGAGTTTGGAGTTTGAAAAAACATTGAGACCTCAACCCCTGGTCGGGAGCGAAGTAGATTCGAGATCCGGCAAGTTTATTCTAGTAAGGAAAAGGTACTCTCTCCGCAGCACGTATCATCTCACACAGTTCCCTTGGTTGATGATGACTATCAAGTCCTACACGCTCAGGTATTCCACTCCTTTATCGTCTCGTATTCTCGTATTCCCCATATTTCACGTGCCTTCAACATGAACCTTGGAAACATCACCATCATCATCGTATCACGGCACATTTAACATAGCACGAAAGATATGTCGCTTCTCGTAAAGACTCGGCGGAAACGCGTCTTTGATCTCGGCTGGCAAAGCTGACGTATATGTGAACGTCAATTCTTACCCCTTCGATATTTCCGGCCTTGAGTCTTATTCCATTTCTGGATTCAAATGAACCATCGAATCAGGGGAGCACATCATTCATAGAACAAACGTGAACATGTCTTGCTTGAAGGCCAGCCAATAAGTTGCCTTAAACCGTCTACTGGCTATAGTAGGCATGTTCATGCTCGGCTGTGGTAGCTTCATCCCGCGCCAGGCTTGGTGGGTAGGTAGCCAACGAACTCTGACGAGGCTGCGCTTTCAACCCATGCTCTCTGACTTGTTGTTTGCCTGTTGGCTTGTTGGTCTGATGGCTCTCCTTGATATCAGTTTCTCCCTCTCTGGCTGGGCATGACGTGCCATTTGATGGGTGAGTGGCAGTGGCTTTGGTAGAAGCAAAAAAGCAAAAATCCTTGAACCAGGCATCCATTAAGCGCTTAACTCCTCAAGCCTGGCAAGCAGGTGTGGATGTGAAACAGCTTCCACTCCATTTATGATTTGATTGCTGAACACACCAACTTCGCAGCCACAGGCTTGGTTTGCTCAACGGGGATGAATCATTTCATTGCATGACATGCGGCGTGCAGTGATGTTTTTTTATCAGTTGCGTTCCCTCCTACGCAGTCTACGCCGCAGGTGGGGAAGCATAATTCATGCGTGCAAATGATGCACATGAGTTCAGCTCCCTTCTCTTCTTTCGATCTCTCGGCCTCATGGATTGATTAAAAGAATCAATCATTTCTTCTTCTTCCTGCAAAACTTTCTTTGTGGTCCTTCTGGATATAAAGATACAACTTTTTTTGTACCATCCTCATCTATTTTTGACTTGACGTATTCGTTGACCCCTATCTGAAGCCTTTGTTTACATACTCTAGCTACTACACGACCGCATCATTGATCTCGTGTTATCATATTCGCTTTACCGACTTTGGAAGAACTGCAACGATAAGGGATACTAGGCTAGTCTCTCGAAACTCTACATGAGAAGCAAGACTCATCATGGCTGGCGGAAAGGAGTAAGCATCTCTTCTAATTCTCCCGAAGATAAACCTGCTAAATAGGACCAGCAAACCTTGCTATGCCTTCCTACGGGGCGGCTCCTGCAGGTTTGGAACTAGATGCAAGTATTCCCACACCCGTCCCAACAACCAACCCTTCCAAGGACAAGAAAATCGACCTCGAAAACCCATAGCGCTAGACGGTAGTTCAGACCAAGCTTTTAGGCAATGGCGGTTCATGGTCCCAAAGAACGGCTTTACGATTATTCCACTTCGTGCGAAGCTTGGAGGCTTTTTTCAACAAGCTTTGGCACTGGTGAATCAGGATCCGGGAATTATGCAGGAGGTTGTTAAGCTCCTCGCGACTGAGGGTGGCCTTCAGCGCATCAATGAGCTTGCTGAGCAGGATTTCGATGGACTTACTGGGAGAGCCGACGTCTTTTCGTCGCAGATCCTGCCTCTATATCAGCTCATGTCGCACCCGAATGTTCTGGTATCGGCAGTGCTCGAGCAGGCTGTCGGAACTCTCTACAATTACCTATACGGTCTCAATGGCCAACGCGCAATAAAGCTGTTCTCGTTCGCCACACGAATCCTTGACGCCGAAGAGTTTCCACTTGAGAATATAGAAGCTTGCGTCGTCGTGTTCTCTCGGATGATTGATATCAACATGAATGCTACCGTCAACGAGCAATTACACGCCCCTGCTAAGGCCCTTGCGAGGTTAGTGGAAGCCCGCGATACCGATGGTGGAGTGTCGCTGGGCCATATTCAGCGAATCAATCGGCGATTGGACTTGGGCATGCAAATTCAGTCGAAGCCATTTCCAACATCTACTAGAATTAAGACGGGGAAAGCAAAATTCAAGCTTGACCAAACTCCACCGGGCGGGCGACACGACAACGATTCTGTTGACATATGCTCAATCCGCATAATGCCTACGTTCAGAGAAATACAGTCAAATCAGACGGAGTACCTACCTATCAACGATCCAGAGTTACTTCATCTTCCCGGTTTTCAAGGTCTACTTGACCGGCAGTTCCGATTACTTCGAGAGGATAATGTCGGTCCTCTTCGTGATGCTATACGCGCTGAACTGGAAAAGCTTCAGAACCCCTTGGCAGATCATGCTTCCGAACGAAGTAAGAAGCAAGCACAGCGTACGTTCTCGTACCGGAATGTTTCACTCAAGGGACTTAGCTTTGATAGGCGCCTCGGATTCCGCTTCTCTGTCAGATTCAATAAACCAACACATTTGCGCACGGCTGGTGATACACAGCAACGAGATTGGTGGGAACAGTCCAGACGGTTACAGCTCGACTCTCTTGTCTGTCTCTTAGACTCAAGGGGCTCAGTCATTTTTTGCACTGTTGGCGAAACTGCTGACAGCTCAAGCAGTACTAAGAGAGATACCATACCAAAAACAGTGTATGAAAAGCCTTCTGAGCCAAGGCAGGCATATGTAACCCTGGCGCCGGTTACCATCGACAACATGAATATCCAGCAGCTTCTTGAGAACTTCATCGCCTGTCAGCGGTTGGGCAGAGTTACTATATCTCTCATTGAATTCCCTGGCGTTCTCCTACCATCGTTCCAACCCACTCTCCTAGCTTTACAACAGATGCAGAGGACAGCAGATCTTCCCTTTGGGGATTTCCTGGCGCCGTTAGAAGCCCATGATGAGACAACTGTCAATGTTCCGCCTCCTGCATACAGCCTTGAACCTGGGTTTCAATTCAACCTGCGCTGCCTCATGAATAACGGGGAGAACCTTCATCTAAATACCCGTGAACAGTTCGACATCAAGAAACTTCAAGACGGGTCCTCGCTGGACGATGCACAAGCAGTCGCCCTCGTAGATTCGCTTTCCCGTCGTCTAGCCCTGATCCAAGGACCACCGGGTACTGGGAAGTCCTACACCGGCGTGGCTTTAATCAAGGCCCTCCTAGCCAATAAACGAGCTGCCGGTGGTTTGAGGCGTCACGCTGGACAAATTATACCAGCCAGGGGTGCCGATATTGGGCCAATACTTTGCGTCTGCTATACCAATCATGCGTTGGATCAACTTCTGGAACACCTCGTGAAAGGCGGCGTGGGTCAAGTCATCCGCATTGGTTCCCGCAGCAAGTCCGAATTACTGTCTGATTGCACTTTGCGTAAGGTCGCTCAGAAAGCCGAGAAGACGAAGACTGAAAAATCTCGTATGTACGAACTGCATCAGACGCTTGAGTCGCTTGAGAAGGATCTTGAAAGTTTATTCGCTCAGCTCGAGCGCGTGGATTCTCACGCATCTATCCGCTACCACTTACAGTCTAATCACCCTCTGCATGAAAGTGAGCTTTTCGGAGGCGAGGATGAGGATGGGTTCGTGGAAGTTCGTCATAACAAGAAATCCTCTCTAGACAACTGGCTTCGGGGAGGGAATCGAGATCCCGCAGGAAGAACTATCAAGCCTCGGAACGCTCGTGTGCTTAGTATGGTACCTCTCAAATCCATGTCACATGCAGAACGACAGATATTACATCGATTCTGGCTTTCTGAAATCACCGAGACTCTATTTGAGACCGTGAAGGGATGTTTACTGGAGACGCATGAGACACAAAAGGAGTTGAACAGGGTTCGCTCTGAAGTTGACCTGCGGTGTCTTAACCAGGCGAATATTATCGGCGCAACGACCTCGGGTCTGGCTAGAAATATTGACCTTTTACGAAGAGTTAGGGCAAAGGTAATGCTTTGCGAGGAAGCCGGGGAGGTTCTAGAGTCACATACCATCACCGCATTCCTCCCGTCACTACAGCACGTCATATTGATCGGAGACCATCTACAATTGCGTCCCCAAATTCAAAACTACCATCTACAACATGACAGTCCGAACGGCGAGCAGTATTCGCTGGATATTTCTCTTTTTGAACGCCTCATTCAACCTTCTAAGCCTGGCAATGCACGGCTTCCTTTCACGACCCTTGAGACACAACGTCGAATGGATCCGTCTATTTCTAGACTGATCAGGGATACTTTATACCCCAAGCTTCAAGATTCTCCTAGCGTTGCTGAGTATCCCCAAGTATCTGGGCTCCGCAAGAAGCTCTTCTGGTTTGATCACGAAATGCCAGAGAACGAGGAGTCCGAGGCTGTTACGACGTCTCGCACCAATGAGTTCGAGGTCGAAATGACCGCTGCCCTCGTTACCCATCTTGTGCGACAGGGCGTCTATTCTTCCGAAGACATCGCAGTGTTGACACCGTACCTGGGTCAGCTGCAGAAATTGAAGCGACGGTTCGCCTCCTCGTTCGAAATCGTTCTCAACGACCTAGATCAAGATGACCTGCAAAAAGCCGAACTAGAAAGTACGGAAGATGGAGCTCAGCCCATGGCGCCATCTTCGCAAATTGCAAAGACATCCCTGCGCAATGCCCTGCGGATTGCGACGGTGGATAATTTCCAAGGAGAAGAAGCTGCTGTTGTGATTGTATCTCTTGTCCGGTGCAATGCTAAGAATAATTGTGGGTTTTTGAAAACATCCAACCGGATTAACGTCCTCCTCTCCCGTGCTAAGCATGGCATGTACATCATCGGCAATGCTTGCACCTCAAGCCATGTTAAGATGTGGAGCGATGTCATTACAATTTTGAAGGAGTCGGATAGCTTTGGCACCTCTCTCGAGTTGATGTGCTCTCGCCATCCAGACACTCCTATCGCTGTGTCAAAGCCTGATGAATTTTCTTATTTCTCGCCCGAAGGCGGGTGTTCATTGAAATGCGATAAACGTCTTCAATGCGGTCATTCCTGTATCAGCAAATGCCATTCAGATCTTCTACATTCCGCTGTTAGATGTTTGGAACCATGTCCGAGATCACTTAAGGGATGCGATCACGCCTGTCCCAAGTATTGCGGTGATCCCTGCGTTTCGAAATGCGGTGTGGTCATTCATGACCCGGGTCGAGTCCTTCCTTGTGGGCACAAAGAACCAAAGCTACCTTGTTGGCAATCCCAGGATCTGACGAGAGTCATTTGCCGACGCCATGTCGTCAAAACTGTTCCTGCCTGTGGGCATGAGGTCCAGGTCGAATGTGTCACCGACGTCACCGCTGAGAAGTACAACTGCATGGCTCCATGCGGGACCATTCTTCCCTGCGGCCACACATGCAAGGAGAAATGTCATAAATGTCGAACTAATGGAGATCATGGCAGATGCTCTCAACTATGTGGCCGGAACTACACTACCTGCCAGCACACCTGTGCCACGGAGTGCCATGGAGAGGATCCTTGCCCATCATGCGATGCACGATGTGAAGTTGCATGCTCTCACTCTAGATGCCCTAAGAAGTGCAACGAGCCATGTGCTCCATGTGCGGAAGAACACTGCGCTTCGTCATGTCCACATAGCCAGTGCACATTGCCCTGTGCGGTTCCATGTAATCATTTGCCATGTTCGAAGCGATGCCAGAAGATGTTAGAGTGCAATCACCAATGTAAGTTTTTCCCTACCATTCATTATCGAATCAGCCTTACTGACAAAACTATAGGTCCATCTGTTTGTGGAGAGATCTGCCCGAGCGTAAAATTCTGCCAGATTTGCGCCAGTGATGACATAAAGGAAATGTGTGTCGACTTCATCGAAGGTCTATCCTACGGAGAAATCGACCTCGATGAGGACCCATGCATCTTCCCGAAATGTGGCCATGCAATCACAATGACTAACATGGACGGCCAAATGAGCCTTGCGGAGCATTACGAGCTTTCTCCTGAGGGTTCTGTCACGACACTTAAACCGTCCAATGAACCGTTTTCTTCAAAGGAGGTTAAGAACTGCCCAAGCTGCCGTGGCTCTCTCCGCGACATCGCTCGTTACGGCCGCATCGTCCGCCGTGCTTTACTGGACGAAGCAACGAAGAAATTCATCGTTTGGTCCAACGCTCAATACGTTCCCCTTGCAGAACGGTTATACGATGAGCAGAAACAGCTTGAAAGTTCCATCGACGACGTGAATGATTTTGATGGATTCGTTCTGGCGCTGAAAGCCTCCATTGAAGGCACCCGCAGCCAGCAAATGGTCTGTCTTTTGAAGTTCCCGGGTTCGAAACGCTACTCGACCATCAAGACCCTCCGGTCCAATATCATGAACTACGCCAGGAAAGTAAGCCAAGATGAGCAGCCGTTCCAACGGGTCGCAGACATGGTCAAGAACGCACGTCGACGCCACGGCAGCGCAGAAGACTTCGTTCCGGTCAGCGACGTGCTACAAACCCGCGGTCAGATCCTAGCCACCTCCCTCCTTCTACAATGCGACTTGACAATCATGTCGGACTTTATCTCACTACGACTCAAAGCCCCCATGGAGGGACCTCTTGCAGGGGAACTGAACGTGAACTTCGCCCAAAGCCGAAACGACTGTCTCGACTTGATCTCCATGGCAGAAGCGTCCGCGTACCCCACCCAGCAGGTCGAAGGATACATCTACGCCGCCAAATACGCCGCTCTCGAACGGGCCTTTTCCGCACCAGACCGGGCGAAAGAACTCCAAGACGAAGCCCTAACGCACCTCAACATGGCCCAAAACATCTGCGGCGAGAAACCCTCCGTAGCACACAACATGTTGCCTGAGATCAGCGCAGCGAGGAAATCACTTCTCAACTCAACGTTTTACTCCGTCGTCACGTCTGAAGAGATGCAAACCGTGGTTGCGGCGATGAGGACTGAATTCCGGGGGACGGGACACTGGTATTATTGTGAGAATAATCATCCGTTTACGATTGGGGAATGCGGGATGCCGATGCAGGAGGCTACGTGTCCGCAATGTGGTGCTCGGATTGGGGGACGGGGGCATCAGGCTGTGGATGGGGTTAGGGCAGCTACGGAGTTGGAGAGGGGAATGGAGCGGTTGGCGTTGTAGATTGGAGGTCTTCTGCGTGATATCATAGGACCTCATGTTTTGTTGTATGGAGTATTAGTTCTCGATATAAAAACACATGTTAAAGGTCTTCTCCTGCTTTCAACCTCGGTGTTATCCATAGAAGAAGCTGATAATAGCCACTGATCTTATAGAAAAATAATCAGACCACCCGGATAGAAACCCCTTATGCACATCCATGCATAACAACATATCAATCCATTTATGCCCATATGCTGAGTAACCACCCTATCCCATCCTTCCCATTGGCCAACCCACCAAACCCTCATCTTGAGCAAACCAGATAGACTTTCACCTATCCTCGGAAATCGGACATCAATAACAAGCGTTTCCGAGGATACTCGAAAATCAGTTGTTATGCCTTATGAACTTTCCGCTTCCCGCCCTATGATATGGCGGCTATCAAAACAACACCTTGCGCGGCCTCGGCTGACAGTCTGACAGGGGTGGGGGTTACTTAATCTATTAGCCCGCAGGATGGGGGCGGAAAGAATAATACTTAAAAGTTAAAGCTGACTCCGACGACTTACCAAGCACTTACGAGATGAGGGGAAGCTTGATTCAGCCTTAAGAAACTGGAAGAAGTTATATATACATACCTCGAGGTTCTTTGGTTACGCAAAGGATAGCACAAGTTGCCCTGCCCTGCTCTACTATCATCACAAGAACAGTATGGCGAACTTATCAACTCCCACCTCCACCACCTCCTTCTTCTCAAACCCGAAAGAGTCCGTCATCCTCACCACCAGCCGCCTCCTATCCTCCACCCTCACCACCGGCAAGATCCCAGAATGGCTCGCCTGGTCGATCCCGAGTGTTCTGCTCGGGTACCCGTTGCTCGTATCTCTGCTCCGATTCCAACGTCTCCGGTCCATGCAGAAGAAGTACAAGTATCCGACGAGGGAGTCCATGGCGAAGATGACGGATGACGAAGCGTGGGAGATTCAGAGGACGTTGTTGTGGTTGGAGTTTCCGTTTGTGATTACGAAGGCGTTGCAGTTTGCGCTGTTTAGGGTACTTTTCCTCTCCTACAACTCTCGAGTATCTTCGTGAACGAAATACGTACTGACATGTGTGTGGGAAAGACATACGGCATCCCAACCATCTCCCGCCTTCTCGTCCAAACATCCGAGTTCACCGCTCCAGGAACCACACCAAAACGCTACTCCGACACCGCAGCCCTGATCGGCGAATTCATGGGCCACGCCCCCTCGGACCGACGCACTCTGGACGCGATATCCCGCATGAACTACCTCCACGGCGGATACCGGAAGGGCGGCAAGATCCTCGACAACGACATGCTCTACACACTGAGCCTCTTCGCGCTGGAACCTGTGAAGTGGGTTGAGAGGTACGAGTGGCGGTCGCTGAGCGAGCTGGAGCGCTGCGCGATGGGGACGTTCTGGAAGAGCGTCGGCGACGCGATGGAGATAAGCTACGAGGAGTTACCATCTTACTCGCAGGGCGGGTTCCGGGATGGGATCCAGTGGTTGGAGGAGGTGGCTGCTTGGAGCGAGCGGTATGAGGCGGGTCATATGGTTCCGGCGAAAAGCAATCGGGAGACGGCGGATGAGACGACGGCTGTGCTGTTGTGGATGGTTCCGGAGGTTGTGAAGCCGCTGGGGTTTAGTTTTGTGAGTTATATGATGGATGATCGATTACGGAAGGCTATGATGTGAGTTCCCTCGTCGTTTCCCAAGATATATATACGATCTAACACATCTAGGTACGACCCACCCTCCCGTCTCTCCTCATTCCTCTTCTCCACCCTCTTCTCCGTCCGTCGATTCTTCCTCCGCCACCTCGCCCTCCCCCGCCCATACTTCCTCCGCACCCGCACCCTCTCCGAAACCCCGGACCACAACAACCGCCTCTTCTTCAACATCTGGGACGCGGCCCCGTACTACGTCAAACCCACGATCCTGAACCGGTGGGGTCCGACGGCGTGGTTGACGTGGGCGATGGGCCGTCCGTTACCGGGGGATGAGGGGGAGAAGTATTATCCGCGGGGGTATCTGATTGAGGAGGTGGGACCGAAGAGGTTTGAGGGGAAGGGGAAGGAGGATGTGAGGAGGACGAGGGAGAGGTTGGAGGGGGAGAGGAAGGGGCAGTGTCCGTTTGCGTTTGGTTGATACGGTATGTCGATATGAGTTATGATGGATTATGCTATGTACATAGTTTTCGGGTCTCTTGAAATTAACTCTGTTCCTGCATATGTTCCTGTTTGAGTAGGCGGTCTCTCCCGTCTCTTCTCCTTCTCTTTTCATCAAAATACATCAGCCAAGAAAAACTCGCCCTGATAAGAAACAATTATTCATCACCGCCATCATCGTCAGATCAAGTGACCAGAACAGAAAGCCCAGCTCCACAAGTGACAGCTCCACTGACTAACCGGCCCGGTTCCGTTTCGTTGGTTGTGTTTGTTGGAGCCGGGTACAGTTCCCGGGCCGGGGTCGGTGTGGCACAAAAAAGAAAAGATGCCGGTCGGTGGTGACATCATTGCTTTTGAAGAGCAGGGTCCAGAATGACTGTCGTCTGTACAAAATTGAAAGGACATAGAAGAAGAGGAGAGGACAGGAGAGGAGAGGGTATAGTCCTGTCTCGAGGACAGGAACAGAACTGGACCGGGAGTTTTTGAGACTATTTGTTTCCATGGGAGCGAGTGTGGTGGTAGGATACATGTAGCTAAGAGAAAAGGCGTGTGTTAGCGTAGTAAAGCTTTGAGATAAGAAACAACTGCAGAGAAAAGACAGTAAATCCCCCCAGCCATCTCATCTCTCGCGACTCATCCCTTCACTGTCTGAAAGATAGACATCTCTCTCTATTTCTTCCTATTTCTTACCCTGAGAACAACTGATAAGAGCAACCAATCAGACAGACCACAACCCCGCAAGACCCAAGCTTGACACTATCCCCGTTTGGATCGTTTTCCCTCCGCTAACCGGCCACATCCCGGTCGGAGCTTTCATCATCGTCTTTCTCTCTCTTTCTTCTGTTTCTTTCTTGCCTTCCCTCTTCTCTCTCTCTTCTCACTCACCTTCTTCTTCCTCTTCCTTTCTTCACTTCCTCACTTCTCTTTCTTTCACTTAACACAATCACTCACATCGAAACATTACAATGGCTCTCGCAGGAAGAAACCTAGTCAATGCCAATCTCAGACACCTGAGATGCAGACCCCAAACACAGCTCTCGGCCACCGGTGCAGCAGCAGCACCAGCACCAGCAGCATCAACAGCCAGAATAGCCACAGTCCCAGCTTCACGATGGTCACCCGCAACAGCAAGACCTGCTTCGACCTTTGCATCGTTTAAGATTCCCAAGATCCTGAATGAGCCGACTGTTAGTCCTACCTCACCGTACCTCTAGGCGACCGATGCTAACAACATGAAGAAACACTACGCAAAGAACTCAGAGGAGAGAGCGAAGCTACAAGCTGCCATTTCAGAATTAAAGACCAAGCTCCCAATCGAAGTCCCATTGGTCATCGGTGGCAAGTCGGTGTGTACCCCCCTCTTCCATTACAGATTCGCTGGCTGTTGCTAACACCGATAGATCACATCCTCCTCCATCCAAACTCAATCAGACCCCTCCTCACACGCCACCACCGTCGCAAAGTACTCCGGCGCCAGCCCCTCAAATGTCTCCGCCGCCATCGACTCTGCCCTGACCGCCAAGAAGTCATGGGAGCAGATGCCCTTCGCGGACCGTGCTGCCATCTTCCTCAAGGCGGCCGATCTGATGAGTGGGAAGTACCGGTATGAGTTGATGGCCACGACGATGTTGGGCCAGGGGAAGAATGCCTGGCAGGCGGAGATTGATGCTGCGGCGGAGTTGTGTGACTTTTTGAGGTTTGCGGTTCAGTATGCGGAGGAGTTGTATGCTCAGCAGCCTGCTCATAATTCTCCGGGCATGTGGAAGTGAGTTCATTTATCCATTGGCATCAATTCATTGAGACTAACGTAATCTAGCCGCATGGAGTATCGACCTCTCGAAGGATTCGTGTATGCCGTCTCGCCGTTCAATTTCACTGCCATTGGCGGTAACCTGCCGGCTGCACCCGCTCTGATGGGCAATGTCGCTATCTGGAAGCCATCTCCCTACGCCATGGCGTCGAACTACCTCATCTTGAACATCTTGGAAGAGGCCGGCCTCCCACCCGGAGTTATCCAGTTTGTTCCCGGTGACGCAGAGGCGATCACCAAGGTGGCTCTCGACCATCCCGACTTTGCTGCTCTCCACTACACCGGTTCCACCGCTGTCTTCCGCTCTCTATATGGCAAGATCGCCGGTGGTGTCGCCAATGGAAAGTACCGCGGCTACCCCCGTATCGTAGGCGAGACTGGTGGCAAGAACTACCATCTCATCCACAACAGCGCCGACATTAGTAATGCCGCCTTGAACACCATCCGTGGTGCCTTCGAGTTTCAGGGACAGAAGTGCAGTGCAACCTCGCGTGCCTACGTCCCAGCATCCCGGTGGGAGGAGTTCAGGAGTATCCTGGTCGCTGAGACGGAGAAGCTCAAGATGGGCGGTCCCGAGGACTTCAGCAACTTCATCGGTCCAGTCATCCACGAGGGATCGTTCAACAAGCTGTCCAACGCGATTGACGAGGTGAACAATGATAAGTCACTTGAGCTCGTCACGGGAGGCACGTACGATAAATCCAAGGGCTACTTCATCCAGCCATCGATCTACGCGACCAAAAACCCCAACCACCCTCTCCTGACGACCGAGCTCTTCGGCCCCGTCCTCGCGATCCACGTCTACGACGACGCCGGCCCCAACGCCTTCGAATCCATCTGCAAGACCGTCGACAACACCAGCTCCTACGGCTTGACGGGATCCATCTTCGCACATGACCGTGACGTGATCCGTTACGCTGAGGATGCGCTCCGCTTCTCCGCCGGTAACTTCTACATCAACACCAAGAGCACTGGATCCGTGGTGGGCCAGCAGCCATTCGGCGGAGCTCGCGCGTCGGGAACCAACGACAAGGCCGGCAGCTTGTCCTTGCTCAGCCGATTCGTCAGTGCACGATCGATCAAGGAGGAGTTCGTGCCGACGACCAAGGTGCTGTATCCTAGCAACGAGTAACGGGTTGAATGCGATGTGATATTTAAAAATGCAGGAGGGCGTTTTTGCTTTGCTTTGTCGATTCTTGCGTATTTCCAGCCACCCCCATGTTTGTTTATATAGAAACAATGAATAATAGCATCATGAGCATAATGAGAATCTCTGACACTCCATCTAAATCTGTAGCATCAACCTTCCTATCCTGTCTCCTGACCCGGTTCCCATCCATCTCCATCAGCTCCATATTCAATACCAAATACCCATCCGAAGCTCGGCATGGACTCTCCTAATCGGGAATAGACCCCATCAAACAGATCTCGATGAGATGAGGGCAATAGTCCCACAATCCTCGTGGAAATACAATATACGAGTCCCGAAAATTATGTACAAGATGCGTGAATATTGAAATCGATGCGTGTAATTCATATCGCGAGAAGAGAAGAGAGATAAGCTAGATCGAACTCGAAAACGTCGGTTCTCTCTTCAAATAATTTTTTCTTCTTCGAATGAGTCGAACAACAGAGAGAAAGATATTTAGATGTGTTGATTTATCGCTTTTTCATTACATACAACAACATTATCATTTTACTTCTCTCTATCTTTCATTTGTCTCTCAGATTTAATTGAATACCTTAACACACACGTTAATTAATCAATTCACAATTATGACTAAAGAGAAGATAAGTAGTAGCAATCGCACAAATGTTTACCCCTCTACCCAAGTATAGCATGTACTAACGAACGTTCGAATTCAACAGGTCTGTCTCGCCTACAGCGGTGGTCTTGATACGAGCTGTATCTGTACGTCTGTCTAGTCTACGTTGAATGAGGAGAGAAGGGAGGAGAAAGGAATTGACTTGACTGACCTGACTTGCGCGCGATAGTGGCATGGCTTATTGAGAAGGGATATGGAGTTATTTGCTTCAGTGAGTAACTCAGAGCAACGTCTACGGAGTAGAGACGAGAACAATACTAACGAATTGTAGTGGCCAATGTCGGACAGGAAGGTTAGCACACCACACACCTCCCACTCACCCACCCCGCGAGAGAAATATCTAATATCCCGTATAGAGGACTTCGAAGCCGCCAAAGAAAAAGCCCTAAAGATCGGCGCCGAAAAGGTCTACGTCGAAGATATTCGAAAGGAATTCGTCGAGGAACTTTGCTTCTCTGCTATTCAGTGTAATGCTGTTTATGAGAATGTTTACTTGTTGGGTATGTTGTTGCCCGCAGTTGTTACTGGGGAGGGGGGAGGAGGGGGGCTAATTTGGGTAGGGACTTCTCTGGCTCGTCCGGTTATTGCCCGCGCGCAGATTGATGTTGCTAAGAAGGAGGGGTGTGTTGCTGTTAGCCACGGGTGTACCGTAAGCTCCCTGGGACTCTCATACGTCCACGGCGTAGATCTAACACCCCCAACAGGGCAAAGGAAACGACCAAGTCCGCTTCGAACTCGCCTTCTACGCCCTCCAGCCCAAAATCCAAGTCATCGCGCCCTAGCGCATGCCCGAATTCTACACCCGCTTCGTCGGCCGAAACGACCTCCTCGACTACGCCGACAAGATGAACATCCCCGTCACATCCACCAAGTCCAAACCCTGGTCCATGGACGAGAACCTCGCGCATTGTAGTTACGAGGCGGGCATTCTGAAGAATCCGGATGTTACCCCCGCCAGAGGATATGTGGAAGCTTACGTTGGATCCGATCAAGCAGGCTAGCAATACCCCTGAGGATATCACCATCTCGTTTGAGCAGGGGAGGCCCGTGAAATTGGTGTCCTCCGCCTCCGGAAAGTCCGCCACCGACCCGACGGAGCTCTTTCTCTTCGCCAACGCCCTCGCAAGGGACCATGGCGTCGGCCGCGTCGATATCGTAGAAAATAGATTCATCGGAAGAAGTATGAGATTATGAAGGAGGAGAAGGGGGAGAGGTTGTAATCGCTATCATCTACTAAGGGGTTTATGATGATGATTTTCGGGTATGGAAAATGAGAATGAGAGAATGAGAAGTAGCATAAAAGAAAAGAATGAAAAATATCATAAATTTTTACAAAGAGAGATCATGCTGATATCTCGATATCAGCCGACAGAAAGAAAGACGATGAGAAGATGTCGATTCAATCAATCGATTCACTTCAATGCAGACGAGTTATTTCCACATCCACAGCGTCTCAAATACGCTGGGTAAAACCCTAATCATTGGCTACCAAGGATGTATCTGAAGACCAAACCCTCAACAACATGCATAAGCAACTCCTCCATACATCGAGATCTCCCAACGAATCTCACCGTGACACGACAGCACTTCGAATAGAAACTTGCATATAATAATTAATTCATTGAAGGAAAGGTAGGTATAATTATTTGTACTTCATCAAAAAACCCCATCCATTCATCCATCCATCCACTTGTAAAAATTCTTCTGCATATTGGTTTTTCACACATGAAGCATTACTAGACGGAACAACACACAGAGAAGGAAATTGAAGCTTCAAGAGAACAAAAGGGGGGGACATGTAAAAACAGGGGGTGTAACAACGCTCAACAGCTGGAAGGTGAAATAGAAGAAACATTCATATGTTTTGGCATACAACACACAAAAAAGGAGCGGACCAGTGTTTACTTTGATGAAAGGTGGGGAAAAGAAGGACATTTATCTAGACTGAGGATTTATTCCCATTCGCGAGAAGTTGTATATATCCAAGTCCAGGGATGAATGTCTCTATTTCCGTCTTACAAAATAAACATGGGGAAGGTAGAAAAGGAGTACAGCTGCTGAGGAAGACCAAAGGGGTATCATGTATCCATGACAGCGAGAGAGACCATCAATGGATTTACTCTTCGCCCTCGATGAGCTCCTCCTCGAGGCTATTGAGGATAACAATTAGTACATGAAACATCATATCAGAGCCTGGATCAAAACTTACTACTCTTCTTCGCCCTCGGAGATGCTGGCATCCTGGTACTGCTGGTACTCGCTGACCAGATCGTTCATGTTGCTCTCAGCCTCAGTGAACTCCATCTCGTCCATACCTTCACCAGTGTACCAATGCAAGAAAGCCTTGCGCCTAAACATAGCAGTGAACTGGTCACCGACACGCTTGAAGAGCTCCTGGATGGAGGTGGAGTTTCCAACAAAGGTGGAGGACATCTTGAGGCCACGGGGAGGGATGGAGCAGAGAGCGGTCTGGACGTTGTTGGGGATCCACTCAACGAAGTAGGAGCTGTTCTTGTTCTGGACATTGCGCATCTGGTCCTCTACCTCCTTCATGGAGACCTTACCACGGCTATATAAAAGGTTAGATAGAGAAAACACGAGTAGATATGATTTAACTTACAAGATAGCAGAGCAGGTGAGGTAACGGCCGTTACGGAAATCGGAAGCAGCCATCATGTTCTTCGGGTCGTACATTTGCTGAGTCAACTCGGGCACAGTGACGGCACGGAAGGAGTGGGCGCCACGGCTGGTCAACGGAGCGAATCCGACCATGAAGAAATGAAGACGAGGGAAGGGAACCATGTTGACGGCCAATTTACGAAGATCAGAGTTCAGCTGACCGGGGAATCGCAGACAGGTGGTGACACCGGACATGACGGCGGACACAAGGTGGTTCAGGTCACCGTAGGAGGGGTTGGAGAGCTTGAGGGTTCTCATGCAGATATCGTAGAGAGCCTAGTGATGTTAGAAACGAGTCCCAATGTTTACGGAGTGTTTTTAGATCATACCTCGTTATCGATACAGAAGGTCTCGTCAGAGTGCTCGACCAACTGGTGAACGGAGAGGGTGGCATTGTAAGGCTCGACAACGGTGTCGGAGACCTTGGGGGATGGCACAACGGAGAAAGTAGCCATCATACGGTCGGGGAATTCCTCGCGGATCTTGGAGATCAACAAGGTTCCCATACCGGCACCGGTTCCACCACCGAGCGAGTGGGTGATCTGGAATCCCTGAAGGCAGTCACATCCCTCGGCCTCACGACGGACAACATCAATGACCTGGTCGACCAACTCGGCACCCTCAGTGTAATGGCCCTTGGCCCAGTTGTTTCCGGCACCGGACTGTCCGAAAACGAAGTTGTCGGGACGGAAGAGCTGGCCAAAGGGACCGGCACGGACGGCGTCCATGGTACCGGGCTCGAGATCGACGAGGACGGCACGAGGAACATACTTGTCTCCGGAGGCTTCGTTGAAGTACACGTTCATCCGCTCCAACTGGAGATCGGAGGTGCCATTGTAGCTGTATCGAGTCAGTGGAGTCCAATATCCATGTTGAACCAGATCCTACTTACACACCAGCGCCATCAAGGCCATGCTCGCCCGAAATAGTTTGCCTGTATGTATCATTCTTGTTAGACAACAATCCCGAGAAGGATCAGATCATTCCTCCCATCGACGTACCAAAACGCTGCACCTATTTGATTGCCCTAGAGAGCAAGGTATCAGCATGATTATTCCCTTTGTTCGTGTTGACCCCTGAGGATTGGAAAGTGGAGAACTTACACATTGGCCGGTTTGAAGATGAACCTATACAACAACAAAAAACATCATTAGCAATCTCTCTATCAAACTCCAAAACAATCCACTCGTCTTGTTATCACCAACAACCTAAGTTGTGGTTGTTGTTGAGGCGATCTCGAGGGAAGAACGCGTGGGGTCAACAAAAAAAGCGAACGTACAATCTCACGCATTGTGGAGGGAATGGTGCCGGTGTTGACGGGGTGTTGTCTTAAAAAGGGTTCTTGTGGTGTGCTTTACGCAACTTGATCTTTTTCCTTCGATGGGAAAAAGAGTCTCTTAAGAGAGATGGGTGTTGAGTTGGTTTGTAGGAAGATGGAGTGGAAGTCCTTTGTGGATGAAGCAGAGGGAAACCTGAACGGTGTGAAGAAAGGAAGAAAGAAGAAGAACAAGAGGAGAGAAGAGAAAGAGAAGAAGAAAGAGAAAGAGGGATGTTTGTGTGCAAACAGGCCCAACCCCCAAAACGGACTAGTGTGTACTCCTGACCCCTGTTGAGCTTTGGTGTCAGTTCCCTTCTGTTCTTCTGATTGGCTGAGACTCGTCAACAAACCGTCACCGCCTTTCGGTGGTCCGTGGTCACGGGACTGGATCCTTGGAACCTTGTCAGGCACAAAAACCTCTCTCTGGTCCAAGTGTTTGACACGTCAGGGTCCAGTTAGTCGATACTATGGGGATATCAATGTCTACGGATGACGAGAATACGAATTGATGGCGGATGGCGGTTGACACTTGGGCAGGAGAAGGAGTAACTGTACCACCCGCTAAAGAACTCACTCGAACGGATCTCTCCAAACCATGGATTGAACCACTGATGGAGTATATCTGTAGTCCGACCTCGGATATGAGGAAACAACCACTACGGAAGAAAAGTACAAGCAAAAAAGAGTCAAATAGCAGTAATTATTTATCCGCCATAATCCAGTGTAAAAATACATCCATATCCCCTTTCCACACTGTATGCAACCAGTCCTTCCATAGAAACCCTCCCAAATAGAATACAACTATGCCGTCTTCGTCTCTTCCTTAGACTCCTCCTTGGACTCCTCTTTCGGTCCACCCTCATTCTCCAGCCACGAGCCAAACTTATCCAACCGCTCGCTCTCCTCGTCCGCTTCTCCCTCCGTCACGCTCGACAACAGAGCTGCCCGCTTCTCGTTCGTCTTCTTGAACTTCTCGCTCCCGTCCGCCACATAGGCTTCCACCCTCGTCCCCGCGAAGAAGCGGCCATCCATCATCTGAAGGAAACTGTTAGGCTGTAGACAGAGAATAGGAGGATGAAAGTAGAAGCAGTCTGTTGTAATTCGTAGGCATGCATACGAAATGTAGAAAGAAAGACATGAACTTACTTGAACACAAGCGACAGCTGCCTCAGGATCAGAGTACCTCACACTCGCCACGCCATCAGCCTCCTTGTCAAAGAGGATCACGTTGGTGACCTCGCCCAATTTCGAGCATTCATCCCGAATATCCTCCTTGATATCGAGGATGGCTGCGGGGTCCTCCTACACATGGTGTAAGCAAGAAAACGGAACAGGGTAACCGAACGGGGGAGTAATATCGTACCTCTAGCTCCTGTAAGGTAAACATATGCTTCAGAATCACAACCTTGCCCCATCGAGACATGTCCGGAGCAGCAGACGGTTCGTCATCATCCCAGTCCGTAAGTTTGCTGCAGTAATTAGTATCTGCCCCGTACCGACAAGGGAATGACCACCAACTTGTTCAACTTCTGAGTCTTCTTCATAATCTTCTTCTTATCCCGATTATTCGTCTTCGTCGGCGCTTCCTGCTGACTCTTAAACGAAAAATCCGCCGCCTGCACCCTCATCGTCCCATTCGGACCCTTCTCGCCAAGTCGAAACTCCGTATCATCAAGCATCTGTATCGCCAAATCCACGGATTCCTTCCGGAAATACACAACCAGCGCCTCGCCTTTGAAGTTTCCCTCTTCGTCCATATACATCTTTATGCGCGGGCGGCCGCGGTCGATTTCTTCGGAGATGACACCGCATTTGGAGAAGACGTCGTTGATTTCATCGAAGGAGACATCGAACGGGATGGATGTGACGTATACGGCAGTATTGACGCGAGCTTTCTTAGCTTTGGGGGGTTTGACGGTATCCTGTCAACGAAGACCGTCCATGCAATTAGTGGCAGAGCGCAATCAAGCTCAGAGATAATATAGACCACTCACCTCTTCGCCGTTGACGTATTGTTTCCGCTTTTTCCTCTGCTGTACCGCGGGCTCGTTCTCATCCACGCCTTGTACTTTGTATGCTTCTCGCTGTTGTTCTAATAAAGCGTCGTCTAGCTATAGTCGTCCAAAAAATGCGCACCAAAGCGTGAGTGCGTGCCATGTAATTAGAATCCATGTTCCGTATTTCATTTGTTTTCGAAATTCACTTTCTTCATTGTATGCGGGAAGTGGGAAGAGGGGGAGCAGCGAGAATAAAAATATATAACGAGATAAACCTCCAAACTAGCTCCCGCATACGTCACAGCGCGCAGTGCGTTTGTTGGTGTATGGGGAGGCAAAGCGGAGAGTAGTGAGAAGCATGAAGGCCTACCGAAGCAACCCATCTCTTCAGTGCAGCATCATATTCATATTCAGCACCATCCTCCGTCTCCAGAATATATTTGTTGTCAAGCTTCGAGAAGGAAATGCGCGGATCGGTGTCGAACTCGGATGGCGATCGGGGGAAGCTTGTCGAGCCTAGGTCATCGTCGGGGCTGCCGGAGGCCTCCATATTGGAGGTAGGATAAGCGGAGTTGTGATGAGTATAGTCGATGAATAAGAGTAGAGGTGATAGATATATGTTAAACGCTTGTTCAGAGTTGAATGCGCAAAGAGCTTCAACAAGTAGGTATTATTTGTTGTTGGAAGTGAATTCAAGCCAAGCCTGTTGATAGTTCAAGCTTGGCGTTCGTTATCAAAAGCTTATCGGCACCTGCATATCATTCATCCCTTCTTTCAACGCCAACTCCCTTCTTTGACACTCTCATATCAAATACAGAGCAGACCCAAAAATCGCATAGGCAAAGGGTGATATGCTTTTTACAAGCCCTCAATAAGGTGATTCAATCGCTACAACAACGGTCACGAAGAAATGTTTCATGAAAACATTTCTCTCGATGCTAGGGACATTGACAGGAAAACTTCTTCTACTCGAGGAGATCTGTTTCATGAGAACATACAAAGTAGAGGGTATCGAATTAACTATTAACTAAAATACGGAGTACAGCAAGCTATCAAAGTTGGAAGGGCGGCTAATAAAAAGAACCTATCACAGGAAATTCGATACAGAGGCCTCATGGACAGGACAAAAAACACATCATGCAACCCGCGAAAATAACTCTTGCATCCATAACATTATATGACTTACACACTTTAAGACTTTGCTTCGCTGACACCCACCGCAAGTGACTTATCCTTGTCTTCAGGTTGGTCAGATGGCTGTTCCGCAGAAGACTGTCCGACTGACTGCTTGGAGCCGCTTTCTATTCCTTGATCAACCCTGTTGACGACGTCGCGGATAACTTCAACATAGTCATACTAGATAAGACTGTCAGCAAGACATTCTCGGACAAGAGTTTGGGAGAAAAAGTTGCTGGACATACAGCAAATTCACCCATCTCGGCATCATCAATACCCATGATTTCCGCCTCCTCAGTCACTCGCAAGCTCAGACCAGGGATATAATTCATGACAAAGAGGATAAGGTAGGTCCCACCAAAAGCGTATGCGAAACCCGCAACCGAATCGGCAAGTTGATAGGCGAGCTGGATATAATTCTGGTTTACCCATCCACCATCGATCTCCGTTGCGCCATCAAGACGAGCAATGTATTTCCTGTGGTGGGAGTGTCAGCATACAAACGCCAAAAGGGAGCAGTATACTCACGAGGCAAACAGCCCGGTCAAGATGTTCCCAACGAAACCTCCAATCCCGTGAATGGCGAAGACGTCCATAGAATCGTCTATCCGCAACACATTTTTCAGCTTCGTCGCGTAGTTACAGGACACTGCGCCGACGACGCCGAATATAAAGGCTGCCCATGGCGGCACAAAGCCGGATCCGGGAGTGATGGCCACTAGACCAGAAATAACTCCCGAGCAGAAACCCACAACGGACCATTTTCTTTCAAGTCTATAGTCAAGAAGACACCAGACTACTCCACCCGTTCCAGCTGCAATATTAGTCACCACAGCCGCCATAACGGCACGCAAGTTTGCACTGAGAGCGGACCCTGCATTAAAGCCAAACCATCCAACCCATAGGAAGACGGTACCAATAATTATCTGGGTGGCGTTGTGGGGTCGATAATTCACTTCCCGGGTGCCGTATCCTCGACGCTTACCCAGCATGAGAGCGTATGCCAAAGAGGCCGAACCAGAGGCGATGTGAACTGGAGTACCGCCTGCAAAATCGAGACCACCCATGTTGAACACCCATCCCGCTGGGTTCCATGTCCAGCAGGCTATCGGGTCGTATATGATAGTCGACCAAACAAACATAAATATCAGACAAGGCCCTATCCGTCCACGCTCTGCAATGGCGCCAATACCGAGGGCAACGCTGTTGCTCTGTTAATCGCCTTTACGTTGCATTAGGACCAGGTCAGCACTCACGTTATGGCGGCAAACATGCCTTGGAAAATCGCAAATAGAAGGTCGGGCACCGCATCGCCTCCAACAGATGGGGCAGCAAGTACTCCTTTGAACCCGAGGTTCTGCAGGTCCCCAATGAACTTCCCAGCCGTGTGGGAGAAGGTCAAGGAGTAACCCCAGAAGAACCATTGGAACGAAATGACGCCGGCCGACATCATCGTTATCCAAAGCATTGATAAAGCTGACTTCCTTCGGGTAAGGCCAGCATAGAACAATCTAGTTGTATATCGTCAGTTGTCGTTCAACTTGAGAGGAGAGGATACCGCATACCCAACGCCAGGGATCATCAGCAATACCAGTGCTGTTGACACTATCATCCAAGAAATATTTCCAGCCTGCAGTTGAAAGAATAAGGTCTGTTAGTCAATGACTCTGGTACCTATCTAGAAGACGCTTGAACTAACATTGTAGTAGACATTAAGGTCGTGTGTCATAGGATCGCCTCCATTCGCGTCGGTCTCATTGTATGGGACCAGGACGGTATAGTTGAGGCCGTTGAGGTCTGGTGAATCCGCCATTGTGGCCCGACTCCACTAGGAGCAATGGCTCGAGCGATGATTCTGTACAACTATCGAGAACTGTATAAAGCCCAGCTGATATTCGGACAAAAACTTCTTGTGTGATGGAAGGAGGTCAATAAAAGGTGGATAATCTCCAGGGTCATGGGAGTACAGAGTAGTACACTCTACAGGAGGACGAGAGGGTCTAAATATAAACTAATTCGCCGGGTTGGTGGTCACACTGCTATCTACACATACGACTGACTCATCTACATCGGCAGGATAAGGGAAGTCAAACCCACCCCTTCCTCAGAATACTAGGAAGAAACGTCACTCCAGAGACTGTACGGGAGTAAGGAAATGCAATCCTGGAATGGAGGGGGGTGGTTCCACCTCCCACGTTTTCTGAGCTAAAGTTTGGATAGACTGATAGAAAAAAAGACAAGTCGATACTGATAGGAGCTAGACTGGCCTATTATTTCATCCGGCTATGTTTAGCATGACGAGCTGTCATATCTCGCGTGTTGGGGAGTTCTAGATTCTGCAAGCTCCATGTTCCACTTGATAGGTTGAGATCTAGTTATCACCGCGTCGAGGGCCGTATGGGAGAGATAAGACAAGGAAAGGTGTTTATCACGCGGCGCGGACCAATGGGATGCTTATCTCGGCTGGCTTGGCAGTCCTATGGGGGAGATAAGATGCTTCCTTTTGTTCCATGCGCACGCGAGTGACACACCTGTTCTAGTTATCAGTGTTTAGAGGAATGGCAATGATAAGAGGTCATCGGGAGATAATTATCTTGACCCCTCTTGGGATGATATATATATCTGTCTTGGCTTCCCGACATCACCATTTTATCTGCATTTTTTTCAAGACGAGCTCTCTAGGATGATATACGGACGACGTCTATTTCCCTCCGACCTTTTCCCATCATAGCACGACCCTCTCCCCAGGAACACGAAAGAAGTCTAAACAAAGCTTCCTCAAACAATCTATGTCCCAAGTCCGTAGCTGAACAAGAATCCTCTATTCTAATCCCTTCCATCCGTCTTTGACGGGAAGAATAAACTTCCCAATTCCCTATCTCCAGCCGATTGCGCACACCAGATCTAAACTCCAAGGTAAGTACGCCTGTTGTACGAACGTTGATAAAGAAAACGAGATGTCGTGAAGATAAGGTCAACCAATAGGCAAATTCCTGACTATCTCACCCAATCAAATTGGCAAATTGGCGACTGTGGGGAATGTGCTCTGATTGGTTTGATAAGCTCCTCTATCGGATAAACGTAAATCCTCTCAAATGTCAGGTGACTTGATCGTAAACCTGCCCAGGTGGAATTGAATGAACGTCTTGATGATGATGAGATTGAATGAAAGGTGAAATCAATACTGATGGACTTGCTCCGAAAGAAAGTAGGTAAGCTATTAGCCACGCACACTTTATATGAGCCGCATCATACCCAGTCGAGGGACGATTTAAGTCTTCAATAGAAGCCATAGCAGACATGAGACGATGCCGCTCAATCCATTCAGGCTTTCTCTTTTTGGTCTTGGGGAAGCAGCTAACACTTATTTCCCTATGCGTTAGAATGTCTAGCGATTTATATGATAAGTGTACTCTTTATTTTTACAGAAAGAGCAGGGGGTTCCGCTTTTGGGCGAAGATGGATTTTATGAAAGAAGAACGTGATTTCTTTCAACACGCAATCTTTCTTTTCACTTTCTTCTTCAAGCTACTATGTAGTCAATCTCAGGCATCCATTTTCCTTTCAACCGGCATGGTATCACATCATAGCAAGTCAAGCATTAGAGAGATTTCAGTGCAAGCTCCAGCGCAAAGAGACCACCTCGAAGTTCCTGGTGCGATTTTGGCGAACCATCGCAATCTTCGGCCCAGTAACAAAGCGCCGAAGAAAAGGTTCCGTCTCCCTTCTTCTTGACAAGCAGCACTGCTGGGAAGGGGGTATGTTCTCCTTATCCCTGTCATATGCCCTATATTACTTTGAGGTCTAACTCCCTAAAATGCTCTCACGGAAACGGAACCGGTCGGGGGAAGATGAACCTGCATCCCATAATCTCGTCAAACATCGGCGGAAGCAACAGCCAGAGTGTTTTGCGGAGGATACAGTCGATGAGACCACTGGCCAGAAGGTAGCAAACGGCGTGGACGAGAACGAAGTGAGCCCGGTTCACTATTGGGTTCAAAAGGGGCATTGGCCCCGAAAATATTTTCAGAATCAAAACGACGTTATTAATTCTCGGTATGCAAGAAGGAGACTGGTTCTTTCGCCGCAAGAAACAACAATCGGCACTCCAAGTGATCAAATGTCAAGGGATGAGAAGAATGCGCCCTATAGAACCCCAGACTACGAAAAGGAGCTCGAAACTAAAGGTAGTTTTATGACGGAATCCACAGTCGGGATTACCAGAGAAAGCAAATCTCTCGTCGAGACCTTGCTCAGTACGGATCAGTCCATTCACAATGAATCATTATTCCGAGATGACTTATTCGATAAAACTTGCGAAAATCTAGCAAGCAGAAACGAAATTAGGGTAATGATGGATATCATGCGACTAATTGTTCCTTCTGCGGAGATTCTAGACGCTTACGGTATCCCTGGTCTAAATTGCTTGGTTGAAAGTAATAATCAAGGCTGGAACAACTCCATCCCTTTCTGCGGTCCTCGCCCACAGCCAGATTATTCTGTGGGATTCGACCAATCCGCATTCACAGGTGAACAACTTGAAAGACTTGAGCCCTTTATAGGCGATTGGCGAGATATTTCTTCCTTCATGGCCACAAGTGATATGCATTTTCCATTCTTAACCTGTGAGGTGAAATCCAATGGGGTTCCACTTGATATCGCGAATCGACAGAATGCTCACAGCATGACCCTTGCAGTGAGAGGTGTCGTTGAGCTCTATCGACGTGTCGGGCGCGAAAGAGAACTTCATCGAGAAATCCTTGCCTTTTCAATCTCACATGATTCCCGCGAAGTCCAAATATACGGACATTATGCTCTCATCGAAGGAGCCAAGACCTTCTATTATCGTCATCCGATTTGTTCTTTGCTCATCGCATATCTCGACGGGAAAGATAAATGGACGGCGTATAAGTTCGTAAGAAACGTCTACGAAACATTCATGCCAACCCATTTGAAAAGGATCCGTGAGGCAATTGATCAGTTACCCTCTCCTGCTTCCGGAGTCTCACAACCCCCACAGCAGCCCAACGCCGAAGTCGTACCTGAAGCCGAATCCAACGCCAAATTCCTTCCCCCGTCCTGGGTAGACGAAGACGATAGCCAATCGAGCCTGTCAAGCCTCTCGGAGTCAGAGTATTGACGTTCACACTACCTTCATCATCTCTTCCGGAAACGTGCTTCAAGTACAATTAAACCCATTGCGCACGTTTAGGACTCAAGTGCTGGATGACCGGTCAAACTTTACGAATAGAGATGAAAGCTTCACGAGGCTTGGGGACTCGGGAAACGCTATCGCACAAGGTGGAAATATGGTTGAAGATCATCTCGCCGTCAAGGAGATGGAGGGCCAAAATCCATGGCGGGCGAAGGCGTGGAAACCCGACGGAAAACGAAACCGACTTTTCAATACAAATTGTTGCGCCATTCTCCGCCTCGGCCTTAAAGGCCGTCACAGTTCTCGCTTTTCGAGCCTTTCTCTTCGAATGAAGATTCGCAACTGATCTCGCTGATATTGTATTCGAAATATCTAATGGTTCTTCTTCATTGACTAGAATCGATCTTAGTTGAGAGAATATCTGGATTGAGCAGAATGTGTAGAAAGTTAAAAGTTTCGAATAAGTCTCTTAAGCAATTTATCTGATCTTTAATTTAACAAGCTGTCTCGAGCTTTTTACATGTGTCGCGTGATTTGATTTTATCTTCATATCGAAGTGTCTCTCGGAGTTTTTTTTTTCATAAGCTAGATAATCAACTTTTAAATCGACTCTTTAATCAGCCCAGAACTGTCTAATCAGTCTCTAATCAACAATATATATCTTTTAATTATATTATTTAGATTTTAGAACGAGTACTATAAAAAAAATTTAGCTAAATACTAGAGAATATACCATTAGTTAAAGGCTAAAATATTTCCAATTTCCAAACAGGTATCCTCCTACAGTCTTGAGATTATTTATTCCACTCTTGATAGTTAGGGCCAGTGTAGTTATACTAATATAATGTTTTCCAACCGCAAGCCTTCTTCATAGGAAGCATGGCGTTCTGCCTCGATTCGATCAGTCACTACCCTCATCTCCTCGACTAGTTCAATTTGCGGAAATCCAGGGGAGCCGACGAGCCTCGTGAGGTTCGCCTCATCCCGCTGCGGAAACATCTCCTGCAGCGACAGAGGTTCAAACTCACAGCCCAATCCCCCACAGGCTTCGTGATTGAGTATAGCACAGACATCAAGACTCCAAGAGTTGAAAGCACCCACGCGCCGAAATACTAGCCAGCTAGAATCATCAACGCCACGCCCAAAAACTGGCGTGATAACCAGCCCGTCCAAGTATGGCATGTTCAAATGGCTAGTGTTTAAGAGTAGAGGCAGGATATACCACTCTTGAACTTCATTTGCCGGATCTGTGTCCCAAAATAGTCTGGTCATCTCTCCCGGGCTCCTCTCAGTGCCAGGGAGGTTGAAAGACTGTTTTTCAGCAGTACTTGGTCCTTGGCCGCCAAATGTCATTCCCCGGAAAAATGCTTCCCGCTTCATGGAGCCACCCGTCATTTCGCCAGTCGGCTGTTCTGGATCAACAAGGTCTATAACAAGGTCCACGATCCTACCGACTGCCTTTCCAAACGTACCCTTCGAGGCCTCAACAGGACCCTCAATAGACAACCAAGACCAGGTTGGCGCACGCCACGCTTTTGGTCGCAAAGTAGACTCCGGGTGCTTGACGATCCACATCAGCTGATGCTCCAGGTCAACGTTCCAGAAGCCTGCAATGTAGGCGTAATCGAGTCGTGAGTTGACTACGGAGGCAGCACTGGCGAAAGCCACGACCCTATCCGACTCATAGGTCAGGTTCAGCGACATGTACTTTGTAAAGATACTATCCCAGCTGGTAAACGAACCACCAAGTGGACCTGATGGCGGCATCCCAGTCATGCTAAAGTCTTGTTTCACCTTCGTCCGTAGACCCCAAAGATGGCGAAAGGTAGCTTACGAGGAAATGCCTCGCATGCAGAATCGAAGCAGCACTCCCAGAATAGCTGGTTTTTGCCAAAATGGAGAACGCGCCGGGAGAGGAGTCTCTCCTGTATGCTATATTATTACCTGATATGCCTTTCATAGTCATCCTCGTCGCCGCGTCGACTCACCTGGAAAACCCATGCTCTTGTATTCAGGGGGGCATTCTCTACATCTTGTTGCCAGAGTTCGTGGTCAACGACACACACTTCGGTTTCGCCAGCTCCGCCATCGCCGTCGACATGACGGACAATTGCCCGCGGCAGCACACAGACGGACAGATTTCTCTGGCGAAACAACCTAGAATCCGAGTTGAGCCCACTCGTGGCGGCAATGGTTAATTCCGAGTTCCCGTACACCAATCCCATCCGCGTGGCTTCACGATGCCAGTCGTCCTTGGAGTCCTGGATTATACAGAGGGAGTCGATCTATAGATAGTCGATGTGGAACCAGCGGCATACCTCAATTGCATCTCTGAATGTTTTGGGAAGCCGTTGCACTGAAAATGGGGACCGGAGCTCCTCGTACGAAGAGGGTTTGAGGATAAACGATTGGCTCATGCCCCAGCAATAGCTCAAGGTGGCGTACTGCAGCGACCTGATCAAGGTATCAGTCTCAATAACTCGTACAGACGGCTCAATATCCCCTCTGTTCCGAAGATCTACCAAGCGGGTTGGGTAGAACCTTTCCACAGGGAGAGAATTGCACTGAGGGTGCCTGGTTCTGCATTCTGCAAGCCAGGCCTTTGCTTGCCTCTGGAACAACGATGAGCGCGTGCTATCACCAAAAGCTCTTGTTGCCGTGGCGCGCAGGCCCCCTTCGATATCTACAAGCAGCATCAACAGATTTACTAAGGGTATAAGTACAAACTATGAGTCACGCACCTCTGAGAGGAATCAAACGTATACCATCCGTGCCGCAAGAGCGCCGTGTTACAATAGACTGCGGCCCTTGAAGGACCGTCTGCGGCAAATCGTACCCTAGTACCCGCCGAGTCTCTACTATCGACGACACTAATTCTCCCGGCACGTGAAGCTCCTTCATGTCCGGGTCCGTTTTCCTGCAAAACAGCGCACAGAGCGGGCATAATGTGAGAGTGCTCTCCCGCGGTAGAATTATGTCCGTTGCAGGAGAGTTTCCGTCCGGCGCTTCTGCCAGTTTGAAACACAAACTGCAGTTGCTGGGTTTTCTGTCGCTTGCAGCAAAAGTTGAGTTTGCCTGCGACATGACACACCGCGCTGCCTTGCGGAAATGATGAAGTCTCTTCAATTTCGCCTGCCTAGTCTCGTACCTGGCTGAGGCCTGTGAGCCTGGGGTGCCGTGTATTTTTGTCAAATTTCTCCACAAAGATGCCATGAGACTCGGTGTTACGTGAAAGTGTAGCCAAGTGTGCAGAAATCGTGGCCTTAGGCTTTGACCCCTGATATAGCCTAGGGCAGTCTTTACAGTTACGAGTCAGCTAGGTGGTTCAATTCAATTGAATCTCGCTGCCAGTGGAATCAACCCCGCAGCCAGCTAGATGACTAAATGGTTTATTCAATGAATATGACTGCTAGTGAAATCTATCTAAATAATCTATCTATCATTCAGTTCTATAATTAAATCTAGCTGCTAGTGAAAGAATAAGAGAGGATCAATCTCAATTTCACCCAAATCATAAATATCATGTGCAAAATTAAAGGGATTAAGATTGGCACTTCCTAAATAAATACTGGGGGTTTGCGGCCTTCAAACGCTAGCATTGTGAAGAGAATATATAGTGCATGAAGCTTTTAACCCTAGGGTATAGGTTATAGTGAGTTACATTCTAGAGAGCCGTCGTAATGCCTTCCAACCTAAAATTAACAGGGCCAGCATCGTGGGTTGAGTACATGCATTATACAAGTCAAAAAACTTCCATTGTTTAAATAACCCAGTTCGTCGATTCAAAGTCATTGTATAATCTGCAATCCATATCGCAAAGATCGCGAAGAACGCAGCATACAATGCCATTGCAAGGGTTATTGGTCCTAGGAGTTGGTGTTGAAAAGACACCCTTCTCGGGACGAGAACGCAAGTTATAAGGATGAAACTCATCCACAGAGGTGGAACAACTAGGTGAAAGACACAGAATCTAGGTGTGAGGAACACTCCCGTTAATGGCAATTCCCTTTATAAGTTGAGGCTTGGTTTCCCTAACTCACATGTCGCAAGATTCGCCGAGGCGTCTAGCTCCACGATATTGAACTACTTGAAGGATAAGGTGGACCGTGGACATTAACCCCAGAAAAACTAAATTGCCTATCATGGTTGTTGGCTTCAGCTTTGTACTCCAGAAGATGAGAGCAGGATTCAAATTTGCTGTGCTCGTTTGAGTTGTCTTTTGAGTTGCCTTCGCAGGATTCTGTTAGCAACACGACACTCGTCTGTGCTCTCGAGAGGTTCCTTACTAATATAGGATTATCTACGTGTTCCCGTTCCTGGTCTCTTCTTTCTTCCACACTGTAATCAGGGGATTGCTGTACTTGATAGAGTCTCGCCAGTTGACCTCCTGAAGGATCTGTTGAATCCGGGCCCTCACTATCGATTGGGACATGGTCTTGATCGACGACTTTCAACACAGGCTCATATGCCAGTGGCAATTTGATCGCGGGATAGAATGTGTAGTACAGCCACCCCGCGTTCATTGACAATTGCCCAATGCTGGTGCACCCGAAAATAACCAGGGGAAACATTGCCCCCGCTATCCTCGAGAGGAAGTCAGGTCGATCAACCATCGCCATATACGCCCACGCAGCATGGAACAAGAATGATACAGCCCCCATTGTGGGTGTGACCCATTTTGGTAGAACCCACGCCTTTGGGATCCATATATCTGAGTAGAGAAAGTATGGGAACCAGTCTACAATGCTGAGTAGCAAGCTCCCACACGCCAATGCGACCTGTCGATGTCGCCCCTCCTCTGTGGCATACTTGAAGCCGCTGCTGAATGCAAGATAAATAACGACAAGTGCGATGCGCAAAAGATATACCTTCCAAACAAGTGATGAAATTGCCGGGAATAGCGTATCTGGCCTCCTCAGCCAGCTGAGCTTGGCGAGACAAATGGCGAGAAAGCAGCCCATGGGGGAAGCTTCACCTCTCCAGAAGGGAAACCGCATAGCTGTCGTCAAAACAGTGCGAACACTGCAGTCTTCGGCCGCGTTCAGCTGTCCGTGGTGGTCAATTTTATCGGACACCTGCTTACTGGCGGTTACGAGACCTTCAGGCAGGTTTGCGCAAACCCAGCCTCGATCACTTTGAGTGGAGGCCTAACTAAAGCAGTGCTTAGTAATCAATGGGAATACATGTAAGGCTGAGGGAGCCTGACGACGCCATATCTCCTTGTCAACCCGAAACCCTTCTTGACTCTAAAGAGCCTTGAAGTAATTATCACCATTGATACTGATGTCGTTGTCAACGGAAGATGAGCCAGGGGAGTCTGGGTATCCCATGAACTTCATGAGGCCCCAGAGATTTGGGAACTTTTGCAACACGTGTAGTAACTTCGACCTCCATAGCTTCGGTAAAGACCCTTTCGGCCTTCGAGGATACAAGTACTGTGATGCAGAAGAAGCCGCTTCCAGAGGCTGCCCATTTTGCTCTATCTTGGTCTGTGCGTTCAAAGACAAGCTGCGCAGCTCCCCGCGTTCGCTTTCAACGGGTTGGGAAAAGCACTGGTGGATTCATCTTAGTCTGAGCGCGACGGGTGGCCCGGCGCCTCAAGATAGGGCTCGGGATATACGCAATGCGGGCAACTCTAGCTTTTCAGAACTACACTTATCCAACTACTGACTTCCGGATGTCGACGCTCCCTCCAGGGACCTTTCCATCCCTAGACTTTCACATTTCTGCAGATCCCGGTAAGTGCAGTTGACTATTCGAGATCTGGAGGGTCAGTGGCACTAATTTGGACACTTAATTGCTCCCAGACAGTCAAGCAGCTAGAAGTGGTGATATCCGGGGAAGATATAAGGGGGAAGTTTCCCTATCCGAAGCCTCTATAGAGATGATCCATAACTGGCTGCAGATCTGTCTGTCACATCCCAAGTGCTGCCAGACAATGTCAGGAGAACGGAGCATCAATGCTAGGAAAGCACCTTTGCCGGCAAGGTGCGTGGAAGTACTGACGAGAGGGTGCCGGATTAAGGAAACAGGCTCCAAAATAGGGGCGTACATCACTCTTTCACACCGTTGGACGTCAGAGACGGCACTTTGCTGCACGACTGCCGAAAATATTGATAGCAGGAGACAGATACATGGCAACTGGTGGCAAGATCTCCCAAAGACGTTTCTTGACGTAGTGGAACTTGCTCGCCAGCTCTATGTCGAGTATGTCTGGATTGACTCCTTGTGCATCATCCAGAGCGGAGATGAAGGCGTTGATTGGCGTCGAGAGTCTATTAAAATGGCAGATTACTACCAGTACTCCCTGTTCACAATTGCTGCCACTTCTGGATCGATGGACCTCGGGCTGGTTCCGCCAAAGATAATTTCGCCACCCCGTATTGCACGTCTTCCGTATCGAGACAGCAAGGGTTCCCGTCATGGTTACTTCTACGCCTACTCCTATAACTGGGAAGTAGACAAGCAGTATCTATCATTCGTACAAGATAGCGAACTCCTATCGCGGGGATGGGTCTTTCAGGAATGGCTCCTCAGTCGGCGAATAGTGTATTTTACACCGGCAGGGATCTTTTGGGAGTGTGACGAAAAGCCACCGTGCAATGACCGCGGCGAAATATCTCAAACTCGGTCCGAAGATGATAAGCTGGCGGATGTCCAGCCTTCAGCGAAGCATTCCTTCGTTTTAGAAGCTGCCGCAATTAACCCTCTGTGGTATCGAATCGTCGAGGCATACTCAACTCTGTCGCTGACCAAGCCTGACACGGACCGTATCGTGGCCCTCGCCGGTATTGCTAAGGAATTTAGAGAGGCATTAATGAGAAAAGCGCCTGGAAAAGGCGTCGTCGCTGCTACAGTACCGTCTGGCCTGGAATCTGTCTCGGGGCTTTGGCTGCCCGATCTTCACCGTGGGCTGCTTTGGGAGTGTAAATCATCCGAGTGCAAACTTCAACGGATTCCCAATTTCCCTACCTGGTCTTGGACGTTCATTCCATGTGCCGTAGAGTGGGACGATGGGCAAGGTGCTCGCATCGAGCCTAAAGCCAAATTGATCGCAGTGGCTACCTCCGAAGACGACGTCTTCTCGGTCAACTCTTTGCAGCCGATTGAGGGCTCCAAACCGTCACCTCCAAAGGTGTTCGATGTCGATAACCGGTTTGCGTTCCTGTACATGAGAGGAACGACCCTGCAGGTCTTAGTACGGGACCGATTTAATAACGAACGTGATCTCGAGATTACCTCCGCGGCATCTGGTCATGCCGGGAAATCAGACAAGACTGCCTGGAGAACTGTTTCCTCGAGTCTCTTGCCGACGGAAGTCGCTGGCTGGGCGTCGTTTGATTACCAAGACGATTCCTTATTCCAAGACGGGTGCACGTTGTGCGCCTTCCATATTTCCACAGCCTTGAAAGTCCCTGGTGGCTATGGCCTTGGCTATCTTACTCCTTGGCATAATGTATTCAACGTGCTCTTTGTAAGGCATATAAACGGCCAAAAGTACGAGCGGCTAGGCGTCGGAAGGCTCTTTGGAAAGGAAATTGAGAAGCAATTTGGTATGGCGAAGACTCACTTTGTTGAGCTGATATGACCCTTTGCTATTTCATTTGGATAAGGCCAAAAACGCTCCACGAGCAGAATGAATGACCCTGAGAACAATCAAGACGATTAAGTTATCGCTAACCAGAACACTCATTTCGGTATGTAAATACCCTCCAACCCCCTGTTTCCACGATTTGCGTTAGTTCGTAACGACAATCCACCTTCAATTGAAGAGCATTGACCAAAAGAAGCTACATCATTCTCAGCCATTCCTTCAAAATGCGGTGCCTTCTCTTCGATGGCAGAATCCGCCGGGAAGGATCTTGCTCTTCCCGGTTCAACACGCCACCGAGAACCAATATATATAGAGACGCCTAACCCAGTACACCTGGGAGCGAAACCGGTTTCCTCTTACCTCCTCTCAGGAATTTTGTGAGTATGGACTAGTAGTGTGGTACTTTACCACTCACCAGCTCTTGTTCTATAGACCTAATCACATTATACTGAAAAAGTGCGAACTCAGCACTATTATAACCCCCTCTGCCGACCTTACGTCGAGCAACAGGATAAGCAAGGTACCACCACAGCCCGTTCCTCCGCGACGGTCATTCCCCGTGTATAAGTTTCACGCCAGTCGTCATGTACCTAAGCCGTTTTCAGCAATACAGCTTCACCGCCGACATGATTCTAGCCATCCCCAACTTCATGACAGACAACAGGCGCACCATAAACCTTCTATTGATATAGCTCAGCCACCAGAATGGCTCTGCTCCCCGTACCTTACCTTACTTGCATAAAATCCTCCGTTACTCAGACAGATGACACCTTAGTATGAATCGTCCCCTGGTATGATTCCGTGATATTATTGTTGTACCATGGGGTTTGTATGAATAATACCTTGCCTAAGGGAAGCTGCTGGATACCGTGCGACTAATTGTTCCTTCTGTGGAGATTCTAGATACTTATAGTATCCCTGGTCTAAATCGGGAGTGAAGAGGCGTTAGTTCCTGCGCCGATGACGAGCGTTGTCATCAAGAGCTCACCTTCGAAAGATGAGTACTTTAAGGCATTTCAATCGATTTTCAACTTCGTTAGCGAGTGTTAGCGGGGCTGAGGGTATAAGTAAATGAGTAGTTTTCTAATGATGCGTTGTCTTTCTGCACCTCGAAGACGGCTTAACAGTAACCGGTCAGGCAAAGATGACCGAATAATGCAACTCAGTTGCACAATGATTAAATAAGTATAGTGAGCTAAGTTATGTACTTTTATCAAGCAGCCGCAACAGTAGCCCCTGCCAATGAGAGAGCAATCCAGACAGCCGTGAGAACCCCAAGCTTTGGGGGACAGAACCTAAGTCCGGTTAGCTAATATGGCCAAGTACATGTGCATGAATACGTACTCTTCCGAACTAAGACCGATAAATCCACCCCAAAACAGCCACTGCGCAGTCCAAAGAAGGAGCATGCTTATGACCGTGGTCGCATACAGTTTTGCAGATGCTTTCCGGAAAACCGAGTTATTTTGGGCTTTAACAGAGAAAGTGCCATACACCATGCAATCTCCTCTCTCGCTCCTCGTCAACGGTGTTCGTTCTGAGCCCCTACTCTTGTCCATCCAGGAATGTGCGAATTTCTCCCTTAATCTCGTGCAACGTTCATTCAACGGGGCCATCAGCTCCTCCGCAATGCTCGATGTTGTCTGCATGCCTCTCTGCCACTTTGGTAAATAGAGGCTACCAGGTCCAGTCGACCTATTCATCCTACGTGTAGCCCGCATTAACTGAACGAGTGCCAGACCAAAGCTAATAAGCCACATGAGTGCTCCAGCATACATGATTTTTGCCGGTCCTCCTCTCTCCGCTCCCTCCAGACCTCCAAGGTAGAAGTCGTGTTCTCGACCGTACTCGACTGTCATAACCATGTAATATGATGATAAAAGCTGAAGGATCATTTCCGCAAATAAAGAAGACGCGGCCGCGGAGAGATTCATCGCTTCGAAGGGTTGTACACCAACCAGAAAAACCGTTAACCAAGCAAGCCGAGGCATTGAACACCAAAGGAGTATCAATTGGATAACGGGAACGTCCTCATAACCAGGGGTTTTCTGAGCAAGAAACGCATTGAACCAGTTTGCAAGGAGTTGAAGAGCGACGATCAAAGTTCCCTTGTAAAACCAGTCCCACCGGTGCGAGTGCCATAGAAAGCCGCGTGCGATTCGTTGCATGCTTGTCCTCTGGCTGAGAAATGCGGCAAGGAAAGTAGCTATATTAACTAGAGCAAAGCTTCCGAGCTTCCAGTCATTCGAGGCACATGTTTCCGTTGCGCTGGTAGATCCCGAAGGGTTGATATAGGAGATGTTTGAAGCGTTGGATGGTTTGACAGTCCATCGCCATGGAATCATGTCGAGAGGGGTAGGGGCGGTTAATTGACGCCAATTATCCGGCAGACCGTGCCAGTCCGGTACATTGCCACAGAGATCGTGGAGCCACTTTATATAGTCTATTCGGGCCTCGAATATCTGGCACGAACCTCCGCAGGAATCGTAACTGATGTCGCGGCAGAAGCAAGCTCTGTCAACCGCGCGCTTGACTTTGCAGTAGTCACTTGAGTCGAGCTCACAAGCATCGGTTGCACACTGATCAGTAAGCTCGATCACCTGCTTCGGCATATCCGCGACACACGTGGGCCAGTGCCAGTCTTCGATGGGGATGTACGCGAATTCTGTGGTTTTGAGGTTGTCCGTCCAGTTATCAGGTAAGGACGTCGACCCGCAGGTGGCATTAATCCATAGCCGCTCCTTGGTCAAATCTATCTGCCCTGACGCCCAACAGGGTTCCTCTTTCGGATCTATAGTGAAGGCGCTGCAGAAGCATTCTTTATCAAAATAGTCGCCATATCCGATGCTACGCCGGGTGAGATCGTAACCAACGGTTTCAAAATCCAGAGCGATCATGGACCGTAGGGATTCACTATATTCCCAAGGACGAGCGGCATTTCCGGTATGTTGGGTAGTGCTTGTGAAACTACAGGAGGCCATTACATGTTGAAATGGTTCCATGGATAGAGTAGAAACCGAGCCGATTAGGCATGTTGGCGCATTGTAAGTCACGTCAACGGGCGCGTAGCCTTCAGCTAGGGAGGCCGGGGAGAGATTTTGTAGCCCGTTCGCGTCGCCGACATCAACAAGCCAGGTTCGACCGGTGATTTTACGAACCCATAGATACAACTGCGCTTTGGCGAGTACTGATCTACTACAGTATGGGAGATAACCTTCGATAACATCGGCGGAAAACTCAATGCTGAGACAGCTGAGCTCGGTCAGCCATTGGTGGTGGGTGCAGATAATTCCAAAGTGCGAGGTGCATCGTTTGCTGGTACATTTCGTCATGGAACTCAGCCATGTGGAATGATCCTGCTGAGCGATACACTGCGGCATAGGAACCAAGTCTTCAGGGTTGACCCAGCCATTGTAATTGTTTTGGGGGGTCAAGGTAGGGCCCTCCCCATTAGAACGAACGGTGGTGGTATGCAGCGCTTCTGTAGTAACAACGTTGGCGTCAAACATGATGGAGTTATTGGGAGGGAAGTACCTATCGCAGCTACCCCGTAAACCCGGGCCATCAACAGCACGAGATACGTTCCAGATATTTTCATCTTGCCGATGATATCAAGGCGCCTTGCGCTTGAAAGTGGTGTGAAAATGATAGTCGCTGGGGCCTTTTTTGGCCGAGTTGAGCAACAATGCTTCTCCAGAGTGGGGTTGCGGCAGCCTTGTTAGCGGGTTATCCGTTATCCACGGAAACTTATTATTGGCGCGCGCATGCAACATGAGTCGAACAGATGAACATCTTAAATTCTGTCTTGTCTGTCGAGATACTTGCAAGTATTTGATACTCACATCACATCTTTATCAAGTCACGTCCTAGCCTAACTCTCTCGGAAGATATAATAAGACTGACTTCTCTCATCCGGCTCTTTCCAATCTTATCTTTATTTGCAAGCAATCTAACGTGCAGCAGGTATACATACCTAGAAAAGGAGAAGGAGATTATCCCTCGTCAAGCTGTGAGATCTACTCTTAAACCTTGACTACGAGATGTATACGAAATACGAAATACGATAGATGCATGAAGACTGGACTCGGATTATTATTTTGCTTGATCACTCTCTACAAATAGTACTTTCGATATTAGCTCATCTCTCAACTCATTTTTTAGACCTCCGCCTTTCCAGGAAATTGCATCATGGCGCGCATGCGATTATACTCTCGCTGCGTAATCGGTTCATATTTCGATGGGTTATCGGGACCCGCGCAGACGGGCAGGCATTCGATCACTTCGTCCGGATCTGGGCCAAGGAAGTACGGAATCGAGTAGCGGTCGCGGGTCATGCGATTGGGACCTTCGAAACGGTCGGATAAAGGGGGGAGGGTGACGCGGTGGGACGTGGATCTGAGTTGATCTTTTTTTTGGGAGTTTTAGGTTAGATTGGCAATAAACAGCATGTATGGGTTGGGTGGGGAGGGCGGTCATACCGTTACTCCATCGCTGGAGCATATCACCGACATTCATGACAATTGCATTCTTTACAGGCTCGGCGGGGATAAATTTGCCTGGGGAGTGAATATCCTCGATCTCCAGACCACCGCAATCATCTTGGAATAGCATCGTGATCGAGCTCCAATCCGTATGTGCCGGCATGCGGGCCGTGAGATTGCTCTCCAGCGCTTCCGCCGGGACAGGGGGGTAGTGAAGAAGTCGAAGCTGGTTGTTTTGGCCCCCGTGGAGTTTGATAAGGTGGTCTTCATCTTCGAGACCGATCCCTAACGCGATAGCTCTCAGGATGTCCCCCGCTACATCGAAGCATTCTAAGTAGAATTTCGTCATGAACATACGGAATCCCGGGAGGGTCTCTTCGGGGATCCAGACGTTTGGTTGCTCTGTATCAAGCTCGCCTCCCATGTCATAGCTTTCCTATTATCCAGACAAAAAAGTAGATATCAGTCAGTAATTTTGTGACTTGTCAATGAACGAACCCCCTAACTCTAGTAGTGAGAAGACAAGATCAAATCACCTTGCAATCCGTCACCTCCCTCAGCTTCTTCTCCACTTCGGGATCATGTTTATCGATTATTACCTGCGACACCTTCTCATAACCGGGCGGGGAATAACCCCTGATGATCGACGTCCCCTCCGGATGTGGCGCCTTCAACTTCTCCTCCTCTGAAAGGTTAAAGAATTTCTTCGACCAGGCGAATGCCTCGTCGAGGACATCCGGGGTAACACCGTGGTTGGTGATGTATACGAACCCGACATTCTTGCAGGCGGATGCGATTTCCTGCGCGATCTTTTGGCGAGCTTCTGGTTTATTGTCTGCTCTCCATTCGGCGAAGTCCACGATTGGGATATTCGAGGAGGTGTGAGACATGATGGGTAGTAATTACCTAGGACTCTATTTATTTATTCAGCTGTTGTAGTATCTGGTTGAATCTGCTTCTCCCTTTTCTTTCGTGATGATCTTGAGATGAATGAATATATAGACCGAAGTGAAGTATGAAGTAGGTGTTCAGCCTTGTCCGTCTCAGCCCATGGCATGGGCTGTTACACCTCCCGCAGTTGCGAACCTCTACTGTGAGACTGATTAACAATCAATTTATTTATCAAAGATGCTCGCTGTGTAACAACGGCATCGGAACTGCAGCTCGAAAGAATATATAGATATATTCGCCATGAATGAATTTCCGTCTTTTTCCCGATAACGAACCCCACGAACCCCCTCGGACGAAAAAGATATAGAGAATATACAAAATAAATGAAATGAAATGAAAACTTGCTAAGTAGTAGCACACGCCGCGCCCCAGAAACACATATTAATATATCCCTCACGGTGAGAACTTGAGAATCGAAGAGAAGGAAGGTAAGCATGTTCTTCGTACGCGTTTCATAGATTGATATGTGTCGCTCTCGGGACTCAAGTTGCGACTCAACAGCATACAAAAGGACAGGCACCACATTATGATAGTTCTATGATAAACAGCTCAAGCCTCAAGCCTATCGAAGTGTGAATAACAATGTTTAGTAGAAATTAGTATTCAGGCCAAAAACTATGAAGCGGGGAATGATGATCAGACCTCAGACTCTAGGACTCTGATTTTCTCGGATACTCCAGAAGTAGCAATTCCATGGGAATATCGCAATTAGTCTGAAGGGAAACTCTATATAATAAGTTTCAAGTTTTTGGAAGTTCACGATCTTTGAGCTGGTCGTTGTTCGTAAGTGCCGAGGGTTTTCTTTTTGATAGGGGATAATACGCGCGGACAACTAGAAATCCGGACCTGGGAATCAACGGTAGCCATTCAGAAAGACATAATCAGCCTCAAAAGCAGGAACAGTGCAGCATAACCTTTAAACGCGTCTCGTGCAATTCCCTTTTTCAGACGTGTTTGTGGAGGAAGAAGATCTGTTGTGGGAAGGAGGAAGAGAAGGTTAAGCCACCGCCACAGATATAACAGCACAGCCACTCTATAGCTCCACTCTTGGCGCGCCGATCTCTCGTTTTGTGGCTCAAAAGCTTAACCCAAAAGGGAGCTCACAACTGCCCAGTGCTCACTTGATCCTTGGCAGAAGACGTGACGAGAAGAGGAGAAGAGAAAGAGAAAGAGAGACCAGAGAGCATAGACGCTCGTTTAAAATGGCCCAAACGATGGAACCCCAAGATGGCTCCAATCAGGATCTTGAGGGCGTCGGTTCCTCAGATCAACTCTTTTTACACCCTCCCTACACCTTGCCGACGGACAGCGGCTTTATCCAGCTCCCAGAGGGCAGCGACCCGGGCGTGGTAGAAATGGACAGTCGAGTCCCACCACTTGCCGACTCGTCTGTGTCGCCCTATGCCTCACCCATCGTAGGCCCGTCTGGATATACGACCTGGGCATCGCCTCAGCAATCTCGCTGTCCCCCTATTTCCCAAACGGCACAGGGCCAGCCCGTTGTCGTCTCCGAAACCGCGACGATGCCGGACCGCGAACAACTACGACCTCAACGCCCTTCGGGACCTGCCAGAACGCCATCCAATACCTACGCTCCCCCGCGAAGACCACCGCAACAAACCTACGTCTCACACTCCAATCTCCAGCGCTCGTCCTCGGGTAGACGAACCGTTCGACGCGATCCCAATGCCCAATATCGAGCACAGGAGAAGGCCTATGTACAACGCGTACGGCAGGACCCAGGCGAGTGGTTTGGTATGGAATCGCATGCGCAAGGTGGGGTGGCGTCTAGTTTCGGCGGCACAGACTCGGAATTAGAAGACGAGTCTCCTTCCACGGAATCCCAGTTCGATGGCGACCCTTACGATCCCGATAACCACATCTTCATTGGGGATAATAATGCACTTCCGACGTTCGAGGAGATGAACGTTCCACGGAACCGAGAGAGGTTGGAGTGGCATTCGATGTTGGCGTCTGTGCTGAAAGGTGATGTGGTCCGGCAGGAGAAGCAGAGGCTGATTGGGACGTTGGAGCAGAAAGGGCACGACGCGTTGAATAATGAAATATGGATTGGTGTAAGGGCAAGAACATGTGGCCGGACAAACCAAATGCAGAAGAAGATCATTGAAGATGGCCGGAATGGCATTGGTCCACTAATCGAAGCTATCATTACATTTGAAATCAAGGGAGAGACCGAGGTTGGAAAATCGCCCGTGTTACAAGTCAAGGATATTGTCGAAAAGATCGAGAAATGCGAGAACCTTTACTCAACGCGGCGGGAGCTCGAGTCTGCAAATTCCCGCGCCTCATCTGAAGCATTCCAGGCCAGCTGCGATGCGGTGATTGCTTGGCATAATACAACACTACTCATCAATACGGAGTTGGCAATTCTACAGGGTTGGGTTGGAAATGATGAACTCGACTTCACCAAGCCCAGAGTCAAGTCCCCTCGTGGAGCGGAATTATCAGACGACGGCTCATTCCTAGACCGGGTAATGAAGGAAGATGGGCTCAAAACACTCCAGGGAGAGCATAGCATGCTTTTCGGTATCGGAGAAGTCATCAAGAAAGCGAAGAGCACGCTAATCGAAAACGCCGAAGCTTTTGCCCAACGGCATCTGCCCCCTTATATTGAGGAACTCCTAACGCTCATCAACTTCCCATCCCGTTTGATTCAAGAGATCATCCGCGTGCGCCTTTCCTACGCAAAAAAGATGAAGGACCCATCGCAACAATCACCGATCCTGGTTGATCAGATGATAGGACAGATTCAGATCCTGATGAAGGTTGCAGTGGAAATTAAGCAACGGTACCTAGTCATCTCGGAATCTGAGCCTGGGTGGGATCTTCCTCCATGTGTCGACGAGAATTTCGATACGGTTGTTGTGGATGCTCTCAAGTACTACTTCAAACTGCTGAACTGGAAGCTGAGTGCAAACAAGAACACCTTCAAGGAGGCAGAAATTCTAGAACAGGAATGGGAGTTCTCGAATGAGATTGGACGTCAGCTAGAAGGTGGAGATATAGAAGTGGCTGAACAGTTTAGGTATTCCCTTACCCTTTATTCATCCGCATCCGATCTTTTGTTAACATCACGTTCTACAGTACGTTAACCGCGAAATTATTACAACGACTGGTCATTCATTTCGAACGAGAATTGCCTAGCAAGCTGGGAGAAGATCCCACAGATATGGAGAAGCGGTACAAACAAAACTTCGATTCCGTACGCGTTCGACAACGGAAACTCTTCCGATTCTCCCGCCTTCTACGCCAGCGCTTTGAAAATGCCACCGAATACAACCTGAAAGACGATATTCTACCCGAATTCTACGAAGGGTTGCTGTTGTCAGGACATTTCCTTGTTACCAGTAACTCCTCCGTGGGTCAGAAAGGAGTGTGCTTGATAGCGTCGCCGTCGTTATTCAATCGGCCCAAAGACATCCAGTCGATACTGGGGACATCTTTCCGCGTAGAGGATGAGCCCGAAGACGCATCCAATCCTTATATTCTTGTCATGAGGCCAGAAAAGCAATTTTCGTGGAGTGGAGGAAGGATGGACGTGGACTTGCTCGAGCAACCCACAGATATTCGTCCTGGGAAACTTCGAATCGTCGCAGATGGATCACAGCAACGGCTACAAAATGCTAGACTTGCGCTGACCCAGTTAACGGGCCTTCAGCATGATGTCACGGTCGAGCAACGAGCTAACCTTGGACGAGTTAATGTCGAGCTGAACAAGATCAAGAAGACAGCTTTCAAGCTCTCCACAGCAATTGTGAATAGCGTCGAAGTTATCAGGAGGCAGAATAACAACAACGATAACCATGAGCTCATCCAAACATGTTTCGCATTTGCAACTGAGTTTGGGAAACGTTCGTTGATGTACATGGATCCAAGCAGGCGTTCACTGAACAACGCTAAGCTCGTCAAGTTGGCTCTAGACTGGGTATCTTTTATCTGTGATGACTGCGATGCTGCAGACCGGAGAACATTCAAGTGGGCTGTTGCAGCACTCGAATTCGCGATGATTATGACCCACGGGAATAATGTCCTTTCAGTAGACGATTCCGATTTCACCCAGTTGCGTACAAAGGTTGCTGGATGCATGTCTCTTTTGATTTCCCACTTTGATATTATGGGTGCGCGATCCACATTGGCGGCACAAGCTGAGAAACAACGCATCGCCGCGTCAAGTGGAGGGATGCGAAAGTTGGATTCTAGCCGTGTTCTCGACGATGCGGAGGCTACGAGGATTGTGCGGGAACAACGCATGTCTCGTCTAGCTGCTATCGAGGAACTGCGGATCGAAGAGGAGGCTAAACGACAAGCACTTGGAAGAGTTTTGGAAGGAGCGAACGAGGCAGATCGATCGCTTACAGTGCTTTCATCTTCAGCAACGAATGTTACTCTTCGATGGCAACAGGGTCAGTTCGTTGGTGGAGGCACGTTTGGTGCAGTCTACGCGGCCATCGATCTCGATACGAGTTATCTGATGGCTGTCAAGGAGATCAGGCTACAAGATCCTCAGAATATTCCTCGAATCGCACAGCAGATTCGGGATGAGATGGGTGTTCTTGAAGTTCTTGATCATCCGAACATCGTCTCGTACCACGGTATCGAAGTCCATCGTGATAAAGTTTACATGTTCATGGAATATTGTTCTGGAGGTTCTCTCGCCGGCCTTCTTGAACACGGCCGTATCGAAGACGAAACCGTGATCATGGTCTACGCTCTTCAAATGCTCGAGGGACTAGCTTATCTACACCAAGCCGGCATCGTCCACCGAGACATCAAACCCGAAAACATCCTCCTCGACCACAACGGTGTGATCAAATTCGTCGACTTCGGCGCCGCCAAGATCATCGCCCGCCAGGGGCAAACCATCACGGCAACAAACCCCTTCGCAGCAGCCGCCAAGAAGCAAGGAGGAGGAGGAGGAGGAGGAGCAAACCACCAAAACAAGGACGGACACGCCGGCGCCGGGCGCAAGAACCAAAAGACCATGACCGGCACACCCATGTATATGTCTCCCGAAGTAATCCGCGGCGACTCGTCCGCCACCTCCTCCGGCAGCCACGGCTCCGTCGACATCTGGTCTCTCGGCTGTGTAATCCTCGAAATGGCCACAGGCCGCCGCCCTTGGTCCTCCCTCGACAACGAATGGGCAATCATGTACAACATCGCCCAGGGCAATCAACCCGAAATGCCAACCGCGGACCAACTCAGTGATCTGGGGATTGATTTCTTGAAACTCTGCTTCGAGAGGGATGCATCGAAGAGGCCTTCCGCGGCGGAACTCCTGCAGCATGAGTGGATTGTGAGTATTCGACAGCAGGTCGTTGTTGAGCCGCAGACGCCGACTAGTGAAGGGGGAGGGAGTATGAGTGGGGGATCGTCGGCTGTTAGTCGGCAGAATTCTAATTACTAAATTTTTTTTTTATTCTTCTTCGTCTTCTTTTCTTTGTTGGATTGGGTGTAAGCCTTCTTTCACTCGGCGAGTGAAGGAGTGGGGGGTTATTGTTTTATTTACATCTATGTGGGAAAGTTTGTACAGGTCGGTGAGGATATCGATGACTGCGGCGTGTTGAGTGAGGGCGTTTTCTTCTTTTTTCTTCTTCTTCTTCGGCTTCATCAATGCTCCTTGAAAACGAACTTGATCATAACCTCATCGTACTAGCATTCTATATAAACCATTTTATGCTATCCTCTTTCTGTGTGTGGATAGTTGGTTCATAGATTTCGCATCTATCTATCTTGTCTACCATATCATATCATATATCCACCATCTATATCCCTTTTTCGAGCTTTCTACGTCGTACTATGTATGTCATATATATATCCAGAATGTGTAGGGACAGTTTAAATATGACGAGAATAATATCTAGCCTTCTTCGGTTTTTTTCTCCGCCGCATTTGGAAGCAGGTTATTGATTTCCTATAGGATCTTCCAAGTGGTGTTTGAAAAATGTAAGCCTTCCGAACCCCACTAGGAAGTAAGTGAACGCTTTGCGTTGTGCGTAGAGTCAAATTCAAGATATATGATATTAGTCAAAGAACAGGAGAAAGGGGCACCAACCCCTCAACCCAATATAATTCAGATAAATATATACTATACGTCAATAATAAATATCTCGTTACCAGATAAGAGTAAGAGCAAGAGCAACAAAAATAAAATCCATCAAATGCCAAAGTTCGCCAAAATAAAAGAGCAAATAACAACTCCCATCAAATCGTGAAAGGTCAGTGAAGACAGAATCGTGTTGTCCATCCCCTCTCCTCTCTGATAGCCCATACATGATTCCTCGAAAATATACGTATTCCCCAGGGCTGTGGGGGTAAGTTTGGAAAAGGCAGCAATAGCAATGGGCAAAGAATTAAAAATGAAATGAAGTAAAAGATATTCCAAAAGATGGAGGGGTTCAGCAGAGTAGAGAGAAAGGGGGATAGGAAAAACAAAGGAAACGAGAGAGCGGCGGTGAACGTCAAGGCGGGAAATAAAGTGGCGAATTTGCGTAACGGGAGGGGTAATATCAAGCACGCTCGTAACCGGCCAATTTGTGGGAAAGAAGAAGACCTGTAATATGCGGGACACGGAGAACTGCTTTAGCGGAACTCCATGGCTCCGAAGCACCCCTTATTTTCGACGTGCTTGAGTTCAAGTTGTTGGTACCTAATCAACGCAGGAAGAGACGCGGTTAGCTACTGTGATTCATATAAAGCAAATTCTGCGAAGCAAAACACTTACTTTTCACTCTTCGCATGGAAGTAAATTCCACTAACAGTCCCCTCTACTTGATTAAAGCAGATATAGTAGAATCCCTCGAAGCTTGCACCGGAGATTGTCCTAACACGATGATCCGGCACGAGGAAGTATTCTTTCCATCTCATGAAGATGTTCTCCCGCTGCGCGAAGTCTCGGAAGGTGAAGTCGGGTTCCCTGGCCAACTTCCGGAGGGGTCTCCATGCAGGGAATCTCGACCAGTGGTGCATATCTGTTTTATCGGTTGCGCCCCACGACGGGTGTCGGGTTTGGAACGTGTGCTTCGTACCGATTATTTCTCCTTCGAAGAAAGTCGTCAATGTTGGATGGTCTTCCGTAAGACCTAGCGAAACATTGCGAGTTAGAACAAACGTGCGGTCACTCGCGATGGGGAAGGGTATCTACCTTGAATTCGGAGGTATCCGCAGAGATATGACTCGGCCATATCCACGTGCTTGATCTCCACATCGACATTGTATACCTGACTGTCCGACTGCTGCGTCCCGACAAACTTATTTCCGGCTCGAAGGAAGGATGACGTATGGTTTGGAAAGAGCTTTGCATTGGGTTGCTGTTAGCGGGATTCTCAGAATAACGAGTCGCAGTCATGCTTACCCGGACATTGGAGAATTCGTAGTCAAGCGCAGACGGGGTTGAAGGCGTCGTAGAGACTGGAGGCGGTTGCATCGTCGGCATCGCTTGTTCTTCCTTAGATATAGTAGACACGCTAACCGGGCTTGACGACTCCATGACCATGTCGTCGTCCTCTTGCGCCAATTTCCCACTAGTTGGCTGCGGGGTTTCAATATCAATCATCGCGGCATCGGAGTCATCGGCTTCACGCATGATGTTGCTGCTTAATGTCGACCGTGGTCGGGTCGTCGCTGTTGAAGGGACGGCACCATCGTCGGCATTATTAGCAATGCTGTCCTCCGAGGATGCCCTCCAGGTAGGTATTCTGTCAGTCTCCGGTGGGCAAGAAAGATGATATGCGGAGACGTCTTCAACGGAGTTAGTTGAGATATGTGGAGTATTGTCGCTCGGAGTCGGCATGGGGGATGATTAACGCAGTGATAGCATCGGCACGGAAATATGGTGGGGAGGAGCCGAAAAAAAGAGGCAGATGCCAAGGTATTAAATGACACGGAAGAAGCAAATGGATAGCATGAAGTCAGTAAGGAAGTTGAAAGATAATGACGCTCATATGTCTCTCTTTTTTTGCGACGAAGATTGAAGATTGAAGAGGAATGAAGGTTGATTGATATCAGTGCGATCGTGGGGAAGGCTAAATGGTTCAGGGAAGCTCCAACCAAATCGCATGCCGTTCACTCAGCGGATGATTACTACACATCGACGGAATATTCTTCTCAGTCATAGATTTGCTATTTGTACTCTTTTGATATCGATCATTATTACGTGGCAACTTGTACTGCTTTGCTTTTCAATTACTATGATGTTTTCTCAGACGTTTCGTTAGGGAAGAGCCTTATGGGTGATCGGACGTTTCTCATAGATGGAGGAGATCAGGAAGAATCTTCAATTTTGCTGAGCCTGGGTATTTGTTTTTTGCCACCGTAAATCCGCCTCCCATATTCAAAACGACTGAACTCCGTTGAAAAGATCCGTAAACACTGTTTTGGTTCATTTTGCCTTAAAAAAATGTTTTCATAAATGCATGACTCCGACAGTGTACCTTAGATCGGTTTGATCTGTATCGCGCGAGAGCGGGTTAGAAATCGTTTGCTAGCGAAGCGATTGGGAGCTACACTGACCTTGAAATGCAAGGAAATCAATGAAAAGACCAATGCTTTCAGGTCCTGAACGAGGTAGTAGAACACACGTAGTCCTTCGGGGTCGGCTGATTCGGTGACATCAACAAGCGAGCCTATTTTCGCGGTCTGGGAGGGCGGTATCAATCAGTCCTAGGTATCATCAAAACCAAATAGAGAACAATAGCCGCAAGTACCTCAAATGAGATGTGTTCATTGCCTAGCCTGATCTCTAGCTCCTGTCTTCCATCTTTGTTCTTCTGCGGCCATTTGGCGTCGTCCTCCCTAATCGAGGATTAGCAATTGCCCTATCTACACCTGCCATGCAAAGATTCAGGGTTGAAAGCCGTACTTCATAATCTCACTCTCCTTGATAATGCGCTTGATCTCTGAGACCAACAGAGAGCTTACGCACACTATGAAACCTCTTAGCTGCCGGCTATACCAGAAGGTGGGGGTTGAAACGAACTTTCTTTGCGAATCAGTGAATCATTGCGGTAGTTCGAGTTGTTCGCATAGCGGGCAGAGGCGCTGCTACCGTCGCCTAGGGTACGGAAGTCGAATTCTGCAATTGTCAGTAACCCAGAACAGATGACCAAGGCGCGATCCCCTAGCACTATTACTCACCTAGGAACTCATGTCCAAACCGCCCAGAGTGCCCTGAGCTGCATGGGAGTCAGCAACGAGGAACTTCTGGGCTACATCGTTAATCTTACTAGTATCGGACGTAGAAGGGCTCATTGTTATTGTTGTTGTTCGCCATCTTTTCTCTCACCAACCTTGTGGTGCAATGGGTTTGTGAAGTTCGCGCAAGTCTGAATGACGGGATTAACGATATGCTGCTGCTTTTTGAGGAAGATGGAAGATCCCCGATGTAGTTCGCGTCCCGCCAAGCTTAGTCATCCACACACTTGGGACAGCTTGTTTCCTGTGGACCACCAAATGAACAGGTTGAGGTTCAGGACTTGAGGACGACGAATTCATTGCCCAATATTAACTGCACGGATGACCACACTGGCTGATGTGGGCAGCAGCAATTTTATGATCTCCGCTTCTCTCTATTCTTGCTGCTAAAATATAGCGTGTTGCTGGTCTGTCACTCCGTCGCATCATCCCCTCTGCTGCATATCACAATCACTGTTCAAACATGGCTGACGGTAAAGAAGACACTTATTCCCCCCTAGTCCACGCTTCCTCCTCCCATAGAATTCCACCATGGCGTCGTTTCTCGAAAACTCGTACAGCCTGGTCCACCAGGACAATGCTGCCGACCAGCCATCGTTGCAGGAGCTGAAGACCCAGCTGGAGAAGGGCACGGATGAATCGAAGGTGGATACGATGAAGAAGATATTAACGGTCATGCTGAATGGAGATCCAATGCCGCAGTTGCTGATGCACATAATCCGCTTTGTTATGCCATCTAAGAGCAAGGCCTTGAAAAAACTTCTTTACTTCTACTACGAGCTCTGCCCCAAACTTGATAGCAATGGGAAGTTAAAGCAGGAGATGATCTTGGTCTGGTACGAGAATCCCCGTGCATAGTACTTCCATCGGATATTACTGAGACGAACGAATTTAGCAACGGTATAAGAAACGACCTCCAGCACGCCAACGAGTATGTCCGTGGAAACACCCTCCGATTCCTTTGCAAGCTTAGGGAGCCGGAACTGATCGAGCCGCTACTATCCTCCGCGCGCCAATGTCTGGATAATCGTCACGCTTATGTACGGAAGAGTGCGGTTTGGGCAGTTGCATCCATCTATCAACATTTCGAGTCCCTTATCCCCGATGCACCGGAACTCGTCGAAACATTCCTTAACACTGAGCCCGACAATACCTCCAGGCGCAATGCCTTTGCTGCCCTCCTCACAATTAGCCACGAGAAGGCAGTCGGATATTTGAATCAGACATTTGACAGCATACCTAACTCTGACGAGCTACTCCAACTTGTGGAGTTGGAGTTCATCCGGAAAGATGCGGTCCAGAATACCCAGAATAAGGCATGCATACTCTTCTCGAGTTATATGATGCACAAATAGCTGACTAGCTATAGGCAAAATACCTCCGGTTGATCTTTGATCTTCTTGATGCAACAACCAGCACGGTTGTCTATGAAGCTGCCATGTCCCTAACATCGTTAACCAGCAATCCCGTTGCGCTAAAGGCGGCAGCGGGGAAGCTTATCGAACTCAGTATCAAAGAGGCAGATAACAACGTGAAGTTGATTGTTTTAGATAGAGTTGATCAACTGCGAAAGCGCAATGAGGGAGTCCTGGATGATCTAACCATGGAAATTCTACGTGTGCTTTCAAGCCCGGATATCGATGTTCGACGTAAGGCCCTTGGGATCGCATTGGAAATGGTATCGAGCAAGAATGTGGAGGAAATCGTCATGCTTCTCAAGAAAGAGCTGTCCAAGACTGTTGATGAACAATACGAGAAGGTAATATCCCCATATTATAAACAATCATTGATATGAATGTCTCTAACAAAGAACAGAACAACGAATATCGGCAACTTTTGATTCAATCAATTCACCATTGCGCTATCAAGTTCTCGGAAATCGCTGCCAGTGTTGTGGACCTTCTCATGGATTTCATTGCCGACTTTAACAATAACTCTGCCGTGGATGTTATCTCCTTTGTGAAAGAAGTCGTCGAGAAGTTCCCCAGTCTTCGACCATCAATTATAGAACGCCTCGTTTCTACACTAAGCGAGGTACGGGCCGGGAAGGTATATCGGGGCGTCCTATGGGTTGTTGGGGAGTACTCGACTGAAGCGAACGACATACGAGAAGCCTGGAAACGAATCAGAGCTAGCCTTGGTGAAATTCCGATTCTGGCCTCTGAGCAACGACTATTGGATGAGGTTCCCGAAGAAAATGCGGCTGCTCCAGAGCAAGTTAATGGTCATGCCAAATCCGCGGCACCCACTGGATCCCGAAAAATCCTGCCGGACGGTACGTATGCTACGGAAAGTGCACTTACGAGTCAATCCGCTGCAGCAGCCAAGCTGGAAGCCGTCAAGGCTGCCCAGAAACCTCCACTCCGGCAACTTATCCTCGATGGAGACTACTATCTCGCCACCGTCCTCTCGTCCACCTTGACTAAATTGGTGATGCGTCACTCGGAGGTTTCGCAAGATACTGCTCGAACAAACGCCCTTCGCGCCGAAGCGATGCTGATCATGATCTCGATCATCCGTGTTGGACAATCACACTTCGTGAAGGCTCCCATAGATGAGGATTCCGTAGACAGAATTATGTCTTGCGTGCGTTCTCTTGCCGAATTTGCCGAGAAAAAGGAGCTTGAGACCACTTTCCTAGAAGATACGAGAAAGGCATTCCGCGCGATGGTTCAGGTTGAAGAGAGAAAGCGTGAAGCTAAAGAGGCCGTTGAAAAGGCCAAAACAGCTGTCCAGATTGATGATGCCATTCCTATCAGACAGTTTGCAAAGAAATCTGCTGGAGAAGGTACCGACGAAATTGAGCTCGATCTGGCGAAAGCTACCGGTGGAGACTCTACTGTTGAGGATCTATCTTCTAAGCTCAATAGGGTGGTCCAGCTTACCGGATTTTCTGATCCCGTATACGCCGAGGCATATGTCCAGGTACACCAATTCGATATTGTCTTGGATGTTCTACTCGTCAACCAAACTATGGAGACGCTGCAGAACCTCTCCGTCGAGTTTGCGACCCTTGGAGACCTCAAGGTTGTGGAACGACCAACGACGCAAAACCTAGGACCACATGATTTCTTGAATCTACAGGCTACTGTGAAGGTATCGTCCACCGACACCGGCGTAATCTTTGGAAATGTCGTATATGATGGACCAAGCTCCACGGAAACGCACGTCGTTATCTTGAACGATGTGCACGCAGATATCATGGATTACATCCAACCAGCACACTGCACGGAGACACAATTCCGGACCATGTGGACTGAGTTTGAGTGGGAAAATAAGGTCAACATTAACTCCAAGGCGAAGACCCTGAGGGAGTTCCTCAAACAACTAATGGACAGCACCAACATGAGCTGTTTGACCCCAGAAGCATCTCTCCAAGGAGATTGCCAGTTCTTAAGCGCGAATCTCTACGCCCGGAGTGTGTTTGGTACGTTGCCCTCTTTTGACTCCTTTCTATGAATTTTCTTTTCTGGGCTGTGACTAACATTTGAATTACAGGCGAGGACGCCCTGGCAAACTTGAGTATCGAGAAAGAAGGCGAGGATGGACCGATCACTGGATTTGTACGGATACGAAGCCGATCACAAGGCCTGGCCCTGAGCCTAGGATCACTCAAAGGCCTGAAGGCTAGCTCCGTTTAATGACGATTGAAAGACCACTTCTATCTCCTTTTCTTAAATTAGCGATCTCTCCATCATGCCTTGTTCCCACTCCCTTTCTTTCCTGTCTCCCTCCTTTCTATGGTAATGGCGGAAAAGGGTCTTTCTTCAGTGCGCGTTTCTTTTTTGTTCCTTTCCCTTCCGCTTTTACTTATCGAGATGTTACGCTGTATGGAATCGAATTTGAAGCTATCAAAAAAGCATGCTTCCATTCCTATTTCCTTTTAATTTACGAAAAAAGAGGATAGCTCTGTTGGGAGTTGTGTGTGTAGTTGGTCGTTATTTATCGTCCTTGGTGGGAGAATATGGGGAAGTGCATTGATAGACCGAATGAATTCTGATTCAACTCTTCTTCTATACTTCTTGATATCGGCGTCGTTGTATATCTTTCGAACCGTCGTCAAAATAATCTGATGCTCTGATATTCAAGATAGACAGGAGAACCCCTGTCGGTTCACGTGTGGATCGTCCAAGAACATCGGGAACCTCGGAAAGAAGGTGATGTGAGACATCTGGCAGGTCCAGAATGAATCCAGAACCACGAACGTTGCATTCCTCCTGGAGATCAAGTTTCTTCTTCCATTGGTGATTGATGCCATGATTTAAAGGATGTGTTTTAAGGGGGAATGTGTATAGAGACTTCCTATAGAGAGACACAGCATGCTTGTTGTAAGTACCTCCCAAATACCCATACTCCTTGTCCATGCACCTTTTTTTGAGCTTGTGAGGTTCTAGAAAAGGGAGACGGCAAGAGATGCAACCAGAGATCTCTTCTGCCCCAAGAAGATGAGCAGTGACTGTCTCAAGTGATGTTGTCTCTAGATCTGTCCTTTTTTACTAATAATACCTTGTTGAAAGCTTGTATAAACCTTGATCCGGGGCAAAACATATCTACCTAATCGATCCGCCATATCTCGGTTCCGATAAACCATCGGCCTAATTCTTCCCTCGCCTTCCCACGCCTTCGTGTTTAGACATCGACGTCCTCCTCTACGGCCTGCCGTACCCAGTCGGATTCGTCTGCGACACCTGCTGTAACAATTCTCTATAGTTTCTCAGAATGCGCCTGGAGAGCTCGTTGCGATGACTTTCGGTAAACTCGTCGGGAGCAGTGTCACTGCTGACGACTCGTCGTTGAAGGAAGAAGAGTTTGATCCTCACTCTCTTGTCGGAGAGTCAAGTCTAGCTGTCGGGAAGAATGCGTCTCTGACGCTTGGTCCCGATTCTGTCACCGTCCTCGGTATGTTTCCCGCAAAAACCAGTCCATTGCCATATATTTGACATATAGTCTTCATGCGATCGGCACGCATAAGAGAGACAGCTTATTTACCAAAAGTATATTTAATCCTGCAGATAAAGGTCTAAGACACAAATCCAGACGCGGTTGTTGCGATGCATTATTATCTACCCGTGCAGTTTCCCATTTCTTGCTTTCTTTCCCCCTCCCCGAACTGAGATTCCAGTGTTCTGCGTGATTGCAAAGTAAACTGACTGCCTATGGCAAACTACAGAGGATAAAACCACCAGTTCGATTCCATACTTTAACGTCCTCTGGGCCGATTGCACGCCGGACGATATTACGATCAACTACGCCGAGCCAACATCCAAGGATGTCTTTACCGTTGCGACCATACATTACTCGATCAGCCAGGAGAGGAAGCAAAAGGCGGAAATATGGATCGCGAGACTCATGGACCTCGCATACGGCCAGGCCGAGCGCAGTAAACGGATAAAGGTTCTAGTGAACCCATTTGGAGGGAAAGGTCGGGCATCGTCGCTCTATTATAATGAGGCCGAGCCTATATTCGCCGCCGCACGCTGCCAGGTCGATACGGAGGAGACAAAATATCAGGGACACGCTGTGGAGATGGCGGAGAAGATTGATATCGATGCCTACGATGTCATTGCGCCATGTTCCGGTGATGGTCTACCGTACGAGGTCTTCAATGGTCTAGCAAAGAAACCGAACGCCGGCGAAGCTCTCTCGAAGATTGCGGTTGCGCATATACCATGTGGTACAGGAAATGCTATGAGCTATAATCTGTACGGTACAGGCAGTGTGAGCCTGGCCGCTATTAATATCGTGAAAGGTCTACGTACTCCACTGGATCTGGTATCCATCACCCAAGGAGATCGAAGGACTCTCTCTTTCCTATCCCAGTCATTCGGTATTGTAGCAGATGCGGACCTAGGGACTGAAAACATCCGATGGATGGGAAGTGCCCGGTTTACATACGGGTTTTTGGTTCGTCTTTTGGGTAAAACGGTATACCCCTGTGATCTAGCTGTCAAGGTCGACATTGGCGACAAGGAGAGCATAAGGGAACACTACCGGGCCGAAGCTCAGAAACAGCCAGTCGCTAGGAGCCGTGATAATCCGGAAGCAGAATCCATAGGTTTACCACCATTGAAGTACGGGACCGTCAAAGACACCATCCCTGACGACTGGACTCACATACCATACGAGAACCTAGGCAATTTTTACGCCGGGAATATGGCCTACATGGCAGCCGATGCCAACTTCTTCCCCGCCTCACTCCCAAGTGACGGGTATATGGATCTTGTCACAATCGCCGGCGATATCAGTCGCATGACTGCTGTGCAGATGATGTTGAGCGTCGAAACGGGCACGCTCTTCGGGATGCCGGATGTGAATGTCCGCAAGACTTCCGCGTATCGGATCACCCCTCGGGACGCGGAGGGGATTATCAGTGTCGATGGTGAAAAGGTTCCCTTTGAACCCTTCCAGGCAGAAGTTCATCGGGGACTGGGTACGGTTCTGTCCAAATCTGGACATTTGTATGAAGCAAAGGGCGTTGTCTAGTAGGATTCAACCCTCTTTTGGGGTTGTAACTACCTTTTTTCCTTTGATTTCTTCTCTTTTCAGACTCACACTGCATATCATGTAGTTACTACGGTGTGGGAAAAAAAGGATGTGGAGGTGGGTTGGGTTGTCTGTTATGGTTTTTTGCATTGCATCTCTTTCTATCTCTATTTCCGTGCTTATACCAAAGCGTGGCGTTTTTCAAGCACGGTTCTCTCTTTATTTCTCTTGTATATTCTGCTCTCATGCTTCGTTTGCTGGTTATTGTATTTTTTTTTATTTTTTTTTGTTCTTGAGTTGTACTCTATATCCCCAATCCTTTTACGTTTTTTTCGTTAGATTATAAAGATCATCGACTCTGTATGATACTTTTCACTCGTGCTCCATTTCTGATATGGAGATGGAGGGAAAAGAGAGAAAAATCGGATGCTATGAGGCCATTTTCACATATTCTCCTTTTTAAAAGACGTCGGAGTCTATTTCCAGAGAGGAGCGAAAAAGACCCCTGAGATTGATGGTATCAAAACAGGAGACTTAGGAAGATATCGCCGTCATGTCGACGTGAAGTTCACTATCAACAGCAAAAATGAAGTGCAATGAATCATGCGTAGAAGCCGCTGTGCTCTCTCTTAATGTCGACAAAGAAAGTATTCACTCCAACCCTCCCCATTCCTCATCCTCATCCGACTCTTCATCCGAGTCCTCCCTAACCAGAAACCCCCAATCCACCAACCTATCATCGTCAAGAACTCCAGCCGCCCTTCTCCTAACAATCTTATTCGGACTCTCGGTCTTAAGTCTCCGCATAGGCCGAAGTAACAATTCCATAGGTACATCACCCTTTAACCTCGTCTTCGGCAGCTGCTTCGTTTCTTCGTCGTCGTCTTCGTCCCCGCCGCCATTCGTCGTTGACGGATCCTCTTCAACCGGCTCGGCGCATACTTTTTCCAACTCGTCTAGCCAGATATCTAGTATATGATACCTCAGACCATCGGGGCCTTTCGTCATTCTGATTGAGTTCTCCTCGGAGTCGTCGCCGGTGCCGTATTCGAAAATGAGAGGGCTTAATGGCCCTTCTTCCATCATGGATATATATGTATCCAAGTCCTCGTTATCCGCCGCTACTACATCTTTAGTAGCGTCTGCTTCTTCTTCTTTTTCGGCCTCATCTCGTTTCCGCTTCCCCTTCCTCCTCTTCGCATCACCCGTCTCCCCATCTTTATTCTTCTTCGTCCCAGTCTCCCCTCCCTTATTCTTCAAAAACACCTCAAAGGCAACCCCGACATAACACCTTATCAGAAACAGATACTTATCCAACCGTAGCCGGTCCAGAGAATGGAAATCGCGGGATATCGTTGTCCAGAAAGCGCGGAGGAAATTCTGTAATGTATTCGGCCGTGGGAGGTTGGGTACGATTTTATATGAGAGGTTTCGAGCTAGGGCTTGTTGTGTGAGGGGGCGGTCGGAGTGGTAGAAGCCTGGCCAGGGGGGATTAGCAAATTATATCTAGGATATGGGGTTGATATATTCGAGTAGAAAAGGGGACATACAGAAGAACAACCCCTTCCAGACTTTCAGGAGTTCAATGAGCGAAAAGTCTCGTCGGCTTGAGAGATATAGTGTTAAAGACTCGACGGCCTTGTCGCGGGTAGGTCGATCTATGATTAATCGTTAGCAGTCATTCAGCTTATACAGAATCTTTTCGATTGCGAAATGGATCGTACCACTTGCAGCCAGTTCCTTCAGAAACGGCGTCTTCGCCATATCTGACTCCATCGCGACTTGAAAAGCCCGCGGAATGCGATTGAGACAATAGGTGGTTTCCTCGCCTTTGAATAGCTTTTGTTCAGGTAGCTGGTATTTATATACCTTGCAGATCTTATGAAGAAAGTGTACCGGTTGAATTGAGCGTATGTATGTCTTGTCTGACCTTTCTCGTGGTATATCTTTCGGCGCAATCATGAAAGCTCAATTACTTTTTTTTTTCGGTGTATCTCGAATACGAAATACGGATAAAGCTTTCGTTCTGCTGTTTGTTCTGTTTGTTAACAACAACTCCACTAAACTCGCTACAAACCAACAAACACCCTTAGGGAAAACCCTTGATATCGCTGGCTGGCTGGCCTGATTGTAAGGCATTCCTTTCTGGTTTCCGTATACAGGAAAGTGAACATGGGAAAGATTGTGGGTTAATCCATAGCCTTTTTTATTTACTTTTTTTTTTTGTTTTTTTTTGCATGGCTTTTTGCTACGGTCTCTCTATCGAAAGATTTATTGCGGTGCGATGGAGGTATAAGCGGAGTTCATGGCCTCTGTCGTTCAGTTAGAATGGCATACAGCTTATGCCCCCATAGAATGAGCCAAATACTTTCACGAAGTACTCGATCTATTTCCTTTCCAGCTGCGAAACTCTTCTCGAGATCCGTTCATGCGGGGAATAATGGACCGCGACGGCAGCTACTAAAAGAGATATATGCCCCATTCGCTCATCTCGAAAAGGGGTCAACGGAGTACAATGCTCTTGCAACGTCGGGAAAATGTTGGAGTGGTTACTTCAACCCCGAGAACATGGATAGATATAAGGAGCTTGAAAAGGTATGGATTTCGTTTGATCGTTAGGGGTTATATACTTATTCGTTTATAGGAACATTCAAATATCCTTGATGAAATCGACTCTTATCGTGCCTCGATAAATAGATCAAAAGCAGTGGCACTTACAAAGAGCCTGGTCCCTGGATATGCCCACCAGTCTACGAGCATTGAAAACAATCACCTTCCGCTCAAACAAGCCCTCCATATCGCAGACTGCTTATCAAAATTCTTTCAATCCAATGAATTCGCCGCATTAACCTCATCAGACCTCATTTCTCTCCCTCTCCCGTTTACACATGAACTAATTCCCGCTCAAGATCCGAGTCAAGTAGCCGAAGTCCGGAACCACATCGTCGCCTCTCAATGGGTAACTGAAGCAGCCTTCAACCAACCTGGGACCACATGTCTAAACGAGCCACAGACCCGCGATCTCAGCGCTCTTATGATAAGAGACACGAACTCCGAAACCCTCTACTCATCCAGCTGGGGCGGCCGCACTCTACCAGGGGAATACCGAAAAACCCCTATCGGGGTCAGAAGTGACCCCCTCCGCATCTTCCCCTATCACCTCGAAGTCCCCAATCTAATCAAAGAATTCTTCACCTGGCGCGATAACGCACATAACCAAATCCATCCCCTCCTCCTAGCTTGTCACATAGTAGTCTACTTCCTCGCCGTCCACCCGTTTCTCGACGGGAACGGACGGGTTAGTCGGACGCTGATGCAGGATTATTTGATTCGACAGGGATATTTTCCTATCGTCATGAAAGATTTGGAGCGTGGGGAGTATTTGGCTATGATTTCGGATTGTCAGGATGGGAGACTGGAAGGGTTTGTGCGGAGGGTGCTCTCGGCTCAGCTTGGTGTGATGAAGATGCAGGATTCATTCGTGGGAGATTGGATTTGATGAGAATGAAGGCTTTGCGGTCGGATTTTCGACGACTTAGATACCTATCATCGGATAGTGCGGGTTTCGCCGTCTACCTCTGAGAGTTTGATACTCAGACGTCAACGAGGATCGCCGTTAGACGTCACATTTATACAGGTCATACATATCTACTCGTGTCTCTACGGTTTCACGACGTCCGTTTCCTATCGCTCATACTCGGCTCTCTTTGAGATCGAAGTATGGAAGCTATTCAGTCGACCGAGTATATACACCAAGATCCCAATTCGCATTCAGCTTCACCGGGGCTCGTTATTATAAATAGGAAAAATTAGGATGAGGTAAATACTTAGATTAGAGAGATGGGATGTATATATAGTAATATTGTCAAAGAAAGTCACGAAAAGAAAGAGTACTCATAAGAGAAAATGATAATAACTTCATAAATTCTTCAAAACACCATCCACGAGAATTAGATTGAGAAGAGAGATAAGACCGCCCTTAGATCGGGGAAAGAAAATGGACTGGCTATTCAAGCAAGTAAAACAGTTCGGAACGCATAGTGGTATCGTAGGGGCTAAAATGCAGCACGGGAGAAGAAGAGGAAGGAAACATCGCAGTCGTAGGCACGATATAGGAAAATCGGTTCGCCATTGTGGGGTATTTTCGGGGGAAATTAAGATTAAAGAAGTATATGTTGTAGCAAAGAAGGTGAGGTTCGTAAAATAATAATAAAAAAGCGCCGTAGATGTCGAGGGTATCGTGGAAATCTGGACGGAATTCAAGTCTGTGGTCTAAACTTGAAAGACGCCTCTTAGAAACGGGTTATGGGTATCTAGAAGGACGCTAGTTCAGGTATCTTGGTCGTCATGAGGTCGGCTTCTTCATCACAACTAGGGCATTGACGACATGGCCTTCCTCCCAGCCCTGGTCAAGAAGTGGCTGGTTTTCATTGAGGATTTTACCAAGGTAGGCAATTCGAACGCGATACTTTCCGTGGATCTATAGCCGTGGCGCAAATGGTTAATCATCTCCTAATAATAACATGCGGAATATCCCAGCAGGTTATAGGAATTGACTTACCCCAGCTTCTGTCTGCACTCTCCTTACCAAAGCTCCAACGCTGTAGCTTCTTCCTATTACAATGGTAAGGTCTGGACCGCCACGATCACTCAGCCGAGCTTTCACCCTGATTAAATCTCGTTCGATTGTCTTTCCTTTTTCCTCTCTTCTACGCTCCAGCTCCTCGTCCTCGTAGACAACATCTGAGTCGTCGGCCGCCACCTTCCCATCTGAAATGACATCATCCGCTATACCGGTGGTCGTCTCAGAAGACAGACGGTGCGTAGTGGAATCAACTTCCTCGTCAGTAACGTTCGAAGGATCCACAACGATCACCTCTGGCAGTCTATAAAGACCTCCATTCTCATCGTAGCACCCGTCGCATAAATCACCAGTGGGCACAGTCACACCTGCAGCGTCAATTATCCCTTGCGCAGTGGCCGTATCTCCGGCCCTCAGAAGCTCCGTAGCAACAGCCAGAGCAGCCCAGACCTCAGCTCTACCCGACACACGGGTCTCGAAGAACTCAGTTCGTTCGCGCGCAAGCTCCGTGTGGGACCAGACCCGATTCTTACTGTGCCAAACATGGGGTTGAATTGGCCGATTAAAATGCTCGCTCAAAGGTAGATGCCGGCGTCGACGATTCCGATGCGTCGATTCTGAGTTTCGGCGAGAGGAGATGTCCGATTGGGAAGGGGATCGGGAGGGATATGTACCCGGTCGCTCTGAGCTAGAGGGTGGAGCTCCAGGATTAATAGCGCGAGAAGAGGAGTCTCCATGGTGTTCTTCGGTCGCGCCGGATGAGTATGGGGAATCAGAAGACGAGCGGGAAATACAGCAGCCCTATGGAAGTGAATGGCTTGTTATTAACGACCCTGTACTAAGGAGGAACTTGAAATGCGCGCCAGGGAAGGTGAATGGTAGGAGGACGTCATCAGAGCAGAGCTATAGCAAAAGCTTGCGGGAAGAGCAGAGCAAACAAAAGCTCTGCATACGAAAAGAACTCACCATAGCTCATGATGTTAACAAACCGGCCTGGTCATCCACAACGAGGAGACCGGTGTTGCTTTGCTTGACTCCCACCAGTGCAGGGGGGGGAAGCCGGGGAGCGGGTTGGCGAGAGTGAAGGATAAGTGATAAGGATCAGGATGATGGTTGAAATTATATCTTTCTGTTGATTTATGGAAGCAGTCTGTACTATGTACACTGTCGAAAGGTTTTTTAATAGAAGAGTAGAAAGAAAAGAAGTATCAGTTTGTCAGTTTGCTTGTCATTGTCGGGCTGCTTGTGTCTCGTTGTGTGGTTGATGTCAGTTGCGATGTGGATGTGGAGAAGGTGGGTGGGTTTGATTCTTAGGGGCCGAGAGCTTGGGCAGGGCTTAACGGCGTTTAGGCCCAGGGTTTAATAAGTGGTTGGACGACACGAGTCCGGAAATTTCTTTGCTTTGCCTATTGTTTTTCGGGGAGTCACTCAAGCTCTTTTTTGGGAGCGAATCTTTCTTAATTCTAAGACCCAATTCATTATTGTTATTATTATTGTACAAGAGGTTGCGACAGAATCTTCGCTGAAGAAAAGGATGATGCCAGAGAAACATCGTGACCTTGTTGAGTGAGAGCACACGACTAGGGTACTTTAGGGCCACTCTCGGCCCCCGCAATGACAAGAAACTTTGACAGCGGTTGGAGCGGGGATTGGGGAACACTTGAACGATCATGATACGATTTCAAGTCGCCAGAAGAGACACAGCCAGACCAAGCGCATAGCAAAGGTGAATTCTAAGTCATTTGAGCGAGACCCATTGTCGTCAATCGCAAGAATTTTGTCAAGAAGATCGGAGTTCCGAAATTAGGTGCTCTATTACTCGGGGCAATCGATGGAAAATAGGTGTCGAGCAGCTCATGTGGCCGTACGAGACGATTCCTCGTTTCTGGTAGCAATGGACAATCGCCAACAAACTTAAGCCACTGTTGGGCTTCGTTCTAGGAGAGTTTGTCGAGCATCTCGTTTTTCGAGTAGCAAGCTTTGATTGTTCGCGTCTTCTCTTGTGCTTTGCGATGGCCTCTAAACATCAGCTTGTAGAGCTACTCGATACACTGCTCAATATGCTTCTTTATAGACGAATTGAACATGGCTAGACCTGCATAGATATGCCATTTGTTCGAGTATATCCACAACGTCATGTTGATCTTAACGTTTCCTAACGTTTCCGAAGTCGTCAAATTTTGCCCATATACCCTACATTTCGATGATCCAGATCGAACGATGATCCATGGTTGTGGAAGAGAACTTAAATAGGGAAATTAACTATGCTGTCAAAGAAGAGGTTCTTGCTTGACTGATAAAAGTACACTGCTTATTATTTTTTTGTCTAAAGTAGTTCTGACTAGGAATACCGACGTGAAGAGAAATTTCGATATATATATCCCCGTTGGCGTAGTTATTACGCCTGATCGATCCGCTTCGAAAGGGTTACATTTACTCTTCCTCGTCCTCGTCCTCATCGTCACTACCAAAGACAGCCTTGAAAACATCCGCCCCAGGCCGCTCTGATTCGAGTGCCTTATTCCTATCGGCATCCACGATGATCTCATTGCGCTGTGGTGGCTGGTTTGGTGTGGTTTCATCAGTAGCCATAGAATTTTGCATCCCTCCTCCAGATTCCAACATGAGCTTGTTCATCACGTCTTTGGAGACTAACTCCAGTTTTGATCCATTCCCATCTTTTTGCCCACCTGTGGCGCCTTCACCTTCGGGGTTGCCAGGGAAGTCACCAGGGTCTAGCTGTACATGGGACGGTGGCCGGATGTTGAATCTCTTACAAAGGAGCCGAGAAGGATAAAAGGAGACGGTTTTCCTCGTCATCGGTCCGTACATGCCCATTTTTGCGGCTGTCTCGGCCGGGTCTTCCGGTTTACTCGGGGTATCACGAAGAAGCGGTTCTCCTGAAGCCGATGTCTCGGGGGCATCTGATGCTACTCTTGGCTGTGCTGTCGAAGAAGTGAAACGCGAAGCCATCATCCCGGATATAGGCTTGAAAACTTCTGCGGCTCGTGCGAATTCGTGGAGTTCAGTGACCCAATCATCGGTTCCCATTCCAGCAGCCCGCTCCGGTAGCCGATCACTAAGGTCAGCACGGGTCTCCAAAAATGCTCGGTAACGTGACCTCTTGTTCTCATCTTCCGCGTATGGCATCCAGCCACCTACACCTCGGCTTAGTGCCTGGACCGCAACATCTTTGTCCAGCTTGGGAACCAAGCTCCAGACATTTCTCTGCTTCTGGGCCTCAGAGGCCTCAAAGCCTTTAGGCGCCTTTTCGGAAAGCGCGGGGGGCAAATCCGTCCTTCCAGTAGCTTTAGCAATTCTATCACGTGCCTCGGGAGTCATGTAGTCAAATATTGACTTCCCCGGTAGCTGAGCTTCTCCTAGAAGTTCTGCTCTCGATTTCGGATCTAGTGATGAAGCCTTCGCAGCATCCGCAGTAGAAACGTAGTTGGACGATTCCTTCGTAGCGGAGGTGGTTTTAGACGATTTCCAACCCTTGGGAATCTCCGGCGGTGCATATTTCTTCTCTTGTGAAGAGAGTGACAAGGTAGAAGAGCCGGTACCATGAACAAATCCTTCTAGAGGAAGACGCCCGTCATGGCACTTTCTATAACCAGTGTTCGCTTTCGCTGCAGCAGTTTTCTTAGAGATGAAAACTGGTTTAGAACCAAGAAGAGGGTTTAAGGCAACGGCAGATTTTGATCCACCTCCGTTCTTCGTCTTTGTCTTTTTCTTTTTGTCCTGTCCCATAACTCGGTTGTAGGAGATCTGCGGGCCCATCTGGTACGGGTCTTCATCATCAGAACCAGTGTCGTTCAGAATACCGACACCAAATCCTCCCCGCGCGGTCTTCTTCTTTTGTTTTAACTTTCCTTCTTCGGAGGGTTTGCGGCCAAATAAATCGTTGCTTTCCTCATCGTTATCTGCGCTACCCTGCCCAGTCCGTTCATTGAGACGTTCTTCTCCCTGAAACCCAAGACCTTTGTGATCTGTTTTCCGCGTGAAGGACACCATCGCGGGATTTTCTGGCGCAAAGAGATGGGTTTTATTATTGGAGTCCTGCCGATCATCTCCGTCATCAACAGCGGCTTTCCGGCGCACTTTCGGACCAATACCCTGTCCTTCCCGCCAACCCATCCTCTTCAATAGCTTAACCCCCATAGTCTCTCCCCCAACTTTGAATATGTCCATCCAACCTCCCCTGAGATTCGGGTCATGCTCCGTCGACCCAAACCCAGCAAAATCATCTGCGGTTTGCAGCGCCTTCGACTCTTCGTTCTCTCTTATATCCTCTTCGTCCATGAAATCTTCCGCGCGTTGCTGAAATTTCTGTTTTGCGTCCTTCGCCCGATTCTCCCGGGACGAGACAAAAGTCGATGGCGTCCATCCTTCCTTGGATCCAACAGTGTTGAAATACCTACATGGACCATTTTAGTCTTCTGTCGAAGTGATTCTTTCGATCGTGAGCTCACCCGGCACTAAAACCACCGGTGAAGGCGCCATGGAGACGTTTCCTTCCCCGGTCATCCGTCACTTCTTGCTTCCATACTGGCACGTAGGACCCGTCGTCACGCACATCCGGGTCCAGAGGAGGTAAGGGTGTTCCGTATAAGGCATAGGGTGATTGTTGCGATTGAAGATCTGCTTCGAAGGCAGCACGAGATCTCTTTGTAGCCATCATCGCCACCTCCTAGCATCAGTAAAGGCACTGATTAAAGCTCTTGGAAATAAACATTAAGAGACGTTTCATTCCGTCTTGGTAGCCAACTTCACGGGCTAAGGCTCCTCCAGCTCAAAATCATGTATGTAAGGCCTTGACTTTGGATCAATTTAAAAGTAGAGGCTACCGGGTATCACGCACTCAAACCAGGTAAAAAAACTGCCATCCATGAAGTTGAGCAAGGAATATTGCTCGTGATGATTGGGGAATAGATGTCTTGAATCACTCGCTCTGGTCAGACAGAAACTGATCAACGGGAAGATGCACGTGCATACATCACGTGGCCCAGAGGCTCTCCATGCTTCCCACCAACCAAAACGAGTCAGAAGGTGAAGGTGAAGCTGAGGATGAACATTGAACAGAGATAGACGAATGGGTATTTCCGTTTCATTAAAGAGATAGAGCATCTTTCATTTCCTTACTCTCTTCGCACCGTTAAATCATATTATCATCAACATATCTCCCTTCTTCGTTTTTGTTCCTTCTCTCCATGAACACCGCATTCCCCCCTGAACTACTCCTGTCCCACCTTCGCTTGCTCACACCCATCTTCGAAGTCAGGCTGATCGCGGGCTGAATCCAGATCCGGTGGTTGCTGATCGGCGTTGTTCGGGCCAGGACTTTGTGCGAGAACGACATTCCCGCATGGTCGCTTGCAGCTCACCTCCCAGCCATCGCCCTTTGTTTTGGTGAGCTGTCAACTCCACCATTTGGGGCCTCTTTACATCTCCTGTTTGCCATCCTCCCTGCCTTCACGGTTCTCTCCAGACTTGGTTTTTAAAGCCGTTGAGTTTATCCACGGGATAGCTTATGTCTTGTGCAGGCCACGTTCAAGGTCTCCTCTTACCTTCACATACTTGACGTTGCCCCAAGGCTCCAACGCCTCCTTTATTACGCGAACCCCGCCCTTCAACCTCGTCCCCGTCACATCGTGATCCCGTTCTCAACAAGTCTCGAGCGAAACCGGGATACCTGATATCCCAGGTTTTCATTATCGCCTATACCCCATCATCGTGATGTCCACAGCAACATCCGCATCAGCGACACCCGCCATTGCACGCAGTCAGTCAAGCTCCCGACCACATTCCGCTTCATATGGGACCCCTTCGGGAGACATCCCACACAGAACTCGAAGCACTGCTACGAGACCACCACCCTCTTCCCACGCCCACCATCGGTCAAGTTCGAGATCTCATTCCTACGACCGCCCTCCCCCTTCAAACCCAACTGCTCTCGCAAGTGTAGCTCGTCGTGATTTCGAGTCTTCATCGGGCGCTCGGCCGGCTTCGTCCCGTCGCAGCGGATCGAAAGATCGAAATCAGGAGACCCAATCGTCCTCATATCGATCAGGCTCAACCCGAGCACATCACCATAAAACTCCTTCTCGACACGGTCCAAACCGCGACTCTGTCGATATGACAGGGACACGCCCAACCGCGCCGGATGGGGGGTCGTCATCCGCTCAACCTCCACCTAATTCGCAGCATGCCCATTCCAACAGTACAGTGCAGCCAAAACGCCGAACTACGATAAATACTACAACAGGACAATGGGCTTTAGGGAAGACAATTGGAGCAGGAAGCATGGGAAAGGTCAAACTGGCGAAGAATATGGAAACCGGGGAACAGGTAGGATCGCCTTATAACGCTAGATATCTAGGTTCAAGAGCTCATTCGTTTTTTTAACCCTTAGGTCGCTATCAAAATTATTCCTAGGCAATCGACCGAAGAGCACCGCAATAGTCGCGACACCGAAAGAGCGGATCGTTCGAAAGAGGTTCGAACCGCAAGAGAAGCTGCGATTGTGACGCTCCTGGATCATCCGTATGTCTGTGGAATGCGCGATGTAGTACGGACAAATTACCATTGGTACATGCTCTTTGAGTACGTCAACGGTGGCCAGATGCTAGATTATATTATCTCGCATGGCCGATTAAAGGAAAAGCAAGCTCGAAAGTTTGCCCGCCAAATTGCCAGTGCCCTTGACTACTGTCATCGAAATAGCATCGTCCATCGCGATCTCAAGATTGAGAATATTCTAATCAGCAAGACTGGTGATATTAAGATCATTGATTTCGGTCTCAGCAATCTCTTCTCCCCAAGAAGCCATTTGAAAACTTTCTGTGGGAGTCTGTACTTTGCAGCTCCAGAATTGCTTCAAGCACGACAGTACACCGGCCCCGAAGTAGATGTTTGGAGTTTTGGGATCGTTCTTTACGTTCTCGTATGTGGCAAGGTCCCGTTTGACGACCAGAGCATGCCGCAGCTCCATGCGAAGATTAAGAAAGGTGCTGTCGAATACCCACAAGGCCTCACCACTGGTTAGTTAATCCATCGTTGATTTTATATATACCCCTGTAGCTAATATGATTTGCAGAATGCCGACATATCATTTCCCGAATGCTGGTCACAGACCCCAGTAAACGCGCAAGCTTGAACGAAATAATAAACCACCCCTGGATGACCAAGGGATTCAGTGGCCCACCGGACAACTTCGTCCCTCAGCGCGAACCCTTGCAACTTCCCCTAGATAACGATATCATAGAGAAGATGACGGGTTTCGATTTCGGCCCTCCGGAGTATATCAGGTCACAATTGACTAAAGTTCTAGAGTCCGAGGATTACCTTCATGCGCTCCGAACAAATGTTCGAGAGCACCCTACTCCAAACCTAATGAACGAGAAAAAGAGAGGGGTGTTTGATTTTTACAAAAGACGAAACTCCACAAGCAAGGACACGCTTTCAAACCCTTCCTTTGAAGCCGTACAGCTAGGCTTAGATCCTGTCAATGCCTACAGTCCACTCATATCCGTTTACAACCTCGTCCGTGAAAAGCGAGACCGGGAGAGGCTCGAGGTGAATCCAGGCGGATTAGGCATCCCCCGTACGCCTGGAGATACACTTTTGAGAATGCCAGATCTACCAGCTCCTGAGGCTGCACATACCAATCAACATGCTTACGAAATCCCCGGAGAAAAGGACAGCGGCGGTCGGACGCGCCCCCGAGCTAGGACTCAGGGAGAAGATGAAATTGAAGGTGGCATCAAGAAGCTTCATCTATCACCTCCAACAGGCCCAACTTCCCCGGCAATAGTAACTCCACCCATAGATCAGCCGGCGAAGAAGGAAAGCACGGCCGCTGGTTTGTTAAGGCGTCTAAGCACTAGAAGAACCCGCGATAGAGGTCGCGATATGGAGCGAGAAAGAACGAACGCTCAAGCGCCGTCTGTGAATGTCCAGCCTCCCGAGGATCTCGTCTCACCACCACGCAAAAGCTTCAGCGTACGGAGAACCAGGCGAGGAGAGCCTTCGCCAGCAACGCTTCATCCGGGAGGAAGCCAACCGCAACAAGACACGGGCAACGCGCCAGTACCTGGAGGACTCGCGCCTAGGTCGAATAAGTTTCTTGGAAGGTCTACCAGTGTTAATTCGGCTGATTATCGCTCCCGGAGACTCGCACGACGGGGCGCATCTGAAGCTGTAGCTTCTCCAGCAACAAATGAGCCTCCGATGGCCAGCGAATCAGACCATTCTAGTGCAGGCCTCAGAAAGTTCGGACCTGTGGATCAGACCGGACCCTCGTCTAAGCCAGCCACACATAGTCAAACCAATAGAACCAAGTCTCTCGGCCATGCGAGGCGCGAGAGCATACAGGTCAGGAGAGCGAGGCGAGAGGAAGCACGGGAGGCAAACGTGCCTGAGGAGACCGATGCAGATCTAACCGGTGCCGGTAATGCTCTTGAGAATGTGAACAACGGCGAGGACTTTTCGAAGCCAGTCTACCTCAAGGGCTTATTCAGCGTCTCAACCACGAGTAACAAACCCCTCCCGTTTATCCGAGCCGATATAATTCGAGTCCTTAATCAACTTGGAGTGGAACACACAGAAATCAAAGGTGGTTTCAGCTGTCGCCATGCCCCTAGCATCGATCTTAATAGAGTGATTGAAGCGCGACCTTCCAGTCCAGAGCGCCAGGGCATGGTATCTCCAGGTCACCGTCGCCGGATCAGTTTTGGAGGATTACGCAGCCATGAGAAGGAAGAACACAGAGACGATGGCAAAGCAAGAACTCCAAGACGTCATCAAGGCCCTGCCGATCGAAGCTTCATAACCAATTCCGAGGGATCTGAAGAATACGTCACACATCGAGATCAAGCACTGGTTGGCGAGCGTGTAGTTGGGGAGACCACCACCCGGGTACAGAGCGACACGGGAAATAATCTGGTCCTGAAGTTTGAAGTCCTGATTGTCAAAGTGCCTCTATTCCAACTTCACGGCATCCAGTTCAAGAAGGTGTCCGGCGGCATGTGGCAATATCGGGAGATGGCCAAGAAGATTTTGGATGCGCTAAGACTTTGAAAAAGAGAGCGTTGAAGCGTTAAGAAATTTCATGAACCAGCATAGCTGAAGCGGGGTTTCTTGTTCCCTTTCTGCAACCCGGAGTTATTTGAATTTGTTGTGCATACATTATCTTTCTAATTACTTGGTTACCTCTTTCCATCCTTTGTTCGGGTATTTATTTTTCTTTATGTTCTTGCTTTCGGCAAGTCTTCAGTTCTGCGGCATCATGTGTCCGGTAGTATCAGCTGAGAGTAACGGTTTTGACCCTGCTTTATTCTTGTATATTTCAGCTTTTCTACATTTCTTGCGAGCTTCGAGACTCTTATTTTCTTACAGCAAATGTCATGACTTCGTTCTAATCATCTATTACTTCAGGAAAGTGTCCGATCAATATCGTGAAGATGAGAGAACGTCTGATAGTCTGCTTCCTCACGTCCAGCCTATTTTCAGCCAATTATAGGTTCTTGATGACAAGGTTGAGGCCAATGTTCGAAATTTAAAAAAAAGCATTCGCTCTTTCTCTTGATCTCGCGTTCGTTCAACTCTTAGTCGAAAATTCGATAACTGTGTATTGCAAATTGTAAGATTAATACAAGCGGCTGGCGTTTAAATGATGACTAATCACAGCTGGTTTCAAAGTGTTTTCTCGTCAAGTCTACGAAGTATCTTCAAGACAGATATTTCTTAAGATCGCAAGTTACTTTCTTCAAGTTTAAGACTTTTCGAGTTCAAAATGCTTCAAACGACAACTTGAGATTTCTGTCGCGCAACAAACGACAGTCGAGTCAAGATTTGTTGTTTTCAAACAGAATGCTTACCTAAATAGCGCTTGTAATCACATGGTTCACCAGGAATCTTGGCAAGATAGGAATACTCTCATGCTTAAAGCTCAGTCTTTCAATTTGTTAAAATGTTGAATCAAGCGTTGTCAAGACAAGAGCGCTGCTGACTACTTCGTACATTTAAGTCTCACAGAAATATTACTCATCAGTAGTCAGTGAGAGCTGAGAGGCGCGCGCAATCCCAAGCAGTCAGAAAATGTTGAAGTTGTCAACCATGTTCATCGTGAAAACGCACGTGGCATCAAGTGGCCCTAGACCTGGAACTCACGAGTCAGGTTGAAAACGCTAAGCATTAAGATCACATCTCTTCATGCAAACAAGCAGTGCTAAAATGCCGTTTTCTTTTCATATCTTTAAATTCTTTTTATCATGTCGCTTTGTACAACAAAAAATATCTCTTTTGTCACTAAATTACTCGCGACTTGAGAAAATTTGTCACTTAGTTACTATTAGTACTAGTAAGTATAAAAGTACTTTTTGTATACTTACATTGTACACGCAAGAAAGAGCAAAACAGTAAATATCAATGATTAACTTTGCATTAAGACACTCAACATTAATGAAAATTACTAATACTAGTTAAATAGTATAAATTAAATTAAAAATCGTAATATTCAGTAATACTCAAAGAAAAATCAATAATTAACAGTTATAAGACTCTAATTTTTAAAATATGATAAAAATTAGAAAAATAAGTAAATCACGTGATATAATTAAAGAAAAGTTCACTTTTCCCCTCATACTTAAAATTTCAAAACAAAAGTTTCTTGTTTTCTTCAAACTAATTCATCATTTCGAAACACATTCCGAGTCGCAACACGAATTTTAAGCTCAAAATAAATGATTTTTCTTCAACTCTTGTTTTTGATATCTTTTTTATGCGATCAAGAGTCTCGTCAATCAGATGAAAAGAGACAGAGATTATTTCAGTAAAAAACCCCTGAACACTCTGGTGGCATCAATGGTTATCGACTTGACCGAGGACTCAGAGTCTGGTGAGGAGCGCAGGTCAAAGGTACGTCAACAACACAGCATATCAAAGACGATTTTCAGATCTTTTTGTTTCATTTCAGTTTCTTGTTTAATAAAGAAGAGCAACAACGCGTCAGCTATAAAGCTACTCGTTATTCTCTTCAGCTAACGTTCAATATTCTGAGCTCCGTGAGCTCCTTGAACCAAACAGTGGTGTGTTGAGGCGACTGGCGCTAACGCTTTTGGGAAACACAGATGCCAAGGCTTTCGAGCCTGAGCGACGACGAAGAAGATCAAGATATCAAAAAGGAGGATCTCTTAAGAGCTTTTCTCTCACCCGAGAGAAATTCTCCAAAAAGGAAGTCACCAGATGGCGACCACGAGAAAAAACTCCAAGTCGTCATTCCGTCGCCAAGACCAATCTCAGTGGTTGATAGTTCATCTGTGAAGCAATCTTCCTCTGTGTCGACGGACTCGTTTCACGTCCATAATGGTCTCTCTGACTTTTTCACTCTAAATGATGATGAGGAGAGGATCAAAAAATCCTCATATCTCAAGGCCAAACAAATCACCCAGAAGACTCATCTTGCCCTAGCTACACCTTATCATCCGCCAACGGTTAAAACCTCATCCGGTCTACGACGTTCGACCAAAAGTCTTCTCAATGCGTTAGATGTTAAGAAGCTTGAAGCCTTGAAAGGGCCTCCCGTCAGCCTTGATATCGGTTTTCAAAAACTGTCAATCGACTCGAATTTTCAGTTTCTGAACGAGTACAAGCTCCAGGACGGTGTCATTCAAGAAGATCCAGTGTACAGTCCGCCTTGCAATTGTGGGGAGATTTGTGACTTCGAGTACTGTGACTGTGTTGCGGATGTCGATGATTCAGAATCTGATAGTCAGTCTAACAAACGTATCGTTCAATATATCAAAGGACCAAACGGGCTGCGTGTTCTAGACCCAAGTTTTATAAACAGAACGGCCATGATCTTTGAATGCTCCTTTCGCTGCCCTTGTGCCGACACCTGCTTCAATCGTGTTGTTCAGCACGGCCGAACCGTTAAGCTTCAAATCTTTGAAACTAAAGGCCACGCCAGAGGTTTCGGTGAGTAATGCGTCTGTTCTGAGAGAATGACTAGACAAAATAAGCTAACAAATACTCTTTCAGGTCTTCGGTCCCCTGAACCTATCTATGCCGGTCAGTTCATAGATTGTTATCTGGGAGAAGTAATCACGCAGAAGGAGGCCGACATTCGGGAAGAAGCCGATGCCGCAAAAGGAAATCACGAAGCGAGTTATCTCTTCTCTCTTGACTTTTTCGATATCGCCGACGACTGTATGAACGTAGTCGATGGGAGAAAATTTGGCGGCGTCACTCGGTTTATGAATCATTCTTGCCGGCCCAATTGCAAGTTGTTTCCGGCGACACAGAACCATGGTGATAGATACATCTACGACCTCGCATTTTTTGCGCTTCGTGACATTCCTCCAATGACGGAACTCACTTTCGACTACAATCCCAAATGGAATGGATCTCGAGGTCGCGTTGATCCTGACGCCGTCAAGTGTCTGTGTGGAGAGTCCAACTGCCGCGGGCAGTTATGGCCGAACAAGCGCAAGACCAACAGGTAGACAGGCCATGCGCGAGAGAAGCGACGACCGCAGTTTTTTTCTAAGTCAATTTTTCTACGATGCATTCGGGGTGGCTGGTTTTATTCTGGAACGGAGGAGCTTTCAAGGAGTTTACGGGGTTTCCTGAGTTCTCTTTTTTCTCCTATATCCCTCTCGATTCCCAGCTATGTCCTTGGGTCGGTTTCTCAGTTCTATCTTGCCAACGACTCATGCCTTTTTTACATTTTTCATATTCACTTTTCTTTCACTCTTATGCTTTGATGTCGACTGACGGAGACGATTTTTTTTTCCTTTTTTCCCTCTTATTCCCCTATTATCGGAGCAATGGGCGGTGTCAATAGGTTTTCAGCATATACCAGCGAGCGAGCGAGCACAGAGCGTTTTCTATGAGAATATTTTTTTCTGCATCATTCTTGCATTGGCGTGCAGGATGGGATGAATGCGATTGAGAGGAAAAGAAGCTGCTTTGCTACCGTTCATCGTCTTACCGATTCTCGGTTAGGAGAGGACTTTTTTGCCATTTCATATCTTAACTTCTCTATTTCATTCAAGGCGATCTTCTAGTCTTTGCGAATTAGCAATGGGTGGTGATAGCTGAATTTCTGAGACCAGAATGAGAATTTAGTTCATATCAACTTTGAGTGCTGGTGATACGTAGAGTATCGTTTAACAAACCTTCACCTAGCAGATAGCTTAAGCACAGTTAAGAATATAGGCCTTCAACCCTTAGGGTTACGCTCGGCTTCAAAATTACCAGCCTCTATTATTTAGCCAAACCCTAAGCCTTGGTCATATTCTTTCACTGAACCTTACCTAATATGTGCTTCAAACTGCTCTTAAAGCTTTGCCAAGCTTTAGCGGCTACGTTTCTATCATTTTGCTAAACCCCTTAACAATTCTTAACTAATCTTCAGTTAAGTCAAATCCACCAATAAGCCTGCCAATCTAAAAGAATAGAATAACCACGTTTTCCTCCTTGAGTGAGCCGTAAACCCTTCTTTCTTTCGTCCCATCTTGACTACTTATACAACTTTCGTCTCAACAGTTAGATCGACCCAACCCTTTTCGTCTCAACCTTGGGTGCGTAAAATATATATTTCTCAATATCCCTCACCCAAAAATATCGGGACACCGAAACACAACCCCCCTCTCGACGGAGAGCTTGTCGAAAAATAAGAACGGGCGGAGAGAGAATTAAATATCTCTTATTATTTTTATATACGATAATTGTCGTTCAACTTGAGTACCCTCAGCCTACCTACTGTAACCCTGATGGTTGAATCGCAAATACTTTCCAGGGGCATGGCACGGATAAAGCAAAACTCTGTCGTGATAGGAATTCGTCTCGGGCGACACGGTTCGTTCTACAGCGCATACAGGTAATAAATTATAGGGATCTTTGGGGGAGACTTGTGTCCTTGTGCTACTAGGTACTACATCGGTTATGTGATACACCAGGAGACGAACCTACACGTTCTTTCACCCGAGAAGTGTTTGTCGAATAATTTACCGTGTCACCTCTAGTAAAATTCGACCCGACAAGAAATATAAGAAGGTTGAATGAAGACATAATTCGAAAAGTTCATATAAGTATCTGCCGTACCAGGTAGCCCTATCTTCAACAAAAAAACAAGAAAAGAAAAGTAGAGCGGGGAGAAAAGGAATAGAAGAAACATTCAAAACATGAATAGTAATACGAATAGGCCGTTAAAGAAGTAGAAAGCCAAGGGAATTTAGAGAAAACTCCCTGAGACACCAACTCCAGATATCCAAATCAACCCAAAAAGTAGTAACTGCCCGTTCCACTGAAACTTTGAAAAATAACAAAAGACCAACCTCCCTAACTGCTAGACAAAGTAAAGGACCAAAACACCGAAACTACCTCATCGTAAAGAAACAGGAACGCTGACAAAAGGTTCGACGGACAACTCGAAAAAAAAACGAGTTTCATATGGAGTCGGACGGAAGAGGTAGGTTCAATAGACATTAGTCGTGAGGTTTAGTGAAAATAAACGGAGGACGAAGGGAGTCGCCGGCAATATTGAGTTGCAAGGGATTCCAGAGTCGTCCGCATCAAGAATGGAAGAAATTTATTTAAGAAGCACCTTCCATCACCTCGAAGATACCACCCATGACAAACGGTGGTGGATGGTGATGGTGATGCATCTGAGAGCGGAAGAGGCCGTGCTGTTGCCGTTCCATTTCGTCTGCCGGAAGGTTTAGCACACCAAATAGACTGGCATCTGGATCCATTGCAATTGGTGTCGGCCGGTCAACATCAGGTCGTGGTTCCATGAGACCTAGACCCTGTCTCTCAAGGGAGTCTTCATCACAGCGAGACCGTTCTTCACGAAGAGCTAGCTCCACAGCGGACGGGCGACGACGGAGAGGAAGCGGAGAAAACCGAAGCGAAGAGGCAGCAGAATGTAGAGTAAACGGGCTCCTGCTTCGACTTCGACTTCCACTGCTGGAACTGGCGGCGGCCGATGACCCGGAGAATCGATGCTTGCGTACAAGACCTCGAAGGGTCGTAAAGCTCGGTGAGGGCGACAGGCTCGTCGGGGCACTTGATGTGGAAGTCATCGGGCTTGCAGAGTCCGGATCACCGTGGTTGACTCGAGAGTTATATGTGAACGCGGTACGGAGGGAAAGACGACGGTGGCCCACGGCTGGAGAGGGTGATGAGGCCAGCACATGTTTCTCTTCACTGTGCTGGTGCATTGTAGTGTCTTCCGAGGAAGTAGATGGGGAAGAGGTAGAATCCAGGGCCTCAAAGAGGCTAATTAATTCGTGTACAGCCGTGTTGACTGAGAGTAGTTGTAGCAAAGGAGTAAGAGACTCGAGAATGGAGTATCAACAAAGTCACTCCTCTACTTGTCGAGGGGAAGGTGATAGGACTCTCTTCCTGTTTTCCCTTCAAGATATCTGAAACAAGAAGAAAAGAAAAAAAATCTCTTCTTTCTGTTGTGTTCTTTTCCCTGATTTCAACAACCTAAAAATTCTTCCCAATCAATGGCCCGGCCCGGTTTTGCCAACAAAGAGTCGTGTAACTGTTCGAGTTGCGTGGGATAGATGAACGAATATTGGCTCTTGGGAAATGCGAGTGCAAGGCGCATGCATACAACACGGACAGTCCAGCAATCCCTGTTGAGCTTTTAAAATGAGATGACGATGCTCTTCTCCACGGCGAGGATTCTGATTTATCAACAAGGCAGAGAGAACAAGTGGAAGAATATAAAAAGAGAGGCAGAAAGGATCCAAGTCCAAGTCAGAATTAAAATGAGTGAGCCTGACGACGAGAAAGCAAGAAGGAGGAAGGAGGAATCTTTTCGAACGAGCGTCTGAAGGGAAAGCGGGAGATTGACCACCTTAATATCAAAGAAATAACGACCCGAGAAAGAAAAAAGACGCGAATATAAATAAACGGGGAAATCACCCAAAGATTTCAGGAGCGTTGATGTTACGGCATCTTCTTGTTCCCCTGGTGCGGCTGTTTGAGAATCAACACGCGAGCACCTCGAAAGAAAGAAGCCTGACACTGACAATGTTGCGACGTCCAATGGTTGAGAAAAACATGTAAAAGGATCTGCCTGTCCCTTGAAGCTCTAAGCGTGCGTGAATAATAGTGAATAAACCAAGTTCTCTGCCTTCGTCCTTCTGATCCTTTCTCTCTCATGAATGTTTGGGGGCAGAGGAAGCATGAATAAAAAGCATCATCATCCCCACTGCAGGATCCATCAGAGAGGAACCCAGTGTGTACTTGTAGACTCAACAACAATTGCGTCGGTTGGCATGTCTTGCATAAGTATCTTTTACCCTGAGACAAACCCAACAAGATACAAACACAGCCTATGCATAGCCATGGGATCGCTGTTCGGCCCCTTCCTTTCTTTCCTCTTTGTTGTTTTCTTCACCAACATCATCGGAATCGCCTAAAGAATCTGAAACCGCCGACCCGCTAGATCTGTAACGTCGGCCCCATTTGCTTTCTTGGTAAACGACCCATGGCTGTCTCAGGGTCTCCTTTAGCGCGAAATTGACCTCTCCAGGGTATGTGTGTGCCTGGCTAATTTCTTCAGGGAAAATACCTTGAATGTCTGGTGATGAAGAAATAAATGAGAAGAATGATCAGTCGCATGGGTATTTAAATATGAATATGTCCGTGCGATGAATAAAAGAATGAAGAAACCCTCGAAATGGCAATCAAGAAGAAGATTTTTTCAAGAAATCTGTAGTTCTCATAGCTACCAGTCGTTCTCTTCAAAGAAATCTCTTCAATTTCGCTCCTTTACTCCAGGTACATTGCATTGAATACCTCGGATAACAAGCATGGCATGATGTTCATTTCGCCCTTGACATGCGCGCGGGGGTTTCATCTCAAGGAAGAAGTTCTAAAAAGAGACGAAGATGCCGATGAGAGAGGTCTGATACACGAACTATAATGGAGTTGCTACAATTTTGACATCACAGGGAAAAGAAGGGGAAATGGTTCTGAGTCGGAATAAATCAAACAGCCGTTGTCTCCCTTTCTCCCGATCGGAATGGTTTTCAGTAACTCAAACGATAAATGAGTATATATAGATACTGACGGAGCGGACTGTGTACATCATGACTTCTTTCTGCTCGTCGAGATAGAGCGTAGCCTCCCACTGCGATGGTTTCAGCGTTGTAGAAAAGAGTGTATCAAGCAAATCAAATCTAAATGTAAGCTTAAAGACATTTTTCTAGAAGCAAACGGAAGAGACCTCAAAAAGAACAAATACAAAAACGACAAAGCAAATTATTAGAACAGTGGTGTAGACATGAACAAGACAAAGGAAAATCGTAACCCTCTCTCTCTCTCTACTTTCCTCCTTATTATCACGGAAAAATATATGCCTTGGCTTGCGACAATGATTAGTATAGGTAGGTCATCATAAAAGGGGAAGAGGCATGGAAAAGAAAAGAAGAAACAACAGTCTTCTGCGAGAAGAAATAGAATGATGGTAAAAATGAGAAAAAGAACGATATGCTCCACAAAGATAAAAAACGCCATCTACCGCCGGCTTGTCTCTTGCTCTCAAATTGCTCAGTGCAGATTGTCGCGGGAAACGCCAAAAAAGAAAACCTCCTCGAACCAACCACCAGAATGAAAACAAGAAGGAGAATGGATATTGCAAAGAGAAAGGAAAAAGGGCTGTGAAGCAAAAGCCGTACATCCATCACCATGAAAAAACATCTTGAACTCTTAAAAAGAAAAAGACAAAAAGCCGGCACCAGCTCCTTTTTTTTTGAAATACATCAAAAAAGTACACTCCTCTCATTGTGCTCTGATGTCCCCTTCTCCCTTTCTTTGTTTTGATCATTATCATATCGTATGGGATCTGTTTGTTGTTACATAGCGCCTGATCGGTTCGACGTAGAAATACTTGAAAAGAAATAGATGAAAACAGAGGAATCTATCGGCGAGACCCGGGTCGACGCGTTGAGAAGCTTCGTCGGATACTCTCGCCCCATGCTGAATTGTCGAGTGACTGCATGACATCTTGTACACTCACTGCGCTCTCTTGTCGTTGATGATCGTCTCCTCTGGGGCTATCACCACCACCGCTCGATTGCCCGATGCCGCTCGCGAAATAGGAGGATCCACTGCGGCTATGACCACCGGGTGGTGTCAGCGCCGGGCCCATAGTTGTTCGATCAGATTGGCTAGGGGACCCGGACCTTGAAGGCCCGCGTCGATGAACGGTTGGGTCAGCGAATGACGAACCCTGAGGCGAGTACCCGCTGGTGGTAGAAACTGTTCGTTGTCGCGCAGTTGGGGACCTTGGAGACGTAGGAGAGAGCATCGGTGAGGTACCATCGTCGAGATCGGAACCGTTCGTGCTATCAATATCTGGCTCGTCCTGGTCGTCAACATAGATCTCAGGAACTGAGAATTGTGGAATGGCGGTCATTCGGGCTGATTTGCGTGAGTTAATCTTCCGACGGAATTCACGAGACCAATATAAGGTATCAAAGAAACCAATAACCACGTTTCGGCGAACTGCTTCTTCGACCCGTTGCAGTCTAGCTCTTCGACGAAGGAATTCCTCAAGTCTAGCAAAATGGTTAGCTTACGCAAATATATGAAAAAGAATAGTGCTGGGGAACAAACCTCAAGCTCTTGCTGTCGGTAATCACATTATAATGTGCTAAGATCATGAGACAGGACGTAAACGATATTCCGAAGTCGGGATCAGCCGAGACAAGTACCTCCTCGTAGAAGGTATTCATGCGTGATCTTCTCTTCCTTATTTCGTCGACTGGGATCCGATCGATCCGCCTGGCTAGTTTCTCTAGGTCGACGCCCTCGGTATACTGCACATGTGGCATCTCGGAGTCTCGTTGGTTGCGTCTACACTCCTCCAAGATTCGTCCCACCGTGAATTCACCATCGTATACTCGCATCTCAAAGATCCCGGACAGTTCCTGAGGAGCAATTAGTCAATCAAGTTAAGAAAGATTGTCTTTGGAGCTTGGGAAAAACTTACTCCCAGTAACCTTGGGAATGCCTCCTTCGTGATATAACCTGTCCCATCTGGATCGAATGTGGCCCATGCCTGCTTAAACCGCCGAATATCCTCTCGGCTAACCGTATAAAGTCCGCTACTTCGTTGATATACGTATGAAAAGCTCTCAAAAATGAGCGAGACAAACAACGATACGAAAATATACATGCTGAGAATATTCCACGAGATAAAGAGAGCCCGAGCCCAGCCGGCACTACCGCAATCGCTGTCAAAGAATTCGGTTCCGTCGACACAGTATGGTGGTACCATTGTAGCAAAGTCTTCCATCAGCTCGTTCCAGCCCTCACCAACGCTCATACGGAAGAGGAGAATCAATGCCTTTGGCACATTACGGAAGTTGATGTTCCCGTTTTCTCCCTCATTAAATTTGGTCAAGCCAAATGTCTGCGTCAGAGCAATGGCATAGACCAGGAACAGGACGAACCACGTAGCAAGGAGGTTACCGATCGCAGTTAAACTAGCCGCGGCAGTTTTAAAGAGCTGATCCAACTGATTGTTTCGAGGGATAATAAGCAGTGCGATCGATACAAGGAAAAGCTTGTGCAGCTGGCTAAGAGTACGATTGTCGTAGCGGATAAGAGCAAGGATAGTCGTGATGAATGTTCCAAATACTGATAGGATAGAGTAGAGATCCCAGGAACTTCGGCGAAAGCGATGCCAAGTGAGGCCGATAATGCGGATGACAATATTCGCGATGTAGCAGAGTGTGAAAATGAGGAAGATATACTCTGGTAAAAGGGATTAGTACAAAGTGGTACACATAATAAACACGATGAAACATACCTCGAATATGAACCCAAGTCTGGACCTCGGGGTAGAACTCGAGAACAAGAAGAAGGACGTGAAGAAGTAGGATAGTCGTGACACTTCTCTGCCAGCGCCCGTGCTTTTTCACTGCAACACGATAGCACCAGGTTTTGAACTTTTTGCTTTCGTTGTCGATCGACCGTTTCGAAGGAGATATCTGCCTCAGGTGTTTGCGCAGCTCGAGCCAGGATCGCTGCTCAGCTGTCAAGAAAGCCACACCAGTCTGCTCTGTGTAATTTCGCATGAAGACGGACACGAACAGAGTCAAGACGAAGACTGCACCAAGCAAGTTGAAGACAATGAAGAAAAGCCCGTTTTGTTGCGCCGCGAAAGGTTCCGGCTGAAAGTTTGCACTCGTCATGCTCATCGCGCTCCATAGGACATCAGTCCATCCTTCTTGGGAAACAATTTGGAAGAGAATGAAGAGCGAGCTTCCGAAATCATCGAAACTGTAAAAGGGATTTGCAACAACTCTCGGGGCCAAAACACCCCAGGCGTACGGCGTGCTAAGATACTCCCCAACACAGTGATTGAGTTCTGTCGATCCAAAATTCGCGTCGGGAAAATCTCCGTCATTGCATTCTTTCATCTTCCCGTTAAAAAGGTTGAGCCCGTAAATGGCGAATGGGACAAGAAAACTCATGGAGACAAATGCAGCCTAAGATTATATTAGCCAAACCTGAACATGAATAGATCAATTGCTTTCACTTACAGAGACGACTTTCCAGCCACCCAACACGATCACCGAATGAAACGTATCTCTCGCGCTGTCGCTGACATTGAGCAATCTTAGAGCCCTGAGGGCTTTGAAGGCGCCGACGGCTCTGGAGATGCCACCATCTTTATAAAGAGAAGTTATCACGTTTATCCATAAAGTGATGAGCACTAGGCCGTCAATAAACCCCCACGAGCCGCGAAAGTATGCATTCGGAGTCCAGAAGAAGCCATCGGCAATGACTTTGATAATAGCCTCGACACTGAACAGGATAGCGAAGCCCATATCCGTCCAGACGAACCAGTTGCGTACACTAAAATCGTGTTCCTCGAAGTATTCCCGTTGATATAGAGGCGTGGTTATACAAGCAAGTATAACCATTGCGACAATAGCGGCGTAGATAAAGGCAGAAAATGAATACCATAGAGGCTTGTATGGATCAACACCTTCGATACGGTGAGATCCTCGGCCAGGCCCGACAATGCGTTGACATATCCTCCGAACCGAGCTAGTCGGGGAGAAGATATAAAGAGACTTATTGTAGGACGGATATTTTTTAAGGTAATGCCGCTGAGCTTGCTTTCTCTGTTCTGAAGCTGAAAGAACTTCCTTCGCCATGGTCATCGGGTCAAGATCCTCATAAGCCCGTGAGAACTTTAACTTGGAATAGAACGGGTTCGGTTCTGGATCTGATAATAAAGAAGTGGTGATCCGAGTCCAAAGGCCGGAAAGCATGCCGCTTTGGACCGTTTCGGTCTGCGCTCTGTCCAGGGCTGGGCCGTCAGTTGGTCGACTTTCGACGGTCATTCCTTGTTCGTCGAGGAACTCCGAGACAACAGCGTCTTTTAGCAACATTTCAAGCGCAGCCGGACCATGATCAAGAGGATCTTTATATCGTTTCGGGTCTCGTCCGAGCTTGAAAATTGTCGACAGTGAGAGGTTTCCGTGTGACGATCCACTCAATTGCTTTTGCTGAAGGAATGCTTTCACCTGCTGTAATCGCTTTTCGTCTTCAGAAACATCGAAGCTTTCCTGGATGACAGCAATAAACATATTCAGGATAATGAAATTCGCTAAAATGAACCACATAATAAGAAAGGCTGCAGAGATCCACGATGTACCCCATGGCGAACTGTACTGGGTAGAATTGTAAAGAATGGAGGTCCAATTCTCGCTGGAGAGTATTTGATACATTCCAACGAAGGAATTGAAGATATGGAAGAAAGTGATTGATATGTCTTCTCCATCGTCGTCCACGGTCGGTATTTGCCCACGAAATAGTTGGGTCGCAAAGATGGCTGTGAGAAAGGTGATCAGGAACACGAAAATGATGAGGTTCAATAAACCAACTGCGTTTCCGAAGACGACCATGATAAGATCTCTTGTCAACGGGAAAGCAAGAACCACCCGATACACCCGTAGTATTTGGAAGATACTTAGCCCCGCATAGACTGTGCTTGTTCTGATAGCTGGGATTTGAATGATAGATGTGATCACGGCAAGACCAAGATCAATCCAATTGCGACTGCTTTTATGAAAGTTACGCCAGTCAGATCCAAAGCGTAAGATAATTTCGAATACTAGGGCGATCGTGATGACGGTCTCGGTGTTGTTTATGAAGGCTTCTCGACTCGAGCCCATCGTAGAGCTCCTAAGGCCTTGAACGACGAGATCAAACGTAATCGCGAGTACCCATAACCAGTACGTCTTGTCGTATAAAGCCTTTAAGCGGCTAACACGGCGTGGAAATTGTTCCTCCTCTTCGACATTATCGATTTGTTCGGAGGTGAAGGCGCTCCGCTTACTCTCTTCCCGAATGACTTGAAACGATGAAGTGATAACGGCGACGAGTAAATTGACCAACCACAGACTTAGTAAAACAAATCCGGCGGCGAAGAATATAGCTGACGCCAGATAATCAGAATCCGTAGTATAATAGAGTAGGTCTGTGAATGTATTTGAGCTCATCACAACGAATACAAGCTCGAGAGAGTGCAGAAGATTATCGAAGCTTAATGTTCCGCTATATGGATTGTCCCCTTGGACGCAGAGGGATCCCTGCGGGCATAGATAACCTTTGTGGTTAGTGGATGTACTACTACCGTCGGGTAGGAGCCACGGCTTTGGATCGCCAGTACTATTATCAAGGTGTCCTCCGCAGAACTGGATTCCATCGGGAGCGCTATTCATGGTAAAATTTTGTACGCCTTCTGGATCAACCCATACGCAGGTACGGCGCAGGCTGGATTTGAAGATTTGGATGCCAACGATGGCAAATAGGAGCCAAAAAAAGCTAATGAGAAACGCAACATTGACAAGCAAAGGTGCAGCTTTTTTGAGGCTTCGAAGAATTACCTGAAAGATTGTTAGTACATGTTCATATTTTCGGCACAGTGGCATGACTTACAGATGTACCGCGTGTAAGGTTTAGAAGTCGTAATATACGCAAGCAGCTTAACATGCGAAAGAGATAAATGTGATGAGCAGCCTCTGTTCCAGTGAGGGATAACATAAACGAAATCCAATAGGATACAACGGCAACGAAGTCTAATCTGTTAAACGAATGACGGAGGAATGCGCGCCGAGCAAGTCTCACGCGCGCCTGATGGCGAGGGTCGTCTGATGGGTCTAATGTGGGTTGCATGCCTGTGAAGGACCTCAAGACGGATACTTGAGGACCACCAGGGGTTGCAGATTTTCGTGTAGAAGATTGTCGCTGAGGTACGAAGAGACTTCGACCCTTTTCGATTAATGCATTCTTTAAGCCAGCTGACCGATCGAGGGTGCTGTACTCATGGGGGTTCCAAATGAAGCCGGATACAATAGTGCGGGAGATGAGCTCGAGGGTATATATTACAAAGAGGACAAAGAAGGCGTAGTCATAAGTCGACTCACCCCAGCGGTCTGGGCGGGGCGTTGATGCTGACTCGACGGCGAGGATGATGGTCTGAATGACAATAAGAATGAGGATTATCGGCTCTGTTACCGGATGGACCAGCACTTCACACAGGAATCTCCGTAGTTTATTTTCAGGAGGGAATATCCCAAGTGAATTGCCTCTCAGGGGGTTAACACGCGTTCCCGATGGTTTTCGAGCTTTCCTTGCAATAGAAAACTTAGGCTGCTTTTCGGGGGGTGCGTCGTTGTCATCGATATTATTTCCTGACGCATCGTGGGCATATTCGGTCATCGCGGGAAGAGGAGGCGGTCCTTCAAGTCGGGCCTGCTTCAGTGAAGATTCTCGTCGAATCGACTGCTCAACTACCTCAGGCTCGTTACTGATATTGACCACACGCTGGGACATCATTCTCATCATCGAGCTCGCTCTGGACAAAGCCGATCCCGACCCTGACGGCGACAATGATCGAGATCTATCATGGCTTAGACGCGATTCTTCCGAACTACCCCGTGTGCGCTTCCCCATTCCATTCTCCAGGTTCGGTAGATCGTCACCCAGACGAGATCCTGAGACTTCCGGAAAATGAACGCTCTGTCCGCCACTCCGACCAATCCTTTGTTCGCGAGAATTTAATGAGCCGCTGATCGGCTGCATATACCTTCCATCGTTTAGAGGTGTAGTATCCCCCTCGTTTGTGTCGGTCGGGGAGCCGAAACCATCGGGATCATTTAGATCTTGTCCTGGATTATTGAATGTGCCCAGGTCTTCGTCACCGGTGCGAATGGCCCCGCTACGTTGTCTATCCGATCGACTCATTCCCGGGAGGTGGCTTGGTGATGGCTCGTCGAAACTGAGGCCAACCGAGGTCATGGCTTGCTGGAATCCCCCCGGGTCATCGAGGGGTCTTTCGCCATCTCCCTCTGGCCCATAAGGATAACCTCTGGACCCGGCGGATGGCCCATCCGACCTTGTAGAGTCCAATTCACGTCTTTCCCTTGAAGTTGGAGAATCCTCTTCAATCCGTTCGTATCTCCTCCTCATAGAACCGCGGCCGATCAACGACCGCCTCCCGATTCCTCCGCCACTGCTGCTGCTACTATCTCTGCGTCGCCCTCGTCCATCTGCGATAACTGTATCTGGTGGTCTTGAGAGATCTTGGAGTGGTATCGGTTGGTTTCCGGAAGGGCTTTGCGGGTCGTGATTGTCGGACGCCATGCTAATTGGCGGACGCTATCGGTTTGTGAACATCTCAGGTAAGGCCGTAAGTCCGTAGACAGTTGAACTGGAATCTGTAGCGGTTTCTGCCAGCACCGGCGTGCAAAACAGTGTAGGTGAAAGGAAAGGGTTGTTGTATCTTCAGCAATCTGGTTCGGGTCGACTGCAAGGTCCACTTGTTGTTGTGGGGTCTTCCTCACTCCACAGGGCAAAAAGATAAAGGACAACAATATGGGGGTGTCTGGAAAAGAGAGATTCAAAATTCTTTATCGCAGGATCCCGCTTTCAATCAACAGTAGCGACAGACTCGGGGAAGTGGGATTGTTGTTCAGCTTGTCCAGTCGCAAAGCGTCGATTGGTACAACTTTCTCTGGGAATCTTCAGTGAACGGTCGGAACCAGGTGTGGCACTCCCCTGAAACGTTGTTGTCTCAGATGTGGCTGTGCTTCAGCTTTATCAGACGCAATTGATTGTGTGTCGATGGGGGCACGAGGAGAAGATCTTGCACCCCCCTCCTTCAGCATTACTTCAAAATCAACCTTACGAATACAATATTCTTCTCTCCGTTTGAATTATTTCGTCTTGTGCAGTCGTCAATGACTACAAATTTCTTTTGTGCTGCTTGTGCAGATTTACGGAGAACCATGGAACACGAGATGATTCGCAGTTTAAGATTATCTCACGTGAAAAGAGAGTTGATCCTCAACCAAAGCTGAGAATATTATGGCAGATTTTGGTATTCGACAGGGGTTTTTTTTTGTTTTTGTATGGAGTAATTTTCTAGGCATCCATTTGTGTCTCACTCCACTTCCATTTTGTCTTCTTCGCCTGACTGCTTCTTTCCAACTTGCCCTTTGACTCCCTCGAGGAATGCCTCAACCGCGTCACCACCGCCCAAAGGAACACCTCCCCTGCGCATAAATCCTCCGTTTTCCAATTTGATATTCAGAGCTTCACTAATACTTGGCAAACCCCCATCCCTTAGTGCTACGGTCAAACTCCCTAAGCTCTGAGTGAACTGCGGCGAGCGAAGAACTCTCTGAAGGATATCCTTCTTTTGTTGTAAACTGAGCGCGTTCATCGCGGCTTGTGCAGCCTCGGGATTTGTATCGGTGGCGGAGATATCATCGGTGCTCTGTGCAAGAAATAAAAGTGAAGGTGGAAGAAAACTGAGTAAATGGTCGACCATTTGTGGTTCCGCCGATTCAACGAGTGGCAAAGTTGATGATGGAGGAAGTAGGTCGGCTAGAGTCGTGAACTGGTTATCCTGGGTATCAGACTGTACATTCTGGTTTCCTTGCAGAGATCGGAGAAGGTCCTGGACGACCGAAGAAGGGTTTGAAGCCATGGCAGCACTAGTATATACCGGTCAGCTTTCTAGGATATGTATGCTATGATTGAAAGATTGCAATGGCTATTTTAACATGAAGGAAAAGCTTAAATCTGGGAATTTCTTTCATCATGAATAGCAAAGTCGAATAAAAGCAGAGATCAATAGTAGTCGTTAATGCGAACTCAGAGAGTTATACCTACGCTCGTCCACCGTCGGCGCCACCCTCTCTCGACTCCTGACCCTCTTCTCTCACATCACCTCCAGTTGCATCGGGGCCAGCTCCGCCGCTGCCGCTGCCACCCCTACGATGTTCCGGTCCCTGATCCGCAACATCTTCCATAGTCTCATCCCCGTCCCCTCCGGGCCCGCTCTGGTCTCTTGGCAAACTGGCAATAGCCTCCTCTACATCGACTTCTTCGCCTTGAAGTAAGGTATTCACAATGTTTCCCAGTTTGAGATCCCGTGCACTAAACCACGCCGGGTCCCCGCCTTCATGTTGACTTCGAGACTGTAACCAGAAGAGATGTCTTTGCGAGCTAGACGAGAATTTCAAGACGTAGACCCTGCCATTCGTAGGTTTCTCGGGATTGGACGGAGTGGAAGCGTCGGTTGGTTTGTAAGGGGTAAAGCTGCCATCTGAAGGAACCATTACAAGGTCGAGCTCAGGTTCGCTGAGGGGTGCGGAGCGGGGTCGCCAGCAGAAGTGAACCAAATCATCTTCGGAGTAGAGGTAAATATAGCCGGGAGTTGGCTTCGGTTTCACCGTCGGGGGTGTTGTGGATGTCTATGTCATAACGTCAGAAACATTGCTACCGAAACTAGACCGCCCAACACAGCTTCAAAGGGAGAGGAAAGCAAGCTTTGGAATGCGGTGGCAAGGTAAACACTTACGTCAAGCTCGCAGTTACCTGCTTTGAAGGTGATGATGGGTGATATAGACATCGTTTCGGATCTTTCTGATTAAGGGATAGGATATTTTGCGTATTAAAGCGACAACCACAACAGTCACTTTGACTGCGAACGAGTGTCGTTCAAGAAAGAGGCTGGAAGAGTATCTGTAGTGAGGTAACTCAGCTCAGGTTGTTTGGTTGGTTTGGTTTGGCGGAGGAACATCATTCTGAACATGGAAGGTCACGATTAAGCTCTAAGTCCAAATTCGGACTAGCGTTTCGGCTAATTGATAGGGCTCTCGATCCCACAAACCTCACCATTTCCCGACCTGGGCCATCAAGTCATACATCAACCAACCCACATCACCGTCGACAACTTGGAATTCCCATTTTCCATTTTCTTCTCCAGCACTTCGTCACGGTAGCCAATATGTCGGCGACTTCGGAGACGAAGAAGTTTGGAAAGGGCCAGCGGACGATCCCGGCCAACAAAGCCCAGAAGTGGTATCCCACTGAGGACGACAACCAGCCAAAGAAAGTCAGTATAGCGCTTTTCCGCCGTCTTGAACACTACGTTTTTGCAATTTTGTGTGCTCGGTGATGGAGAATGTACAAAAAGTTGCAACTTTCGAGATCCAACCGCCGGTCCGAAAGATGCTACTTAGAATGCGTCTTCTTATACATATATACCTTTGCGACGACATGTAGTTAACAATTGTTTCTCTCCAGGTCCGCAAGACGATTCACCCAGCCAAGCCCAGGGCTAGCCTCCAACCCGGTACCGTCCTCATCCTCCTCGCTGGCCGTTTCCGTGGCAAGCGTGTCATCCTCCTCAAGCACCTCGCCCAAGGTGTCCTTCTCGTCACCGGCCCGTTTAAGATCAATGGTGTCCCTCTCAGGAGAGTGAACGCCAGATATGTGATCGCCACCAGCGCAAAGGTCGATTTGAAGGGTGTGGACCAGAAGACTTTGGAGAAGGTGTCTGAAACCGACTACTTCACCAAGGACAAGAAGGCCCAGAAGGAACAGAAGGGCGAGGAAGCTTTCTTCAAGCACGGAGAAAAGCCAGAGGTATGTCTAAATATATATTCTGGGGGGAACTCATGAGCGAGAGCGATATAGATTTTTAGGGTCAGTTGCTGACGTTTTATGTTATTCTGAACAGAAGAAGAAGGTCGCCAGTGCGCGTGCTGCCGACCAAAAGGCCATAGACCAGTCTCTTTTGGCATCGATCAAGAAAGAGCAATTCCTCGGCAGCTACCTTGCCACCAGCTTCAGCCTACGAAACGGCGATAAGCCCCACGAGATGAACTGGTAATGGTTAGGAAAAGTTGACGAATGAATGGAAGGGGGATGGAAACCTTGCGGGTGGGATAAGAGGGACTGTTGTTTTGCTCATCGGGGAGCTAATGAAACATGTATCTCGATGCGATCCTCTAGGTGGTTCACTTGAAATTCAGTTTTCATAAACCCTTTTCCACCTCTGCGTGAACCGATTGCAAAGTCACCCTTTCTCCAGTTTCATGTTTTCACTACGTGTGACTGTCTTTCCTACCGAAGTTTGCAAGTTCTCCATTTCACTCGGAACAGGTTTTATCTTTTTTTCATAATGGTATCATAGAGCTATGCAGAGAACTTTGATATTGTTCCAACATTTCAAGCAACCCAAAAAATATATATATTAACAAAAACCCCCCCAGGAAAAGCTCCCATCCCAAGCCATCATCTATGAATTTCTCCTCCGTCTACTTTTCCCCTTTGCCGCAGCCTTAGTCTTCTTCCTAGACTTCTCCATCATGCGATACATCTTCTCATCCATATCAGACTCGTCGAAATCTTCACGTATATCATCCTCAATCGTATCTCCCACAGCGGTCCCACAAATCCAATCCAAAATTCCCCAAGGCCCAAAATTACCGACCCCGTTACTCAAAAGATGCGTATCCACCCTCCTTGCGATTCCGCCAAGGAAGAAACTGGTGGGCATGGTGCTGTAGCCAGAGTAGGCGAACGTTTCCTCCAGGGAGACAATCGCGAGGTATATCAGATATGTGAGAAGGTGGAAGCGGAAAAGCGCAGCCGGTCCGTAGGTGGGAATGAAGTTAGAAAGGAGGTATGGAACCGGATGATCGTAATGCGTAGTTAGGGGGAACGGTGATTTTAGAGAATGGTACCACGACTTGTGGTGTTTTGTGACGAATGAAGCAGGAGAATGGAGTGCGTAGCGATGAATGACGTATTGTAGCACCTAAGAGAGTTATTAGTATTGTTTACAACTCCTGCTAGACAAGCTATCATCTCTCAACCCAAACACTGAGTCTATCATCAACTCTCAATTTACATGGGAAAATGGGCAATCCTACCTCTCTCGTGATCATTCCTCTCAGTAAATCCTTCGCAATCCCCCACGGCATCGGCAACGTTGTCGACACCTTCAACACGCTTCTTATACCAAGTCCCTTCGTCAAGAAGTACTCCACAGCCCATTGAACCGCAATACTCAACACCAGATTAAACAATGCCCACCCGGCAATCTTGAACTCTCTCTTCCCACTCTTCCGCTTCTTATTCCCCGACGGAAGCCCGTCTTCTCCCTGCGCCTTCAACACGATCGCCGCAGATGGCACCAGAACGTCAAAAAGAAAGAATAGCACCGAGGGAATGAAGTAAAACATAATCCGCACGGCGGCGGTCCCCACGACCTCAACCGTGAGTGGGGGATGCGATAGAACGAGCGTAGACCATGTTAGGTAGAAGAAGAGGAGGTTTAGGCTAGTGCTATATGAAGATACTGTCGGGATGAGAAGAAACGACAGCATCGGAAGGGAGAAGAGGCCGTCCATCGCAATTGCTTCATCAAAATTCGCGATTTATCCTTCCGCTAGTATATCTGTGGCACTGTGCGACAGAAATGAATGCGACTCGAGAACAGATGGTTGTGGATGACGGGGCGTATGAATGCTTGGATATGGGAATAGACAGTTAAGACATCAGGCTAGGTATTTATCAAGAGATTTTTTTGTCTCGCAACCTGCCAATTGCCTGATATTTAAGAAAACCTGATCCTGCAGGCCTGGACCTTCCTACTCATGGGTGAGTCGCAAATTAGCTGCCTGGCTACGTCACTCGATAACGTCCGGTCGTACAATCTTCCGAAGATAACGTCCCTTGACACGTGACGTTGATTGCCCAGGGCTGATGATATTAATGCCAATAATGTTCAGCTACTACCCCTTAAATACCTAGGTACTCTCTATGACTTTCCGCATTGACATAAGAGAACTAAGTTCCGATAAGAACCGGTTGCGCCCTGATGAAGTAGAGAGGCTGCCAGGCAAGCCCATTTCTTTGATCTAGTCCAAGGAACAGCTGAGTTCGAGCTGGCAACAATCCAAGAGTTCGTCACTTCCTCTATTGTTGAATAACGAAAAGGGGAACCGATGGCGCCTGGGTGAGGGAGGCTAAGATATTGAAAATCGAGAGAATTTTCCCAAACCTCATCCCGAGCTGGTATATGCGAGTGAGATTTTTTATATGGCGAAGGACATTCGGATAGAGATTTATTGAACAGGGAAGTAAGGCAGAGCTCGGGGAATTGTTGGCAAAAGAACTGAGGGCACAAGAAGGGGATATTTGAAGACAAGAAGAAAGCTGGGGCGGATGAAGATGAAAATTCAATGGCAAGGAAAGCCGATGTACGAACATGCATCTCAGGGGTGAAGTAGGTTTCGACTTGATTCTGGACAACCCCTACCGCTCCTCTCCAGTTCACAGTTCACAAGACCGCTGTTGCTCTGTAGAGGAACTGAGAACATAATCCCGAAAGGTAACAACCAGCTGGTAGATGTTGGTTTATTTTATTTTATTTTGCAAAGCTTTGTTTGACCCACGCCTAAGAGACATGTCTATTATGAGTAGGCATACAGGAATAGTATTACAATTTATACTTCTTCCGCCTCGCCTAACATTTTCATGGAGATAGAGAGACAAAGGGAAATGAAATAAAAGGATAAAATTATTTTAGATCCCAAAAGAGGTCTCTGACGGGGAAAGGGATTAAAAAAATGTAAGTATATAAATTACTCCTCACACGAGCCTTCGTGCATCAGACAGAACGACATCGACACTACGTTTGCATGGACGTTCAAATCCCCCACTGCTCTCTCCCGCCACTCTCCTAGCCGGAACTGGGCCTCAACGATCTGGCTCACCTCGCGGGGTCCAGACCACAGTACCTCAGCAGCGGCGGCAGTACGCGGCCACACTAGTGTATCCACAGAGGAAGGGTCTGCTTGCTCAGACCACATGTGGGTTTCGCCGCCCTGTATACCATCCTGCAGGTCCTCAGGAATGCCTTCATGGGGGTTATAGGTGAGCATGTAGCGCCAGTTTTTCATGGGGCTGCAATAATCGACAAACGGGCTCGTAATTTCGGTTGAGCCAGACGGGTCCGGATTAATGAAAGAACCGTGGCCGCAGGCAAGGTACCAGTGATGGTAGTCACCAAAGAGGACGCGGTAGCCCTTTTCGAGGACCTTAAGAACGGTCTCGGAATCTTGCCAGACCTGGATAATGACTTCGTCACGACCGGCAGGGAAAGTAAGATTCCAGTCCGTGAGCATCTCTTCCCAGACAATTGGGGTGAGGTTATGTTCCTTGAGCTGATTATGAACGAGGTCGTTCACTCTCTGAACCAGAGGCCCGAGTACTTCTGAGGAGTTTGACCTCACAGTCTCATCAAGGAGATAGGAATTCTGATTAAGCTCGTCGCCACCGGTATGGAAGAATGGAGAGAGTGGAGACACGCGAGGCAGGACATCTTGCAGCATCTTTTCCAGGAAGTCATCAACAGCGGTAGAGTTCAATTTCAATTGCCCGCTTGGAGGCTCAGATGCATAGGTTGGCCAGTCCTCACCCCGATTCCACGCGGTGACTAGCTCCGGCATGGAATATGCAATGGAGCCAGTGTGCCCCGGCAGGTCGACTTCCAAAAATACAGACACGCCGCGTAGAAGGCCATAGATCTGCACGTCCTCGACATCCTGGGTAGACCAGATTTGAGACGGGTGATAGGCGCCCTTCTTTGCTAGCTCAGGGAAGGCGGGGACCTCAAGAGGCCAGGCTTGTGAATCAGTGATGTGGAGATGGAGTCGGCTCATCTTCGCACTTGCCATGGCATCCAGCGTCCGTTCCACATCCTTCGGCTTGTATGGGTTGCGGGACACATCCAAGTTCAGCCCGCGATGGGCCCACTTTGGGGAGTCGGTGATGGAAACTGGCGCATATGGGGTATAAGAGCCATGGCCGGAGGTGTGCTTGTAGAAGAGTTGTTGGAAGGTCTGCAGACCACGCACGGTTCCAATAGCAGTAGCACCTGTGATTTCGGCCTCTCCGTCTTCCGAAATGGTGAGAGTGTAGCTCTCGTCTTCCGTGAGATAATCACGAGTGGCTCGCGACGAGTTCCCGGCATCGTTTTCCTTGACAATGACTTTGTTGATGGCCTGTCCTTCTCCCTCGGGCGGCTCAAACGTCCCATTGCGGGGATGGAACTTCCAGGGGATAAACTTGCTGTCTCTGATCGCACACTGTGTTCGATCGATGGCCTGCTTGACGATCTCGTCGACGGACGGGATGTTTGCTTTTGGTGTCCTAGAATGCGCCCAGGTTGAATGTGAGCAATTCATGCCCCTCTCTCTGCCTCACCCTCATAAAATCTGGATATCTGGGTTTCATAGTAGTCATGTACTTACGATTTGCTGAGATTGGGGGTTTTGTGCACAAATTCACAGTTCTCGGACAACCACAGGACTTTCTCGCCCACAGAGTATTTCTCGGGCTCTGGCCATATTGCCAGAGCTGAGGAGACGAGGGTAGCGATGGAGGTCAATTGAAGGAGCTTCATGGTCGCGGTAGTGATCTCGACTTTGGACGGGATTCAGCTGCACGCTGGAAAGGAGAGTGAAAGGGATCCATGAGTTCCCCAGAAAACGAGATCCTTATATAGCTTGCAGCTTGTTCCCATTCTCTGGTATCGAAGTGGAGCTGTTCTTCATCCTCGTCACCACCGGGAACTTAATGGGGGTGCGATGTCGGGGAATTGATAGCGGAAATCCTACATTAAGGGGCGTACTACGGAAAGATCTGGCTGAGGTTGTATAATTATCGGCCAAGGATGGGAGATAATAGGAGCAATGAATCATTCGTCCACAGCTCTGAGTCGTTTCATCAGCTACCCGAAGCACATTGGCGGCATCTCTATGGACGTTGACAGAAGCTTCTGGGGTCGCGTCCCCAGACGGGATGAATTGGTTCATCAGCTCATCCTTGGCCGGGGTTCGCTTATTTGGATCTCGATCAGGAACGGGCATCGAGTCTCCACACGCGAAATGCGTCTCCGCCAATAAACTAGGTGGACGACTCAACGAGAGCTTTATCTGCGCCGCGTGTTGGTCCTCAGTGCAACCAATTGATGGGACAGTTCCATGCACTTTGGATCCACGAACGTCGCTTGCAGTTGACGCGGGATGAAAGCAGTCAGGTAACCAGCTTCAAAGTAACCCTGGGAGGCTTTTCGTGATGCTCATCCACCATATCGTCATGATATCCATCGCTATCAAGACTCGCAATGGTCGGCGGGTTTATTGATGAGTTGATGATAGGTCGAGATGACAGATCAACACGTGAGATACATGTACAGTAGCCCTAATATCCATGAATGGCCATCTGTATTCTTAAACACCAACATCAACTTCATAAAAGCATTAGCCCTATATATAGGGAGGATCTGTTAAGTGCTACGACAATGATATAGACGGGTGAGGAGCAGACCTAGGCCTATGCGATAAATCCCTTGAGTTTGTCAAGGGTCGTGTTGTTGTTCCCTTTTGATGATATCAAGGACGTTGGCTTGCTCGCTTTACCACTTCCATGAGAAAGCAGCTAGGATTGTTAACTTGCTATTGTATGAAACGAAAGAGGGCAAGTAGTCAGATGAGGGGATAATCAGTGACCACCCAGGATCGTGCGATATTTATCTCACCAGAGCTTTCTTATTGTGATGATAATCCTGAGAATTTGGAATTATCATTTACACCTCACCAAAGCGATGATATATATAGCTCGATATATCTCGTATTAGAAGCTTTTATATATTTGTGGCACTTTCTAATTATGAGGATTCTAAAACAAGCATTAACGGCTTCGAGGGGGTCTTCACAGGTCGACATTTTTTGCGATGTGCTTGATTTAAGCCTTTTCGGGTGATGTTTAGTTGCAAATAGCGCCTCAGGGTCTTGTGGCATCGGCAAATATTCTTCATCTTCGCCGATATACGAGTGTTCGATTGACGCTTTCGTCTTGCATTTTTGAGTTCTTTTTTTGTTGAAGACTTCAAGCTTCATAACACATGAGGCCAGTGCTATTGTGATCTTCAAAATCTCGAGTTGGATCAGCATGCTCAGCGTTTTCGACTCTAAAATGTTAAATATGGACTTGACTGAAGATTTCTTTACAGGCGCGGCAACTTATAAAGGCTTCCGTTGCTCTCCTTCAAAGGGAACTTATTCTCGAAAGCCATTGAAGCCAAAACCCATCTCTTCTAATCATCCATTCATACTTCAAGTCTCCCGGAGACATACTTGACTATATCTTTCATAACCTGAGTACTACCTCTCAAAGTTTCAGTCATCATCATGCGTTTCCTCCAACTTTCCCTTACCCTGCTCACCATGACCACTCCTCTCCTCGATTTGGCAGAGGCCATTTCCGCCCAAGACCTAGAGTCCTTCGCTCATATCAAATCTCTGGGCCTCCAAAAGGACCGCGTAGGGGTCTACCGGAGCCTCGCCAAAGAGTCTCAACAGCAATTCTGGGTCCACAAAGTCCAGGAATACCGCAAAGAGAACCTAGGCACCCTCACCGACGGGCAACGCAGTGCTCTAGATGCGGCAATCGATTTCTTCAAGTCGAGGGATTTCTCAAAGGAAGATGAGATGGGCAAGAAAGTGGTGGATGCCTTTGGACATGTCCAGGCCAAGGAGATTCTGGCTTCTATCGGCGGCGAACCGGAAAAGCGTGGTCTCGAAAAACGCTATGATGATGATGACATCTGCGATTGTTGTAAGGATTGCTCGGACTGGTGGTGCGGATCTGATAATTGCCATACTGCTGATTGTATAATATTGGGTGAGAAATGTGGAGCTGGCTGGAACTATGACTGCGATGGACGGTGTTCTTGATCGATCTTTTGAGGCCGCGTGTTAGCGGGATCACAGACGGGACAGGGGAGGACCGGGCCGTTGTTGTGACTTTGGGAATTTCCCATGAGAGAGAGTGGTAAAGTAATGACATGTGTATATAACGAAAAATGGGTAGCTTTAAATGGACAAGCTTAAGCTGCCAATCAAGCAGAGCAAACACCTCTTGCCTCTCATCGTTAGCAGTTGTGCACATCCTTTTTGTTGAGAGAGGAAAGTCCTAGAAATCAAGAGAATTTTTTAATAAAAACGGAAGGAAAACCTGGTAATCGCACGTTGTAGGTTGCAATGGACATTAATTAATAATATTATTGTATTAGAAGGGAAGGAACGCTATCACAATGGTGAGCTCATGATGGACATCGTGAATCCCCTGAGTGTGTCCTCCTGTTGTTTATCTTTCAGGAGGTCTCATTATGTGGACTCGACCTTGGCTTTTGGAAGACCGTTCTGCAGTCCCCATTTCCAAGCTTTGCCGCTGAGGTCCGGGCTCACAAACAAGAAAGCTAGACTGCTCACCCAACTTGTCAGAGTGTCGAAAATGATTGAATTCCGTGCGCTCACGCCGAGGGCGCTAGCCTTCATGATAGCACCTATAAACATGGTGGTAATCAGGTAATCGCCCCTTTCCAAGGCTTTAATCGAGATCGCTGCGACTTCGTCTGTTGTCTGAGGTTTATCAGCCTCCTCGAGGATCTTGGTGAGTTCAGGCTTCATCTTTTCTTCATTTTCGAAGCCAGGGCTCAGAATGCCCATCGGGAAGACAGTGTGGATCTTTACATCAGCCGCCGGGGCCGCGTTGCTTTTGTTCCGACGCGCTCCATTGTATACTTGGACTTCTTGCGATAAGCAATCAGAAAGAGCACGCATAGCAGCCTTTGCAGGCGCGTATGGTCCATATCCAGCAACCGGCACAAAAGCAAGGGTGGAAGCGGTAAATATCAAGTGTCTCCGGGGTGCATTTCCTTTGCTATCGGTGGGTCCCTTGGGGGTCTCTCCCGGGGACACTGGGGCAAGCCAGCTTTTCAGTGTCGAATGAGCCATGAATGCCGCAGTCCAGTAGATAGTATCCATCTGCTGCTTCAGGGTTTCAACGGAGGTGTCGGTGAAAAATCCAGGTAGACACTGCCCGGCACAGCACCACACCACATCTGGAGGAACCTCGTTATTCCATTCCGTGACTTCTGTTATGACCCGGTCGGTCTCCGTGGCCTTCGTCAGATCTGCGCTAATATAGTGGAATCTTTGGTTTCCAGGGTGCAGAGCTGCAGCCTATAGGGAGGTAAAATTAGCCAAATATTCCAATCCCACAGCGTTTGGAAATATGCGCACCTTTATAACCTCGATTGCCGCTTGAAGCTTCTCCACATTTCGGGCGACTATAACGATATTTGCTCCCTTTGCGGCCAATTGTGTAGCTACACTTCTGCCCATTCCCTCCGAGCCTCCAGTAATCACAACGGTCTAAATAATAAATATAGTCAGCAATTGAAGTTCTTGGAGGTCGATATAGAACCTACCCTGCCAAGAGCAACGAACTCTTGTCGTTGGAAGAGTCCGAACATGGTGGCCGCTACGTAGGCAACAATACTACCGAAAAAGGCAGCGAACGCAAGTACGAGGCGCGAATCTGACATTGGAAAGGAATTGGGGAGGATCAAACTCGGAGTAAGCGGGTTGAGTCCATCCCTTTAAGTAGGGATTGGAGATAGGCTGCCGCAACAGCGAGAGAACTAAGATGGAGCTATGGTGACAAACATGCCAAGACGGGAGGATTGAAGGTGCAAACATGTCATTTTTCGACTAGCTTGCATCTGATAACCATCCAAAATTTTTGTGTATCTGCGAAAGTTGAAGATAATAATTTGAAAAATTACCCAACTTTTTCCACCTTCGATTTATACTTATCCTCTATCGGAAACAAAATGGGAAAGAAGAGAAAGGCTGGCCGCGGCTCTGGAGGCCAAAAATCCGAAAACGGAGCCGTTAATTTGGGGAAATCGAGGTTTGCGGCGAACGAGGAATTTCTGGACTCGGAAGATGAATTCGAAGCTGGTCGAGACCAGGTTCTCCTTGATGAAAGACCGGAGGCTAAGAGGAGAAGAAGAATTGAAGAACGAGGTAAGGATATCCAATGCCATTGCTGTGAATACAAACGTTTCTAACTACAATTTCTAGAGGAATATTTTCAACCGTCCGACGAAGAAGTTCTAGGCTATGACGCCGAATCCGCGGATGACGATGATCTATATGATATGGATGACGAAGAGGACGTGGATGAAAGCGATACGAAGCAAAGGAGTTCTAAGAAATTGAAAGGTCTTGCCCGAAACGTTTCGAGTCCCGCATTATCGGGAGAGGAAGACGAAGGAGAGGAGGAAGAGGAGACTGGTGGATGGGGATCCTCAAAAAAGGATTACTACAATGCGGATGTTCTCGAAACCGAGGCGGATGCGCTGGATGAGGAAAAGGAGGCAAAGAAAATACAACAGAAACGGCTCCAATCAATGACGGCTGCCGATTTTGGTTTTGATGAGAGCGGATGGCTAGAATCCGGACAAGACCAGGAAGGGGATGCCGGAGAGGGAACAGGAACTGTTACGGAAGTTCTTCCTCAGTTGGAAATTACAGAGGATATGGGAGAGGAGGAGAAACTCAAGCTGATGAAATCACGATACCCCGAATTCGAATATTTGAGACAGGATTTTATGGACTTACAGGGGTTGTATGAGGAGCTAAGAGTCGCTGCAAGCGCCGCCGAACCAGACGAAGCCGAATCAGACTCTGAAGATGAGACCCAAAATACGCCCGTTGAGGTCATCCAATTGCGAGCACTTTCGGCCTATTTGGGCTCAATATGCATGTATTTTTCACTCCTTACTTCCCCGGCCAAGGATAAAACAGAGGGTGCACTTGCACTCCCTGCAGCCCAGTTGAGAGAGCATCCTATCATGGACGCCTTGGTTCGATGTCGCAAGATGTGGGAACAGGTTAAAGACCTCGAATCTCTCGACGCGGACCAGGTCTCAGAAGATGAGAGCCTGGAATCAGAAGACGTGGCTGAGATAGCACCGGTGCCGGTGACAAAGAACAAGGATACTAGCGAGAAGAAACCCGTTTCCAAACCACCCAAAAAGCAAAAGAAGACCAAAGCCCAACGAGCCGCAGAGGCAGCACAAGCAGAGACCGACGCACGCCGTGCCGAAAGAATGCGCCAAACCGAAGAAGGATTGGCCGATCTCGATGGCCTGGTTACCTCCAAACCAACGAAGACGGCTAAATCTAAATCTAAAACGGCTACATCCCGTCAAGATCAAGAAGACTCGGACTTCGGAGACGAGGACGCTCTCACCGCCCACGAAGCCGCACAGAAAGCAGAGAAGAAGAAATCCTTACGCTTCTACACGTCTCAAATCGCCCAGAAGGCCAACAAGCGTGGAGCAGCGGGTCGAGACGCTGGAGGAGATGCGGATCTACCATACCGAGAGCGTCTTAAGGATAGGCAGGCCCGACTCAATGCACAGGCTGAGAAGCGTGGTAGGCGGGACGCTGACAAGCCTGATTTCCTGGGTGATGAGAGTGACGAGGACGATCGTCGGGTTGCGGGTGAAGTACGAGGAGATAAGCAAGGTACCGATGATGAAGAGTATTACGATATGGTTAGCGCTCGGAATAAGCAGCGCAAGTCCGACAAGAAGAAGTTGGCGGAAGCGCACGCGGAAGCAGCTCGGCAGGGTGGTCGGGTTGAAATTCAAGAAGAGGTTGGCCCGGATGGGAAGCGTGCTATTACCTATGCCATCGAGAAGAATAAGGGTCTAACGCCCAAGCGGAGCAAAGATGTGAGGAATCCGAGAGTGAAGAAGAGGAAGAAGTTTGAGGAGAAGAAGAAGAAGCTGGGTAGTATTCGACCGATCTACAAGGGTGGTGAGGGTCGTGGTGGTTACGGAGGAGAGTTGACTGGTATCAAGAAGAACTTGGTTAAGAGTGTGAAATTGTAGATAGCGATATCCATTGAACGACTTGCGGTCTTTTTTCTATATGTGCATGCTCTAAGGATGTAAGAATTGCTCTCTATGAATATGCTTTGGGTTAAACCTCATCGCTTAAAGGTTAACGTGACGCGATGGGGCGTGTTGACTCCTTCGGCCTCCTACCCCCTTGCGACAATATCTAAGTATTAGGGATTCCGTCGAACAATAGCAAAAGGAAGGAAGGTTCATCTAGCGCGTAGCTAGGAAAATGAAATGCGAAATGGCAGAGAGAATTCCTATCTGCCCTGAAAGATTGAATTGAAAACACCCATCTTCCAGGGAGAGAAGTAAACAGCCTCTGATGATGCATCAGCTGCTATTACTGGTCCCGGAACTGCTGCTTTCATCAGTGACGTCGAGGATATCACTCAACATGGATTCCACATCTCCAGGTCGGCCAAGTCGATCTCGGAGTTTTGGCTTTCGTGAGAAATCTGCCCCTATAAACTTCCGTGCGATCATTTCCTACATCAAATAATTAGTATTCAAGGTATACGTGCATGATCCGCATCGATGGCTTTACCGCCTCCTCAAGATCTTTCATCTCGCTAGGACATAGCTTGGCACAAACAGCTACGAGATCCTCCCCTCGTAGTGATAGAGCACTAAGTTCATTTGCTCGCGCTACTATTTCTGAGTCGATCCCATTCATGGCCGCACAACTAAGTTTTTTTTAACGGTTAGCAGATATCTTGAGCAATCGCAGTTAGGGTGGATACTTTGTTCCAAAGCTTGCGGTACTCCGGCCCAATCGGAAACTATTGATTCATTGTTAGCTTTGTGTCTATAGGTGCGATTCCGCGATTCCCTTAACTTGTACAGATACGTGATCTGGTTTTCAATTTCTCGAGCCCTTGGGTCTGTTTGGACTTCCATATATCCGAACTGTAGTTCCGGTCTAGGAGGTAGGAATCCATTCTCAAATATTTCATGAAAATGTGTGGCTGCGAGGACTCTTGGTCTTTCGTTTCCAAGGTTTAATAGATGCTCGAAGAGACCGCATGCCAAACCAGCGCCATCTAGGCTCTGTTAGAACCACGACTCCCTCGTGCTAGGAGACTACGAACCACTCGAATCGGTTCCCTTTCCAAACTCGTCGATGATGACGAGGCTCCGCTTAGTTGCAAGATTTAATGCGAGGGATATCTGCTGCAAATCAAGCATAAATGTACTTTGGACCTATTTCCCCTATTAGCAGACCCCTATACACGGATACACGCTGGTATGTACTTTTGAGACGGTTTCACGAGTAGATATCCGTGATAAAATCTTGTCGGTGAGACCAATAGCTGCACTATCAGCCGGTACGAAGCTAAAACCACGTTTAGAATATCTCCTTTGAAATGGTATACTCCTTCGAGACTTGCCTGCCGATGTGCGCTAGATATACCACTAAGGCGACCTGTGGTATGTTAATTCTAACCCATCCATCATCGTTCCAGACAGCTCACCTGTTTCAAATATACACTTTTCCCAGAATAGTTTGGACCTGTTAACAGCAGCATGCTAGGACCCTTACTTTTACCTCCAGGGCTGGATGATCTTTCTGGGCTTTCGGGCAGTGTATCGGGCGTGGACTCGAAATCGCCAGCTCCACCGACGAGAAAAGTATCGTTGGTGACGAACGATGGGACAGTGAGTTCTTGGAGAAGATGGCTAATAAAAATATAAGTCCTAGTTTTAAAATAATAGGGGTGCTTCTCTTACCGGCCTCCCTTGATATCTATTATATTTTCTTCGGTCACTCGGGGCCTCACTAGTTTGTATAGACTTGCCCCCTGAGTGAAAGCCAAAAGACTATATCTCCTCGTTAGTTCTGGATAATCAGAGCTTTGGGGAACTCGGCCTTTCACTTACCTATCGAGCTCTCCACAAATGTCTGAAGCCTCCACAAGCATCTTTTCGTAGGTAATAATATTCTGCGCAAGCTCATATACGAGTTCGATTTCTTTTTCTGTAACTTTTTTAGGGGCGATCCAAACGTGGCCTGAAATTGCGTGCACTCACCACAAATAAGACCATACATATCTCCTAGCTTCTCGTCCATTTCTCTCATCCGAAAATCCTTGAAATAGGCCCGATTTTCAGTGGTAAAGACCTGATCCCAGGCTTCATCGCCGCCATCGTATGCCACTCTGCCGGATTCGTCCAGAGGTATGGCGATATTGAACCCGAGCTGAGGGAAGTAAATCACATTGATGTCAATTCCCACTTCTTCGGGAATAGTACAAGCAATGTTTACAGCAACTTCGTCGAGCAAGCTATCCATACCAGCATAAGTCTCCTTCATGCTATCCAGGTCAGCGTCCACTCCTGGGTTGACAACAGTACGGTGCTGTTCTATCGATGAATCGAGATCCACCTAGAAAATATTAGACTACAGTCTCCTGAAACTATTAGGGAAATGACATGTCGTGTTTACCTTATCATGGATTGCCTTTCCCACCCGATGTAACTGAACAGGATCAAGCTTTTGCATCGCCTAGTTTACCGTTAGAGTTTCCTCAAATGGTTCCCAAGAAAGACATTTTTACCTTCGCTCGTAGATCTAGGGATTCCGCCCCTATAACCTCCCGTAATGTTTCCTGAACATCCATGGCGTGAAAAGCAAACTACAATACTTAGCTCTCCCTTCCTCAGCATTCAAAGGGTATACAAACCGCAATAAGGGTAGCCCACACGCCACTCTTAAACCCTCCATATCTTGCGTTTCCTGTGCTCACACCTTTGTGTAGATGTATCATAACAGGCCGTAAATTCTTGATATTTTTCAGGCTTTTGGTCAACTTCTCGAGAGCTGGTGCGTTATCCGGGCGCAGAAAGACGCCGATAAAATCATGTCTCTCGTTTATGATATCGATATCGATGCCAGGCCGCAGGAAATATTGCCTCAGCCGTGCCTTCCCTTGGGGCGTACGGGCAAAATGATGAAAGAGGCCATATACTGAAAGGCTCTCCTTCGACCCCGAAGATGTTTTTCCTGGGCCCTGGTTGAAGGCATTGGGGTGAGACTCAGACTGCAGAATTTGGAGAGAAGCAAGAGTATCTGCGTTCATAAACCTAGGACAATGTTAGCGGGCTTGCAGTGAAATAAGAAAAACATATGGAGTTCACATGCATAGTTCCCTGCAGACTAAACATCTCGATAGACTTAATCTTAAAAGCAAGCTCGGCAGACTGATCTCCTGGGAGATAATCCGCAGCTCTTTTACGTTGTAGACAAGTGAGCACTGCACCAGCACATCCCATAGAAACCCTGTTCTCAACATCAATATACCCGGACAGGTGCAACACTTTGCCTTGATGGGCTGTAAACCCTGGATTTTCTCGATACTCTGATTCATCAAAAGTATCGCCAGGAACGTAAAATTTGACATCTTCATTCTCAGACGGGCCGATCTTAATGCTCGCTAGTTTATTCTTTGCTACCTCGTAGCTAAACTCCTGAGAGGGGCGGACGTCAACCTGGTAAGGCAAACGGAATTGTCCATCTGAACAGCAAATCTCAGTATGACGCTGAAACAACTATAAATTGCTACTGACCACTTTCAACTCGGTTGCCTTCACTATCTACCAGTTGACTATCATTGTCTAGCCCCTGGTCAATTCGAGTAGAGGCAAGCACCAACGTAGGATTCACGTCAAGTTTCACTATAAAGGATATTTTAGCGACCAGAGACGGAGAATATAAAGAAGTGCTTCACATACAAGTTTCGATGATTTCCATGCCACCGGATCTGACATCTTCCAAAAGGTACAATGTCTCTTCTTGCGCTATATAGTAGCAACACCCAACTGTTTGCCTCTCCTTCATATCAATGGCCATGATTATCTGATCGACTTCTTCATCTTCACTGTGATCTTGCAATTGATCGTCCTTATCTGGGCTTACTATAGCCGCATTGGTATGCGATGGCCGGTTTCTGGGGACCGAAGATGGTGGAGCAGATGGCTGAGTTGACCCGAGTGAGCGAGATTGTTGGGAACGAGGCGCTACGGGTCCCTGTCTTGAAGGTGGAACACGAGACTTGAATCTGCCGTTTGAAGACGGAGAAACCTGACCTCTTTGCCGCTTAGACGAAGGCATCTCTTCTTATGCTGCAGCTTTGTTGCTAAAAGGGAGGATTTAAAGACAGATGATGGTAGTTGAGAGATGTTGTAGGCCAGACCATATCCTAATCGGGTCGCTCACAACCTTAATTCAACCGCAAGGTGAACCTTGTCACGCCGAAAAGGTCATAATGATAACTGGGAAGAAATATAAATTAGAAGAGCTAGCTATGCTACACATTAATACATGTTGAAAACTTTTGTGAGGACAGAGAATGAGATATGTTACACGCAATGAGTAAAGATAACATACGCCTTTCAATAAACCCTATAGCTCCAAAAAATTTTCAGAAACAGCTACTCCGGAGTGGAGAAGATTGTATGATAACTCCAATGCCACATCAAAACGTATATTATGCACAGATTAAGTCGTTAAAACCTCGGGGAGGATTCGAAGGCTTTGTTTATCAGGGCCAAAAGTGATATGAGCGGTTTGCCCTGATGCAATTTCGCCTCGGATGATTTTATCGGCCAAGTTGTTGCCGATTTGTTTCGAAATAAGCCGATTAAGAGGACGAGCACCGTATCTGGGGTCGTATCCCTTTTCGCAAAGCCAGTCTTTTACATCGTCATCCACCTTCAGTGTCATCCGTCGATCATCAAGTCGTGTCTGCAGCTCCCGCAACCTTATATCCACAATGTCTCGAAGTGCGCTCCGAGACAGTCTCTGGAAAATAATAAATTCGTCGATTCTGTTCAAAAATTCAGGCGGGTAGGATGACTGGACAACATCCATAACGGATTTCTTCACCTCCTGAGAAACTTCGTCCCCTTTGGCATCTGCGTTGGAATGCTCGGGATCGGCTCCGACAAGAATATCAGCGCCAAGGTTAGATGTTAGGACGATAAGAGTGTTCCGGAAATCGATTTTATGTCCTTGGGCATCAGTAAGAAAACCTTCATCCAGTACCTGTAGCAACAGGGCAGAAATATCGCGGTGGGCCTTTTCGAACTCATCAAACAAAAGGACCGCGTAAGGCTTTCTTCTCACAGCCTCGGTCAGCTGTCCAGCATCTTCATACCCAACATAACCAGCTGGGGACCCAATTAGACGGCTGATAGTTTGCTTTTCTTGAAATTCGCTCATGTCGAATCTAACCACGGCTGTCTCGGTCGAGAATAAGAACTCAGCCATCTTTTTGCAGAGTTCAGTTTTCCCAACACCCGTAGGTCCAAGGAACATGAAGGAAGCCAATGGCCTGTTTTCGCCTGCGAGTCCAGCTCTCTGCATCCGAACAGCGTTTGCAACGGCCGAAAGAGCCTCGTCCTGTCCACGGACAGATTTCCTTAAAGTATCCTCCATATGGATTAATTTCTCGACTTCGCCAGCCATAAGTTTAGTAACAGGGATCCCGGTGCTCCGAGAAACAACGTTCGCAATGTCATCCGCAGTGACAGCATCATGGATGAGTGTCTGACCACCCGGGCTTGTAGAAGCAACCTCTGAGCCTTCCTGAGGAAGTTTCAACTCAAGGCCAGGGATTTTCGCATATCTCAATTCACCAGCCTTTGCAAAATTTCCCTCTCGCTGTGCCTGCTCTAACTCGACCCTAGCTTGCTCTAGCTCCTCTTTTGTTCGTTTGATAGACTCGATCTCCGATTTCTCTTTATCCCAGACCTCTGTAAGTTCGGCAACTTCAATTTGCTTCGCCTTCAGGGTCTCCTGTAGTTTCTCCCTTCGCTCTTTACTTGCCACATCGGTCTCCTTCCGAAGGGATTCCAACTCAATCTGAATCGTCATGACTTCTCGGTCGAGCTGCTGAATTGTATCTGGTTTTGATTCCTGTTGTAATCTGAGTGCAGATGCTGCCTCATCCACTAGATCGATAGCTTTATCGGGGAGAAACCGATCGGTGATGTATCGATTACTATAAGTAGCCGCCGCGACAACAGCGCCATCCGTAATTCTCACTCCGTGATGCACCTCGTACTTATTCTTAATCCCTCGAAGAATAGATATGGTATCCTGGACCGAGGGTTCGCCGACTTGAATTGGTTGAAAACGTCTTGCTAGTGCCGCATCTTTCTCTATCTGTCGGTACTCGTTCAAAGTAGTGGCGCCGCAGCACTGGAGTTCACCTCGGGACAACGCCGGCTTTAGGAGATTGCTCGCGTCAATGCTACCCTCTGCTTTTCCAAGCCCGAGTAAAGTATGAAGTTCGTCCACAAACAATATCACACCTCCTTTCGCATCTTCGACTTCTTTCAATACCCCCTTCAGCCGTTCTTCGAAATCACCCCGAAATTTGGCACCTGCAATAAGCTGACCTAGATCTAGGGCAATGACCCGCTTCTCTTTGATGCTCTCTGGTACATCCCCCTTCACGATCCTCTGTGCTAAGCCTTCCAATATAGCTGTTTTACCAGTGCCGGCAGATCCAATAAGTACGGGGTTATTTTTCGTTCTCCTCGATAAGACTTGGATGGTACGGTGTATTTCCCCCGCTCTCCCGATCACAGGATCAAGCTTCCCGTCCTTCGCCTTCGCAGTCAGATCTATCCCATATTGTTCCAAAGCCGATTTTTCGGGCTCGCCACCCAAGTTCATGCGATGCGTACCGCCGGGTGGATGTGGTCGTCCATTGGCATAATGACGTGTCGAAACGGGGGAAGGTAAAGAGACTCTCGATGACGCCGCAATTGATGGTGGTGGTCGGCAATAGAGCGTTGCGCGAGTACCTGCTCTACTGGCCGGTATCCTCGCGAGATTCGCAGGGCGGAGGGCTCGACTGCCACAAGTTTGAAGCCTTAAGGACATCATTTTCGCAGAGCACCGTTAGAAATTGAGAAATAAGAAAAACATCAATGCGCTAAAGCTCTCCGATGCTTCGTATTAAGTATTATCTAGACATCTTAAACTGTGCTCGTTAAAAGATCCAGATCAAGATGGATAGCTCCCGATGCTTCTCGAAAGCTTCTATGGAACCGAGTCTTGGCACCTCGATCATAGCCAGATCACATGACTAGAAGGCTAGTTGATCCACCACCGAAATTTGAAGAAACAGAAAAAAAAGGAACCATCAAAAAAACTCTTTGACTCCTCTCTCTTTCTCCTCCATCCCCATATCAAACAAAACAACACCTTTCTCCGTCTCGACATCTAATACCAACACCCTCGCACTCTTCCACCATGGGTTTCACCGACTTTGTCTCCGACTCTGGTCTTACCAGTAAGCCTTCTTCTTCTCTCGAAATCCAACATGGGCTGTTCTAACTTTGCTCCAAGTTGCGAACCACTACCTGTCCACCAGAAGTTACGTGGTTGGGTAAGTTTTTGTTGTGCGTTCGCGTCTGATTTCTACTGTTCATTCCATATCCTCATTCCTCTTATCTCCAATCCCTATATCCTCTATGATGAGAAAAATTGGTCCGTGTTTAAGAGGCGGATTAAGACCCCGCTGCATGACTCCATCCAATCGCGAGCAATCGCATTTCTGAGAATGATACGCCCACCTGTTCCATTTGACAAACACCATAACTCAAAGCAAAGAGCGAAGTGGAACTGACGGGAAATAAACAGATATGGCCCATCTCAGGCCGATGTGGTCAGCTTCAAGGCCTTCAAGGACGCCCCCGATGCGTCCAAGTACCCCCATGTCGCCCGCTGGTACAAGAACATCGCTTCCTATGAGTCCGAGTTCTCTGCTCTGCCTGGTGACCCCGCCAAGGCTTTCACCACATATGGCCCCGACGCCTCCGATGTCCCTGTGAACACCAAGCCAGCTGCTGGTGGTGATGATGATGACGATATGGATCTCTTTGGCAGCGACTCAGAGGAAGAAGACCCTGAGATCGTTAAGGAGCGTGAGAGGAACCTCGCAGAGTACAGGAAGAAGAAGGAGGCCAAGCCTAAGCCTGTTGCCAAATCTATCGTCACTATGGACATCAAACCTTGGGGTAAGCTTATCTTGGACGAGGATTGAAGGTTGAGATAGTTACTGACTGTTCCTAGATGACGAGACAAGCATGAAAGAATTGGAAGAGAATGTCAGATCCATTGAGAAAGATGGTCTCGTCTGGGGTGCCTCCAAGCTTGTCCCCGTTGGCTTCGGTATTAAGAAGCTCCAGATTAACTTGGTTGTTGAGGACGAGAAGGTCTCCACCAGTGATCTGCAAGAAGAGATTGAGGAATTCGAGGACCATGTCCAGTCAACTGATATCGTGAGTTTTATCAACCAACCACACGTAAATGGTTCTCTTTGCTAACTTCACTCTTTCTACAGGCTGCTATGCAAAAGTTGTAAACGAAGCTACGGATTTTAAAATGAAACGGCTCGGTGCGAATGCGATGGAGGATGCGTTCAAGATTTGCTTTCTAGCGTCATGGCTTTTCTCCACGTATAGCTAGAGGTTGATGCCAGTTAGGTGTTACGAAAATACAATGATACCACGAATAATTTCGTGAATGCAAATAAGGACCACCTACCCTCATCTCCTTCAAGGAGGGTAGGTCAATTCCGTAGGGGAAATATCCTTCGCATCCCAACTTCACGATCTCGGTTCTATAATTTCGGAAAATGGGGACGAGATGCGAAAACATCCATCCGTCGATAGGTGTTATTTACCATTCTTGTGCCCTACCGCCCTTGACTAGCCCTTTTGCTTTCTTCTAGACCGACTCCGGCCGTGGAACCCGTGATAGTATAACCTGCTCCGACTGGGCATGTTCCGCAATGGAGGGGCCGAGGAGGGGTAGGGGATTCGAATAACATCGATCCAAGATCCGAAACGTATGTCTTTCCCAGACTGGACAGGATAACGAGTAGTATCCAATTGAACCTGTGTGAGAGTTACGGGCCTGTATATATATTTTCTCCGTCCAAGATAAGGTTGCAATGCCAATTCTTAGTTGTGTCCGAATACCTCCCTTTTCGCATTGTAGTTTCTGCCCCTCCTAATCACGTGATCAATATTGCACTTTTAAACCATCTGCCCAACCGTAATAAGCCTGCGCTTTCGTCCTTGTCGCTAGACGGATATCAAGCTCTTGTGGATAACAAATTATCATTCAGGGTCAGCTCAGGTCGACGACAAGACCTTAGAAGACAATCTCTCATAAACCTCTACAACACCGTAGCAATAATGTCGCTTCTTTCCCGCTTAATAACCTCTCTCGGGTTGATCCTCCTCTCTCACGCGTACGTTACCGTCTATTACCCACCTCTTCCCAAACCGTCATTATCATATCCCCCATATCCCCATATCTATTCAGAACCAGAACATTACAAGCTAACAACATATCTCATACACAGTGGCTACTCCGCCCACGAACACTCCACCCTTTTCAGCAAGGACATCCCCTCCCTCCCTCTTGATATCGCAATCGAAACCCTCGTCGGCTTCCTCCTCTTCGCAACCGGTCTCGTCCTAGGCGCAGAGAAACTGAAGCCGATCAGTTGGAAGGTCTGGGCTGGACAGATTGAGAGGGAAGGAGGTGGTGAGAACCCGTTTCGAATGTATGAGGAGAGGCCTGGGTTTTGGGATGTTAGGGTTTGTGGTCTTTTTCTTTGGGGAGAAAGTTGGGGGTGATAGAGAGTTTTATCCTTGGGCTAACTTCTGCGGATAGAAACATCGAAAGGACTTTGCAGATTGGGTACGCGGTGATGATATGATGACGAAGGGTCAGCAATAAGGGAAGAGACGACTTCCGTTTGTTGTTCTATGATATCGTACTTTATAGACGGTAAGGCTATCTTCTCAGCTGGGTTGGAGTAATGGAGCTGGTGAAGCTGATTCTCGTGCTATATAGTTCTTAATGTATACATATAGCTTACAGAAGGGGGGAAGTAATTTGAACCCGCTCCTGGGGCGGTATATGCTCTAATTTCGGCGAGGACACACCACCGTAGGAGCGGGTTCAAGTGCCTTTGCCCTCTGAACATGAAATTACAAATCCCGGTGTCACAATTCTGGATAATTTGTATCATTAACCCCAATGTCCTTTTTTCGGGGGGTACAAAGAGGTCGTCACTTTGGAACATAGATGAATACAGTGACAAATAATTTTCAAATAATTCTTTGGTCTCCTCTTACATCAGGTATCCCTTACAGACAATGGGGACAAAAAGGGTCGGACCCGCTCATAAGGATGTTATATCTCCGTGCGCTTTCACCGAAACCAGAGGGAAAACGCATAGGAGCGGACGCAAATATTTTCGCTCTCATTATACCAAAATGTCCAGATTCCTGCGTACAACGAAGGATAACTTACGGTTCGTTGTTCCTCGTAACCTCTTACCTAACCTGATTTCGTGGCTAGTTACAAAAAGTCAACGACAAAGGATGACCTGTTACCTGCCATAGCGTCTGTACCCGTCAAGCAATCAATCCCAGAGGCATGCACCTCATGCAGGTCGCCCAAACGCTAAACTCGAAAGGATTACCTCGGTCAAATACACCGTGAAGCTTCCTTCCGAGAAGCATTCGTAATGGGGTTCCTGAAGGTTGCCTGGACACGTCCACCATTCTCTGCTCGAATACAAGAGACTCAAGTTCCACCGCATCGCTTTGAGTAACACGAGGAATCTACTCATGTTTTGACGATTTGCCCTCCTGCAAGGGACCGGGGCAAGAGAACGAAAATTCGAAAATGCAAGCTCGGATACCAGCTTACGGGAAAACGATGATGTGGATTCTTTCGGGGGAATCCGAGACGGGATGTTGCTATTCAACTTTCCAACGGTAATGTAAATTATGCAAACAAATTTACCGAAAGATTGTTTGCCACATGTGACGAGGCGTCTGCAAGAAATGGAAAAAAGAGAAACTACTTCAGAGACTTCCATGAAGAAATAGCTTCGAGGCCTTACATCGTTCACATAAACGATGAGAGGAAAGATTTGGCGCAGACTCCGCCTTAACTCTCAGGTAGAAGTCCCGGTTAGGGGTTTTCATGCCCACGAGTTTCTCGGTTGTGGTGGTTGTTTGGTTTCGTTTTAGAAGGGAAATCTCTCTAGGACCTAGAAGCTTTTATCGACCTGGGTTCACATAACAACCCGGCTTGAGTAGCTAAAATAGCTGGGCTGGAAAACCCCTTGTGGTAGTGGACACATTATTCAACCGGCCTCCCATGACAGCAGATATCCTTTCGGTGTGCCCGCAGAGTGGTTTACGGTATGCCAGGATATGGATACAATTCCCGTGGTTTAATGATATTTCTATCCTTCACCAGCAAAGCCAGCCATGCATCCAGTGGATGAAAGCAAAGGTTTGGTATCGCAGACTTCCAATATCAAATTGGATGTTCTCTTAGATCATAGACGACCGCTACCCGAATTTTAAATCCTCGACAGAGGCGATTCTCGGGCCCACTGCAGAGTCAAACGGAAAGCTGTGGGAATAATGCTCTCCCACGATGTCCCATAGGTCTCAAGACTTTTCGGCAGGGCATCGGTGATTTTATCTCGATGGAACATCGCTTCTCCGATAAGGTTCTTATGACTGGGGGGAAGAATAGATTAAGCATAGCCTAAAAGTATGACGTACACACCCACCAACAGAGAGAACTGCCTCTGAGGTCTTAACTTGGGTGATAAATGATCCTGGACGATACTCTACTGTGGCTCATCAACCGATTCATCAGCCTTGGTTTATCCCTTCCAATATCGGCATATATTCATACGCGTTCTGACAGACTGAAAAGAGTGGCATTGCTTGTCTTCATGCCCAGCTGACAAGCTGACAGAAGTGACAACTAACAAGGCGTCCCATCTTGACGTTTCTCGAAAAAGGAAGCCGTTGAGTCGTTGATATCTTGCCACTACTTAATTGGCCGCCTTGGCAGCTCCACTGAAAGAAGATGACTAAGACAATTCGGGTGATCGGAACCGGAAAATATTGATATCCCTGTCACCCCTGTTTCACATTTCTATTTTTAGAGGTATTCTTCCGGATCACGTTACCTGGAAGTAACTTTCTCCCTTTGCCTCTTTGATGCTGTTTCAACGCAAGGAAGAGTCAAGGAATTGTTCCCGACTCTAAAATATGAGCTTCGCTCAAACCGAGAGAAACCCCGAGTGAAAAGTCTGCACTAATATACGTATTCAGGGTAATCCGGGTTTATGAATAGCAACATCAAGGAAGCGCTGACGCCGATGAAGCACACGATCACGAGAGACAAATATATGACGCCATGAAAATGGTTATGAGATTTTTTGGGTGAATGCTAGTTGGCCAGAAAGTCCAACAGGGCTGTGGATATGGCTCTTGGCGACCATACTGTCGCCTTTTCCATCAAATGATATGGCCAGTCTTGGCTCAAAAAAGATGTGCTCCTTTATGTACAACTGTCTCAGAAAAGAAATAATACACAACTCCTTGCAAATAACGAAATCAGTGGTTGAAGATGTCTGATATGTGCTCTTTGAAGCGTGGCTTGTTGCAGCTTGCATACCAAAACTGCATTTCCCGAGATTTATGAGCGAAAATGATTGGTTTAATACGAACTACGCCAGCATCAAACAAATGTTTTGGTTGGAGTCTGGGGTCTTTGGTGCTGTGGTTGCCCCTGAGACATACGTACATACATACGTTCTTGACGACAGCAAAACGGCACAACTTGCATACAACAAGAGATCTGATCAATTTTCATTGATTACAGTGCAACAGAGACTTGGCGATGGTCCTGCAATGGGCGAATATTCCCCCCTTGTGAGAGGGAGAACTTGACAAAGTTCAGGTTCCTCGCTCAAAGAAACCCCAACCGAGAAATTTCGAGCCATCACAGCCCAGCCCAAGCCACGGGCTTGCAAATTCTTGAATGCGAATGAGCTGGAACGTCCATGAACCAGCAAGAAGGCTGAAAAAATGAATAACCCTGTAACCAATCTCCACATCTGGTCAGGGATGAAAGGCTCTACCACCCAAGCGTTGCGCCACCCCGGGGATCCGCTTGCAACTATTTACTATTTTTTGAGCCTTGCTCCCTCGCCCCTACCTGAGTCGTCAGCTTATGTCCAGTTCCCCCAGACAACCAAAACACAGTATTTAAAAGGAGACTTCCCCCGTTGACTTCTTTCCGACACTCCTTGCTTCCTCATACTTTGTTACTTTCATCCTCACACACAAGCTACCTCTTCTAAGAACATCTTCACAACATCCTCATTCCATACTCTCTTTTCTTTCCACGAAAGACAACTCTCACATCCATCATAATGCGTACCTCTACTCTCATCACCGTTGCCTTCTCCGCCTTGGCTTTCGCCCAGGACGTTGAGCAACCAGAGCAACCCACTCAGGTCGTAAGTTAACCCGAATCCGAATATCCTCGACCCTCGCTGGAGAGGAAGACACTTGTCATTTGGAACAAAGACAACTAACACTCATCTAGGACAACCCTGCTGTCCCATTCCTCACCGAGACCGACTCCCGCGGTGTCGTCACCGGCCAGCCCGATGCTGCAACCTCTCAGCCGTCCGCTGTCCTCACACAACCCGAGAACCCCACTCTCGTCACCATCCCAGCTGGTGAAACAACCTTGGCCACCGTGCCAACTGGCCCGAACGAATCTGGCTCTGGCTCCGGCTCCGTCACCGTGACTACACCAGGCAGCAGCTCTCCCACTGGTGACTCCAGCTCCGCTGCCGGCTCTGGCTCCGAGTCCGTCACCGGATCCCCATCCGGCACTCAATCCGGTGGCAGCTCTCCCAGCGGTTCTTCCGGCTCCGGCTCAGGCTCAGGCTCTGGCTCAGAGTCTGGCACTGGCTCCAGCGGCGCTGATGCCTCCGCTACCGAGTCTGGTGCTACCCAATCTTCCACTGGTGGTGCCGCCATGGCCACCGCTGCCCCCGCTGGCCTTGGTCTTGGTCTTGCCGGTGCTGTCTTCGCTGCTTTCTTGTAAAGAAGCATTTAATAAACCACGTCTTCAAGCCTTTCCGCGTTCCTTCCCTCTCATCCGACCATCCTTTTTCAAGGGCGTTTTTCCTTGCTGTTCCCTAATCTAGGGTGATATCTAGAAAATTGCGGGTTTTGATGTCGGGAATCTATATTATTAATTTGGTAATTTGTGAACATGGAGGAGGACAATGAGACCTGATATTTTTTAATCTTTGATTTTCTTTTGAATGCATGCATGGCTGTTGGCGTACAGAAAGCACATTCGCTTTTGCACTATTATTAGATAGTTATTTGCTCTTAGGATGGTCTTAATTGAATCGATATGTAATTTTTCCTTTGCATTCAAAGTCGCTCGTATCTGTTGTCTTCGTCGTTGGTGAGAGAATCTCAAATAGATTCTCACTGAGCAGAATGATCCATACCGCGCTGACACCTTCACCTCAATGCATTCCGTGTCCATTTCCTTTCACCATCGCTTTGTTATGATTATTATTCCCCACTAACTCCCGCTTGAGAATGTCAACAAGCCTTTCCTTCAGACCTTTCGAGATCTCTCATCCAATGCAGCTTGTTGACAAAGCATCACCTCCAACATCAAATCACGCTAAGAGAGACACTTTTCGCGTTGTTATTGTTCCATCTTTCCTCTTTAGGCTTAGTGAACCGCGTCTCCTGAATAATAATTAATGTCACGTGTGCTATTAAGTCATCAATCAAAACAAAGCCTTACCCCTTTTGGTCACATAGCGACGAAAGGGAAGCGTTGATGTGAGAGCTCTCAATAAACAGTCTTTGTCCTTATTTATCACGGACTCGCTGCTCGTTCTCTCTAATATTCTTTTCTTACTCTCTTTCTGGACGTTTACGCTTGGATAAGTCAACCTGCGAATAGCTTTCCTCCGAAGTCTTGGTTGAATCAACCTAATCGATAAGCCCTCGGTATCGAATCTCGCGCTGCGCATCGCATCGCATCGCATCGCGTTTTCTTTCCCCCGACAATGGTAAGTGGAAACCAATTCCTACCCTCTTCAACGGGGACTCAAATATACCTCGCGATATCGCGACGATGACTTGCCTCTAACCTCCTTACAGGCTTCCAATTTGCGCCGACTGGCCTCCGACCACGCCAGCCTTCACAACTCCGGCCTCCCTCCGCATTACCTCTTCCCACCTTCAACTTCCCTCTCCGCAATCCCCGACGACTTGACCCAGCTTACTATACTTCTTACCGGACCACAAGGAACTCCCTACTCGCAGGGACTATGGCGACTGCACCTGAAGATTCCCAACGACTACCCCAAGAACCCGCCCAAGGCGTCGTTCAGGACGCGCATTTGGCATCCGAATGTTGATGAGACTTCAGGAGCTGTTTGTGTGGATACTTTGAAGAGAGATTGGGAACCGAAGCTAACACTGAGAGATGTCTTAATTGTGAGTTTAGTCGGTAGTAGCGCATTCAGAGCTACTTTGTCGCATTATGCTCAAGTCTTTCTAACATCATACTTGACCTAGACGATATCATGCCTCCTTATCCACCCGAACCCAGACTCCGCGCTTAATTCCGCTGCAGGAGCCCTGTTGCAAGATGACTATGACGAGTTTGCGCGCCAGGCGAGACTGATGACTTCCATACACGCACCCATACCTGCAGATCTGAAAGTTGAGGTTATGAGCGCAAAACGTAGAGGGGATGACGGGAATGTTTATATTCACGATGAGGATGAAACCGACCAGCGACCTCTGAAAGCTCGGAAAGCTGCGAGTGCTGCGTCTGTAGTAGTTATGAAGAAGAGCCCGGCACAAACCGACCCAACACCGAGCACGGAATCGAGTGAAAATATGATGATCTACGAAGAAGACATGTCCGAAGACGACGAAGAAAACGACCCAGCCAGCGAATCAAAGGAGAACGATCCATCACTCTCCCCCTCGCTAGTGACATGCACACCACCCAGTCCGCGAAGAAGCGTACTAGGCAAACGTCCTCTCTCCGTCCTCGCAACCTCCACAGATCCCGACACAATCATGGTCGATATCAACGATGATCATGATAACGATGACCCTTGTTCCTCTACTAGCGACATGACTTCGTCAGAAAAGAACATTGCCGCCAACAACAACAACCCCTCAACCGAATCTTCTTACCCCGGATTCTCATTCCAACGCAAACTACCAGGCTCAGAGAATCCCCTCACCAACGGATCCAAACACCTCACAGGCGGTTCTTCTAATGATAGAGACTCAATCCTCAGCAGCAGCAGCGGTGGCAGCAGCAGCTATTCAATCCACGACGACACCAAACCTCCCCCCAACATCTTCTCCGGAATAAAACCCTCCCCATCCTTCGAAGTCTCCCGCGACAACGACAGCAAAGAAAACTTCAAATCCTCTTCCTCACACTCTTCATCATCATCAACATCTTCAATAAGTAGAAGTGGTAAACCCGGAATCCTAAAACAGAAACAAACTCCCGTCTCATCGCGGCAAACGCTCACTTCGAAAATCACAAAACCATCATCATCCACTTCAGGAGCAGCAGGTCGCAAACTATCAGCCACGAAACCGAAACCTAGGGTTGGGGTTCGGAGACTCTAAAACGGAGATTCCCACTTTATCCAAGGTTGATTGGATGCATGCTTTCATCCCAAGCCTGTACCTTATTTATACAATTCCCTCTTCCCCATCCCTTGGGTGGTATACATACATACTTTTTTTTCTTTGCATACACATACATAGCATTACACCCTATTACCTATTCGACTTCTCCACAGACAGGCAGGCACATATCCGCACTTTTCTTATATCATTATAGCATTTTCCTATTCTTTGCAGATACATGGCGGGAGGTTAAAAGGAAGAAAAAAAGGAGCCAAACAAAATTATGTACATATGACCATTAACGAAAATGAAAGACATGAATACTCTTAACTCAATCAATATCTCTCCTGATTTCACTCTTGAGCATATTTATATCTAGGTCTAGGTCTCTTAGACTAGAAAGAGGCGAGACGAGGGCAAATTATTGATGTACCATTAGGCATTTTTTTTTATATACCTATAAAGACCTATGTCAATACCAACCTATTCGTTCCACAACAATACATGCAGCAATAAAAGGATTAGGAGTAGCAATAGCAGGAAGAAAGTTCGGCAGAAAAACTCGCGTGCTAAAAACATATGCATATCTAATCTGATAGGCCCCAGTAATAAAATAAAATCTCATTAGCAATCACCACTTCTTAGCCATTCTGTCCGCTTCCCAATAAAATCGAATCGCAAGCAATCTCAATCACCAAAACTACCTCATTCTCCTCAATTCTTTTCTATCGATTTTAATCCTGCTCTGCTAGTCCTTGGCGTATGCGCAGATACCTGATGCGTCGAGTATCAAAATACTTTTCCTAACATCGATCCGGGAGGAAGGGTGACGAAGAACAATTCCCTTCATCCCTCCACACTCGGCTCCCACCCCACGAAAACCGTGGCAGGGCAAAAATAAAATAACTAAATCCAAGCGCAATGATAAAACTGAAACCGCGAAGCAAAATAGCGGGCTAAAATAGGGCGGTGATACCAGGAACAAACGGTATGGTCGCATCGACGGCGAATAGGCGAAACAACAAGGAAGTAACAGGACGACAAATAGAGATACCAGGGTCATCGCCAGCATTAGCTCCATGACAAAGCGAGGTTCATAAACAACCGATTCGAGGTAAATTTGACCTCGAGAAAATCCTAGCATGACGAACCTACAGGGCATAAGGGTTCATCGAGCGGATAGTGAGACATCTAGTACGGGTTGTTAGCTAAGAACAAGGAATAGTGTTAGCAAATAGCAAAACTTACGGAGGACTCTTGCTGAGGTCTGTCTTCAAAATAATCGGAACCCTAGTCATCTCGGTGACGTCCTGGATGTACTCTCCATCCTCTTCTCTGAGTTTGAACAGCTGCAAATATCTCTCCTTGTTGGACAATTTGGATTCTGGAGAGTCACCAGTGCTGGTGGCAATCTTGGGGTCTGATCGGGTACGGTGAGGAGCCTGTTGAAGGTGGCCATTTCTTGTTGGAGACGGAGGCATGCTCTGTGTGGACCGGTCCACGGGTGAGCTCAATGAAACGCCAGCAGCCATTTCGGTAATTTCCGAGATATCGTCGTCATCGTCAAACAAAGCATCGACATCATCGGTCGACATGGTACCGGTGTCCGTTTGCTTGCGCTGGGCCTCCTCTCGTTCCCTTGCACGCTCCTTTGCAGCCTCTGCTTCACGGGCTGCAGCTGCAGCGTTTGCCGCTCTCGAACTAACATTGGTCTTAGGACGCTCATCCTCAGGGATGTAGGCGGACGAAGGGACGCCTTTCTCCCAGTAGAGTTCCAGCACTCGTTGGTCCTTGCGGAATTCCGCCTTCTTCAAGGGTAGCTGGTCACAATGAACACGCTTTTCAAAGCCGTATTCGGGAATAAGAACATCGAAGGCCGATTCATAGACACAAAGAACAATACCCTCGCTCACCAAATCACCACCAATTTCATGTCTCTTCTTGTCCATAATTCTGCAAGACTCGATGTGGACACTTTGCTCCTGGGCGCTGTGAGCTGAATCCTTTTTGTTATTGCACTGCTCCGCAGTCTTGGCAAGGCCTTCGAGATCCTCAGTAACTTCGGCTGCACCGTTAGAAGACAACACAGTTTCGAGCTGACGATGAACAATAATGTCTGCATAGCGACGTGATGGGTTGGTAAAATGGGTGTACAAGGGAAGGTTGAGTGCATAATGTTGCTTTTGCTCCTCTTGGACAGTGCCTGGAACGAAGTACTTGGCACGTGGCATAGCTTTCACGAGCAGTGTTTCCATGCCCTGGGTACGTTAGCAGGTTCGCGGTAAAGAGAGAACGGGGGAAGACAAACCTTTCGCAAGTCAACATCCTCCACCTTGAAAAGACTACTCTGTAAGGATCCACTGGTTGTAGGGTCAATTTCATAACCGAGCCTATTCATCCTCTCTGAGAATTGGTGAAGACGGCGGGAGTTAGGAATTGCCTGGCGACGAAGGAACGCCTTTTGGGGGAGACCCGAGAAAAGTTTCCTTGCCACGAAAGAGTTTGCCTTGTGGCTAAGCTCTTCAATTAGTTCATGGGCGGGTGAAGAATCGAAGATATTGTGCTCCACTGGAACATTCTCGTCGTCGAGCTGATACAGAAGTCGAAGAGGAGGGATATTTGTCGAATCGTATCCAAATCTTGTTTGTCGGAACGTAGTTGCAAGGGCCTAGATAACCTATTAGGAAGATATTCTGAAGAAGCTACGAAGGGGTGCACTTACGCTTAAAGCCTTGATATCCTCGGCTGTAGCTCCATCCAGTTCTTGCTCGAGATTTCCGCTGATTACAGCATCAACATCATCATAACTCAGCTTTCCTGAACTCTTAATCACTCCTTTACCGATCCACGGCTCTCCCGAAATAAGGCCGGACGTAGGGTCAACTTCGAATACAACGCTGACCGTCAAACGGGCTTCACCCGGGATTAGCGAGCATATGTCACTAACCAATCGTGGGGGTAGCATATTAACGACGCGATTCATCAAATACACCCCGGTTCCACGTTTCTTTGCCTCTCGATCCACTAGGGAATTCGGTTTGACGAAGTGTGCAATATCCGACACGTGAACGCCAACTTCATAGTTTCCATGCGGCAGTTTCTTGAGGTGGATGGCATCATCAAGCTCCTTTGTTCCATTGGGGTCGATGGTGAAGGTTTTCTCGTCACGGAAATCGCGGCGAGATTCGATAGCGTCACCTTCAGTCTCAACCGACCAATCTTCCCAGCCGACGTTTTTCAAGACCGCCTCAGAAAACTCATCGGAAGCAAAGTTGTTGTCTCTAAGAAGGGCGTCGGTTTCGACTCTTAGATCGCCCATCTCGCCAAGTTGCTCGACCAGGGTTCCAAATGGATGTAGCGATGTTATCGGCCATCTTTTAATGCAAGCAACAAATATCCGGTTTGCATAGTCTTGGTGCTTCTCGACAAAATCGCGTGGGGCTTGTTCTGTAGGAATTGCAATCAGAGGAACCCGCTTATCGGTTGGCTTGAACCACACGATCTTCGGCTTGTCCTGCTGGCGATCTTGATGATGGCGCCCATGTGCACCGTCCCGAGCCTGCCGCTCAGCCTCTTGTTTCTCCTTTGTAGCTTGGCTACTAGGGCGAAGGAGGCCAAGGGTTCCAGAAAACATTTGACCTGCAACTCGCTCCACCACTGCGACGACGTGACCGGCATAGAGCGGCTTCTGCTCATCATTGATCTCATCTTCCTCGACAAGAAGGAGACTCTGGCCCTCCACTTCAACATCATCGTTTTTCTTTTGAGTCGGCCGCTGTCGGAGACTACCCCGACGCCGAATGCTTCCATCAGGTGCAACTTGTTGACCGTCTCCATTTGTAGAGTCCGACCTTGAAGGCTTGTCGTTGCCAGCATTGCTCCCAGAAGTTCTTGTATCGGTTATATCCTTGCGTTTCTTCTTTTCTTCTTTTTCACGCTTCTGGCCCCAGACTTCGTCGACGTCAAGGAGCTCAACTGCAACAAGATCACCTTCAAGGGCACGGTTCCTGTCCTTGCTTCCGCAGATAAAAATATCCGCGTCAAGATCAGGTGTTGTGACATAAGCGTCCGACCGGTTTTTCTTGTTCACTCGCAAAATACCAGAGACAAGTTGACCATCACCCAGCAAAGCGGGCAAGTTAGCTTGCGGGAGATACGGAGTAAACAGTGTTTTCCGCTGCTGCTGTTGCTGCTGTTGTTGCTGCTGCGCGGATATCTGGGGTACATTTTGATTACCCTGGATGCCAATGTTCTGGCCATTCAACTGACCGCTCTGCTGCATAGCTTGGAGTTGCGCAAGCTGAAGAGGAGTTAATTGCTGTTGTTGCCCCGAAAACATCTGCTGAGGCGCCATAACAACTTGGCCATTCGGAAGCTGGATGAGTTGATTTTGGCCGGGATACTGGAAACCACCAACTGGGTTTACTGATTGATTCATAGAGCCTCTCTGGCGATGGCCAGGCTGAAAGCCAGTGCCAGATTGCTGGCCAAAGCTTCCCATGGGTGCCTGCTGTTGGTCCTGTCCTTGGCCCTGTTGTCCGCCTTGCTGTCGCCAGTTGCCCTCAAAGTTCCTCGATGACGAGCGCCCATGTCCTCCACGTCTCTGGGTATCCGGCTGTCCGCCTGCTGCAGGAGCACCTCCCTCTGCCGCTTGAGGAAACTGGAAACCGCCTGCGCCTCGTCCCGTGCCAGGACCGCGTCCATTCCCGGTGGCCAACGACTGGCTACGGGAGTGGCTGCCAGCTCGAATATTACCCGCCCGTTGAACGCCAAGTCCTTGCGTCTGTGGTGCCTGAGTCGTCTGAGGCGTCGCAAGTGTTGGTTTCTCATCTGATCCCGATGGGCTTTCTGCTTGTCCGGTACTCGTAGCACCAGCGGGTCCTGGGATGGGAAATTGAAATCCAGAGGTGGTTCTCTTTTGTTGCGCTAGTTCGGCTGCTTTTCTCGCTTCAGGTAAAGCCAGCGAATGGCGTCTCTGGTGACCACCGCCTGGTGGGCCACCGCGACCACGAGATTGGTTTCCGTTCTCTCGGTTTTGAGGCTGGTTTTGGTTCCCTTGGGCTTGGGCTTGGGGTTGACCTTGACCCTGGCCTTGTTGGTTAAACTCGCTATATGCTGAGCCGGACGCACCAGACGATGGTGCTGGTGGAGGACCCATTCCCACATTAGGCATGGCAGATTGGTTGCGACGATGAGATGGCTGGCTCTGATTGGTCACCGGCACACCCAACTGCTGTTGTGGTTGATGCTGTTGCTGTTGCATCTGCGGGAATTGGAATGCGTTCGTTTGAGGGGATACCCCCGGGACTGATCCCTGGGCCTGCAAAGTTGGAGAATAAACACCCTGAACGCCTTGAACACCTTGGACACCCTGCATTTGCTGTTGAGGCTGCAGAAGGCCCATGTTAACATATTGTTGATGTGTGGCAGCAATCTGTTGCTGCTGGTGTTGGAGCAGATCGATCTGCTGCTGTAAAGCTAGTTGTTCCACTGGAAGCTGTCAGTCGCATGTTACGGCAGGTTAGGACTATAGAGACAGAGAAAATAGAGCACGTACTCATAAGAGGAGTGAGCTCTGATGGACTCCGCCGATGGGCGATATGGAGCCGCCGACCCGTTGGGCCGGGGACACCCGACTGGTTGTTCTGTTGTTGTTGTTGATCCATATCTCCGATCCACGAGTGGTTCTTAGTTACAGATTATGTCGATACGGTGGTAGTGGTATCTTGGTACTAAAGGAGGGTAGACTATACGCCACAACAGGGTCCTTGGGCAGGATTAACCCGCTGAGAGTTGATAGAACGACGTCGATGGGTCTAGAGTCAACATGTTGAACATATCAGCGCTTGTTACACAACTTGAGAAACATTGGCCTCTTGGGTATTGGAACAGGACTGCATCCGTCGCCCAGGAGAGGGACAAACAAGGCAGAGCAGAGCACGCATCGTACTCTTGACATCCACTCGACTTACATTCAAATGATAGTCCCCAAGGTCTGGCGTAATCTAGTGGTGGTGAGGTTGATTTTAACCAAGCAGTCCTAACAAAGAGAGGATATAATGTCTCGATAGCTCTAGACGATGATTGTTGTCTGTCTGAAGGAGACTTGAGACGTTGGGGGAAAAAGAACCACCGTAGTAGTCGTTGAGAGCGAACCGGGAGGTGAAAATATATTTGTTTATTGGACTTTCCAAGTAAGTCGGAAAGAAAGGATGAAGCTTCTTCTATCTATGGGGAAGGACCCAGGCAAGTCGGAATTCGTCCCTATACTGAAGAGAGACGCAGGAGTGACGTTTTAAGCCTGGACCGCAAATCGAACAAGGTCCGGTTTACTGCTGGAAACGGCGACCCTGAATTCACGTTTGAGGGAAGGTTATCAAGATCTTCTTGCGAGAGAAGGCAGCCCTCTTTTCTTGAGAGAGGAAGGATAGATTGGCCGTGAGAGTTGGACAATGAAGGGAAGCCGTCACTTTGCTCTTTGGAGAACCGAATTCAGGACTCAGGAGCAGAGAACGATGCGAGCAGTAGGTTTTCTGAGAAGGAATGATGGGATTGATGGAAGAAGCCCTGAAAGGAGAGAGAAGAAGAAGAAGATGAGAGAACGATGGAGAGTGTTTAGAGAGATAGGGAGTGAAGAAGTAAAGAGGGGAGAGGGAAAGGGAAGGTGGATAGAGATGGAGGAGAGAGAAGAGGAAGAGGGAGAAGAAGGAGAAGGTGGAAAGGGTGGAAAGGGTGGAAAGGTAGTTTAGTTAGTTTAGCGTCGGGTTAGCTTGGTTTGTTGGTTTTTAGTTTTGGGTTTAGTGTGTCAAACTGAATAGAGGCATCTGGTTTGTTGGTTAGGGGGGAGTGTGGTGGTGGTTAGGTGGTTTTTAGGGGGGAAAGGAGAAAGGAGGGGGGGGTAAGTGAACCTTCCATTCAAACCAAGAACAAGCGCTGTGATTGATGTATTGAGAGAACGGAGAAAAGGACAATGGGATGATAGGGGCAAATAGGGTCTTCACATCTCCTAGCCGACAGCTACAATCAACAGATCATAAGGAGATCATAGATAGATAGAAAGAGATCCTTAGTCAGGATCATGGTTGGAGATATCTTGGCATAGTCATTGTGAAGAAGAACAATCGATATTTACTACAGAGTACGACAGCTTCTTCTCCATCGTCATCGTGTCTTACTATCGTGGCTCCAACTCATCCAGCCCAAAAGCTCGTGTAGAGCTCTCAGTGGAACACCAGCTCAAACTTCTCTAATCCTGACGTAAACGTTCCAGCCTCCAGCCTCCCAACTCTCCTACCCGCGGTTTTGACTTGATATCCATCCACGGTTCCGTCTTCCCACACAAAGAAAGCTTCGGTCTAGGCGTTCTTCACAGAGCCTCTTCTCTCGCTATCGGCTTCGGTATAGATTCATTGTCGTCGAGGGATATACGTCGCGCAAAAGACGTCGGCTCGGGAACCCACTCACTCATTTGGCGGTAAGATGCTTTGTTTGCTCTCGTCTTATGGTAGAATTGACGGAGAGGGGCGTATTTACTGATATTGATGTCTTCTTCTACTTTAGATTCCTCCGAGCTTCCACCCGAGTCCAATTGCCCACGATTGAATCCAACGTTCTTTTCCCATACCCGTCCACCTGCCCGTTATCAAATTTTCGAGCATCTTCCACGGCAACAACCCATTATTACATTCCCTACCAATTGCGCTATATTATTGATACCGGTGCGGGGAGAATCTCTTTCATTCACTGAATTGGTCTAGCGGCTGGCCATTTGCGGCTCGCACTCCGAACCACGACTACCCTCTTCACTCGGGAATTCCCACATCACTCAATACATCGGCTACTATTGACACCAACGTGAATGGGAGGAGGGAGGCTGGATATAAACCAACTCCTCTGTCCCCGTTCTTCTCCTTCCTTCGCCGTCCATCCTCCGCTCCCAATTAGAAATATCCTTCCTCATTCAACTGGCCGTCTTTGTGATCTTTGTGACTCTGCCAGTTCTCGACCACCACGATGACGAGATCATCAATCTATCCGCGGTTTCCGGACAGCCCGTCGAGACAGCTCATGCAGGAGTTGACAAGGGACCTCGAGCAAGTTCGTCTTCACAATGCAGAACTGAAAAAGGTCAAGGCATACGAACGGAGATCATTTTACGAGAACCTCGATCGCCTCGAGCGTGAGCGCGAAGAAGAGCACAATGCAGGCCTGGATGCCGCCGCTGCGAAGCGTGAAGAAGTACGGCGCGAAGCAGAGGACACCCTGAAGGACTATCTACGGCAGGTCGAGTTAGAACGACAGCGGAAGGAGGAGGAGGAAAGGCGTGAAAGGGAAAGACTAGAGAAGGAGAAGGCAGAGAAGGAGCGTCGTGAGCGGGAGGAAGCAGAACGACGCGAAGCCGAAAAACGCGCTAAAGAAGAAGCAGCGAGGAAGAAGGCGGAAGAGGAGGAAAGGGCACGGAAGGCCGCAGAGGAGGAAAAGCAAAGGAAGGAGAAAGAGCGCGAGGAACAAGAAAAGAAACGACAGGAAGAAGAGCAGCAGAGGCTCCAAAAGGAAGAAACAGAGCGCAAAGCAGCCGAAGAGAAAAAGCAGAATCTTGATAAATTGCGAGAGCTAGGAGGTGGACATCGGACACCAGAGGAGATTGCTGAACAACGGCGGTACGTCGAGCTACACCGACATCTGAAGGAGTTTCGAAAGTATATGACGGGCCAAACGAAAAACAATCCCACTCTAAAACAGCACATGGGAGACATGCGTCGGACGATCAAGAAGTGTGTCGGACAACTGACAGAGGTGAAAGGCTCAAATCGCCAACCCGTAAGTTTACTTGCACCGCAATCAATCCTCAATAGGGCTCGTGGACTGACATTTCCCCCCTTCAGACTGCTGAAATTGGAGCCGTCCTGAAAAAATCCCTCGATTTGGCAGAACCGTCTGTGGACGTCCGTCAATTCCTCGCATTCCCGCCCGAACACATCGCCAACTCAAACAACGCCAACGTACCCGCTCTCTTCATCTACCTCCTGAACATCTTCTCCAAAGCCGTAATCGCCCATCTCGTCACGGAGGCCGGTGTTTCACCCAAATACGGCGAGCCACTCGGTGTCCTCACAGCTCACATCTTCTCCAACGAATCATTCAACTTCAACGGCTACCCAATGATCGACATCCTGATGGCCAAATTCCGGGTAGTCTGCCCGTTGCTCTGGGGCTTCTACGGAAGCGAAAAGACCGACGAAGGGAAAGCCGCCATCGGATGGTGGCTCGATGATTCAAAGGCTACCTTTGTCGACCAGCAAGTCCACGCGGAACGAATGACCGGCCTCGGCGCCGGGTATGCGGCCATCTCCCTCCGCAACTTTGGAAAGTCTTCACGCCAGAATCCCTACCCGAGCTCACATTTCTGGAAAGCCATGGTGAACATCCTCTCCGTCCCGCCGGATGAAGTCCAATCAAGTCATCTATTAGTCTTGTATACACTTCTACGGTACTCCGGTGAGCGAGTCGCCATGTTTTTTGGCGACATGGGCATCCTACTTCTTCGGAGGGCTATGATCGATTTCCCCGCTAGTGTGAAGGATAAGCAGGTCTCGACCGGTCCAGTGGAACTCCTTCGAGAGATCTACTTTCGCGATCACAACATTGTGCTTTGAGCATAGGAATGTATTATCAGGTGTTTGGGCGGGGTGTTCTCTTCTTGTTACCATGCCATCCCAACCTTTTCTTTTCCTTTTTCTGGTCTTCTCTCAGGGTTATATACCTCTTTTTTTGCGGACGAGTCATCGAGAACAATTTCGGAGGCGTTTTTACATATGGAGACGAAACTTACCGCTTGGAGTTAGTTATTGGGATACATATGCAGTCGGCGACGATGTTTTTTATTTTATATTCTCCCTTTTTTTGTTTTAGAGATATAGGAATGAAGAGCAATCAATCAGATGCATGGATTTATCTCGGAGACTCACCTCTTCTCAATGGGTACTTTTGTGAGAAACACGTGTGGCGTGCGTAGTCTCTTGCTTTATACTTCCATCCTCTTCCTTTTCAGTTTGTGGCTTCCTAGGGATTGTGTCGGTTGTTCCATGGATTCACGAGTTGGAAAGTTTCTAGATAAAACTTATATATTAATGATTCAAATCCTCGTAACGAGGAGAGATCAATCTGTATAGACTGGGTTGTAGCATGGGTAATCCTCTAAATCTAGATGCTTCCTAGATCAATGAGATAGAAAGGGCCGTCAGCTTATTTATATCATCTATCTATCCTCAACGCTCTTTCGTTAAAAAGGAACACATAGATAACGCATATTAATATGACGCATTTCTTGCTCTCAATATATCCAATAGCATCTGTAATGAACCCACAGAAATATAAGAATCATGGTACATAAATAAGATTCCTTATGTCCGTAGAGGAATAAGCATAAGAGTTGAGTCGCCGACTTATCCTCTTGCCGACCCATACCGAGGGATGAGATGAGATGAGATGAGATGGCATAATTCCGCCTCAAAGTCACACAAGGGGGCAAGGGAGGCTTGGTGTATATATAACTACCTCATGCTTTCCCTCGAGTGGAATTCGAGAGGGGTCTTGTTAATATTTTGAGAAAAGATACCGTTTTTTGGTTGCTGCTTTGTTTGTTGTTTACTTGGTGAAGATGTCTTCCCAACGCTGCCGTCTACCTACAAAGCATCGACATCGTGCAACTATATCGCTCGTAAAGATGCTAGTCAGCATGAAGAAGGTACACGGCTTTGGAACTTGTGGGATGAGACTCCAACCCATCGCTTGCTCTCAAGGAGAGTCAATAACTTCGCTCGTTGCGTCCGAAGTGCTCTATGCGTTCGATATATTCTTCTCTTCTGAAATATATCGATTTCTCATCTCTTCCCACAAAGAAGAGCATTTCTCTTATGATGTTTGAAGTGCTGCTCTCTACCCGAGAATGTGTATCCTTCGGGTCATCATTCGTCGTCGGGGTTACACAGTGCGAAAGCTTTCGGATTGTTACGATTTTACCCCCTCTATTTCTGCTCCTTTTGCTTCCCTTCATCTACCTCTCAAGCAACCCAAAAAGGAGAGGGAAAGTCCATATCACCGACTCTGATCATGAGACAAGCTTACGCCAAGTCGGTCGGAAAGAGAAATAGAGAATTCGGAGTCTGGGGTAATTCATCACAGCTCTCCATCGCCGGAGGCGGGGCAATGTCCAAGCCGTGTATCAGACGTACATGTAAGGGGCTGCTTTGAAAGCAGGATTCGAATCCTCTCCACCGCAAAAACACACGCATCGACGATGTCCTTTTTTCTTTTGACACGTTTTACGTTTACTTAGGAGTCTCTGGATTATCAATCAGAGTTTCCACGGAGGAATTCAATTAATAATTCCATGGGCTGACAAATAGAAGTGGTTGGAAGCGATCTTCGATATATTGTTGATTTGGCGGGGTCAATTTGGAGAAAAGGGGAGTATATATAGATCTGAACGATCCCGCTCTCAACAATATCTTTAGAAGCTACCAACCTCAGCAATCCTATTCAAGTATAATAAAAAGACATCTACATCTACATCCATCCACCAAAATGGCCGCCACTCTCTACGAAACCACCATCCCAGTCTTCATCCGCGGCCTAGAAAACCTCTCCCACATCCTCAACAAAGCCGTCTCCCACAGCAAAGAATCCTCCCAAAATGCCAGCGAACAATCCCTCCTCGAAACAAAACTAGCCTCCGACATGGCCGGTCTCGCCTTCCAAGTCCAACGGGTCTCCGACACCTCCAAGAACGGCATAACCCGCATCTCCAACTCCACCGTCGAGAACGTCGCGATGGAAGACAACGAGGCCACCTTCGAGCAGCTGCAGGCGCGGATCACCAAGACGATTGATTTCCTCAAGGCGGTCAAGCCGGAGAATCTGAATGGGAATGAAGGGTTGACGATTAAGCCGAAGATGGGACCTTATGAGTTTGAGTTTGTGGTCAAGGATTATGTGCTGCAGTATATGATTCCGAACTTCTTTTTCCATGTTTCCATGGCGTATGCCATTTTGAGGAGTAAGGGGGTGCCGGTTGGGAAAATGGATTATCTTGGGAAGTTCAACACCAACTAGATTCGAGTCTCTGCCGTCATTTATGAATACGATCCCTGTCAATTCGTGACGACTGGATTAGATGGAACAGGTTCAGCTACTCATGGACCATTAGCTTAGGCAGAAACATTCTATCTGAATACCATATTAAAAGCATTATCCATTGAACGATTTCTTTACTTACGTAGTTCATACATATATGTAATTTTGCTATTCGCGACTTACAATGAGAAGAGAAATCTCCAACGCTCAGAAAATGTCCACTACTACAGCTTCTCGACCCCGCGTTAGAGACCTTGGATATGCCCCTGGAAAGTTCAAACCAGGAGCAAATAACTCCATTCTAGATGTCGAGGGTACGTTCATTATACTCGGCGAGTAAAGGGATAGATACTACTTACAACTAAGTCTGACTGCTTTGCAGGCGTTCGAGTTGGCCAAGTCACTATCCATGAAGGAACAGACGTCCATACCGGTTTAACGGTTATCATGCCGCGTGAAGCGGATGAGATACCACTTATGCCTTGTTATGCAGCAACCCATGATCTTAACGGCATGGGTGAGTTAACTGGAACCCATGGATTGACAGAATGGGGGTTTATCAATGGAGTTAGTCGGTGCATTCCTATATTCCCGAGTGTTCTCCTCTTCCTCTTTATTCTGGAATTGTATCCTAACCGGGCTAAAAAAAATAGCCAATCGCTTTAACCAACACTCTAAGCGTAGGCAAGGTCTACGACGGGCTCTTTCTCTGGCAATTAGAACAGGTGCAGAAACATGCCGAAAACGATCTCGAAGCAGTGAGACGTTTCAGTATCCCCGTAGTTGGAGAAACTTTTGATGGCCTGTTAAATGACATCAGCGCTTCTGTCGTTGATAAGGAAACCGTCTATGAGGCTATAGCAGCATCGGAGTCTCAAGGTGAGGTCTTGGAAGGTAACTATGGAGGCGGGACAGCGATGAGATGTCATGGGTACAAGGGAGGTACGGGAACCAGTTCAAGAATCGTACCCGGGGCGGAGAAAGATTACACGCTGGGTGTCCTTGTGCAGGCAAACCATGGGCAAAAGAAAGATCTTCGGATTGGCAACGTGCCAATTGGCGAACTTCTGGATCGGGAAGAGCTGTCGACCAAGTCCAAGGATACCGAAAAAGCCCAGACCTTGCCGGTAGGGGGCAAGGCAGCCGAGGGAAGTATGTGGACCAGATTTACTGTATGAAGTTTTCTGTTGCTTTTGCTAATAACCTCCTGAAGGTATAATTGTCGTAGTCATGTCCGTCAACCCCCGTCGTCGTGGCCTGATTGTTTCTTTGAGTACTTACATATAGTCAAGTACCGATGCGCCGCTCCTACCGCACCAGCTCCGCCGTATTGCCCAGCATGCCGGTATGGGAATCACGCAGGTCAGTACTAGACACATAGAGAGGTCGACCAACCCAGCTATATTCTTGAATAAACTGACTCAGTTCCATTACTCATAAAGGTCGGCGGCCACGCTGCCGGACGCAACTGCTCTGGCGAGATCTTCCTCGCTTTATCAACAGGAACCTCCCCCAACGAGCTAGCCTGTGCCTCGAGCGGCTTCGATTATCTGCCGCCACTGGAATCCCAACCTGTAGAGACACTGAAGAACGAGACAATCGATTCATTGTTTTACGCCGTCTCCGAAGCTACGGAGGAGGCCATCTTGAACGCTTTGTGCAAGGCGGAACCCTTGAAAGGGTTCAAAGGTAGGATGCAGCCAGCGATGCCGGTCGATCGGGTGCAGGAGTTGCTGAAGAAGCATATGGTGAATATCGAATAACGTATGTTGCACGTGGTTGCAGCAAGATGTCTGTTGTACTTAAAATAGCTCGAGAAACCCAAAGACATAAGCCACATTTAGATCTCAGGCAGCATGCAAACCAAACCCCTGGTAATACGCGTATAAATCAGGTTTAAACATAGCTGCGATGTCTCATTTCCATACTGTCCCAAAGGGACTTCTTGGCTGAGTCAATATTGCTCTTAACAGGGAACCCAGTCGAGGGCTTCCAGGAGTATGTATCCCTTTTGGGTACCCGATTTTAGTAGCAGATTCCTTCTGAAAGGTCGCTGGACCTATACATCTCTCTCCGTCGTTTATCAGGAACCGGGATGGTCATGACACCTAGCCAGTCAGTGACCGTTACCGAATGACTTCTGTTATTATACCCCCATACTCAACCATTCGGTTTTCACATAATAACCCTAAATTCAGAACTTAGTGCGGATTCGCATAGAGCCATTATTAGAAACGGCGGTTGGGTGGTCCCAACGTTGAAGATAGCATAGCTGAGACCCCTGAAATGGCGTCAATTCCACGCTGCCATCTCACTGTCTCATCTTTCAATTGATCCAACATGGCCAATAGAGCTGCTGCCCTGATTTCTGTAAACCGCTAAATCTCCATCCATGCCCGATTTCTCGGACGGAACGGAAAGACAAGTTCACTCTTGTCGGAGTCGCCTGGTTGATCTGATTGGGACGGACCACTAGATCTGACTAAGCTTCTTTTATCGGTAAAAGACCAATCAGCGGGCGGATCGGGGTGTTCTTCGCTTTCCGTTGTCGATCCGAACGTTTAGCGCGAAGGAGGAATAATAATAGCTGAGACAGGCAAGAATGGCCCCCAGAAACGCTATTCTTTTCTGAACCACTGAAGATGATGGATGATCGATATGGAGAAAAACAAGCTCTGTGGGTGTCTTTTGTCTGAGACTCTGGGGCTGAAAGTTGATAATTAATACGATCAACCGAACCGGGGGTATTGTTGTCGGAGAGAAACTTGAAAGACTCCATCCGGAGTTGGGGTTTCGAACGCATCGGCCGGTTGGAAGGAAAAATAGGTCGTGAAGCATTGTCAAACGTCATCTGTTCATTATTTCGATCGGTGCAGGATATCTCCGGGGACACCCATATTCAGCTTGGAGATATTATTCGGAGCACCGTCACCGACATTTGATCTGGTCGTCGGTGTTGCAGCTGGCGTTGATGACCACCGACAGTTGTTGCTCCCTCCACATGTAACGCTAACCAGCCCTACCCGACCATCTTCCAGACAGAGAGTAAGAGCTAAAGCAGCCCTAAGATCCCCCCAAAGTCGTCTTACCTGGACAGTGGGGGAACGATAGCCTGTTAGGGAGTTCGTGCCGGGGGCGGAGCGGTGTCCGCTCTCGGTGGCCCCTGCCATTGGAGAAAGAGATGGTTATTAAGCATATTATTAAGCTCGTGATTCTTACCTAATCTCTGCTGTTTGGCTGGAGATATCAAAGAAGCGACACCAAACAAGCCACCGAAGCAGCGGTACCTGCAGGTTGATACTGGGATGCACTCACTTGGAAACCGTCCAGTGTCCAGTGTCTCCTCGTCGCAGCTGAGAAAACAACTGACAGATCGAGGATGACTGCATATGTTGGTTAAAAGATGACCAATATAGTCAGTCATCTTTTTACCCTTCTTTCTTCGGTATGCTGACAGCGGATCCAGTGAACCCAACAGCAAATAACAATGCTTCATTGTGGGAAGGGTTCACTGTCCGCAAGACAAGATGCCCTCACCCCAGCTGGCAGTGGCTCCCGCCGTGCTCAAGCCACAACTGGCTTCTCCGGGGGAAACATTGGCACCGATTGAAACGTGCGTTGCTCAGAACGGTTGTCCACCATGTCGGATCTGCAATGCTCACAGAGAGAACGAGGGAGAGAAGTGGGAACCGGCTCCAATCTGCCATTCAGTCGAGAAGGATACGTCAATGTCATTCCTTTTCTTTTTTCTTTTCCAAACCCCAGTCTTCCAATAGTAGCCCTACTCCTTCACAGAGCTTCAGTGACTTACTCTGCGATTTCCGGGAACAGGCCCCTCAAGGCCGTTTGTTGGATCAGAGATCAGCCGTCCCTCGATCCCTGAGCTATCCAATCACCTGTGACGATTGTCGAGGTTCTAAGTATACAACTTGACTGTCTCCCAAGTCAAGTTTCGATTTTATTTCTTCTTCTTCTCAGTCAGACAAGACATTTTTGTGGCTATACACTTTCAGGGTGAAGGGTATCATCAGTATCATCATCAGCATCGCTTCAGGATATTCATCGTTCATCGTTCTGAAACAATAAACACCATGAATACCATAAATATGACTTCATCCCGAGTCCAGAGTCAGTCCAATTGCAACGGCAAGACGGTGAAGATAAACCTGCGATACAATATGTCGGACTCAGGAGACCAAAGCAAGATAGACAAGAAAAGGTGGGTGACCTACCGAGAATAGTCCCCGCTCCTTCAATCAACTAACTTTAAACCTTAGGGAGTACAATCG